>JADDOH010000006.1:0-422729 GCA_016648135.1 Agrypnia vestita
CTCATCATGCAGGGAACAATAAGCGTAGGAAGACGTCGCGCCTCATGGCTGCGTAACTTGAGGGTTCCGTGCGGCGGTGAGTAGCGTGATAATAGGAGATGGCACTATAAGAAGAAGAAAAAAAAATAGTCTGATTTGTTGTAAAATGTGCGTCTGGTTGTGTTGTTGTAAAACCAACCACACAATTTAGTGGAACAGATGAAACAGGTTTTCGGATTACCATATTGTAATAACTAGCTACATGATAACGAGACAAGTAGAAGATGGATGCGGACAAGAAGGGTATAACTGGGTTTTCGGAATGGATAAGTATTGTTGAGTTCTAGTGGGAAATATATTTATTTTGTGTATATAAGTGGAATACTAATGCGGTTTAATTATCAAAAAAACTGTGCGAAACGTAATTTCATTTATAAAATAATGTAATAGTGTAATGGCTTATATTATACCGACGAAATTCTGTGTGATGACAGATCAACTTTTTTAAGGCAAGTACGGAGAAATCCGCGAGAGTAAATCATATTTAATACGCGTAATATTGCATTGAGATAAGTATATGTAATCTTTTATTATAATTGTCCCGGCACACCCTACACGTTGTTACGGAATAAGCTGCGCGAATCGAAAAAAAGTTGGTACCAATCTAAGTTGAGTAATGTTAACATTTGCATATTAAGGTTCACTTCAGAATTAGAATTAACAGTGCGCCTCTAAAAGACAATAATGCAATTCACATCAGTTTGGGTTATTTAACATTTTATATCAATTAATTTTAAGTTATTAAACAACGGATGCTCTTCTGGTTTGTTAATAAAGTATTAAATGCAATACTGGAACCTAGCCATGGTGTTGAAATAGGCACATGGAAAAATATAGAAATTTGGCCCTTATCACAACAATCTTTCATAACCAGCACCATCAGACCTAGTCAACTATTTTAGATAGGACAAGAATGTAAGGAAGCAGCGACAGATCCATTAAAATAGTACACGAGGCTAAACCAACTGGGTGCAGACCGCTGGGCACACCCAGACAACGCCCCATGGAAAATGTACTGCCTGATGTGGAAAAGCTAGGAGAGAAGGAGGGATGGGAGTAGAAGGCAATAGATCGG
Source organism: Agrypnia vestita (assembly GCA_016648135.1). NCBI lineage: Eukaryota > Metazoa > Arthropoda > Insecta > Trichoptera > Phryganeidae > Agrypnia > Agrypnia vestita. The sequence continues at coordinate 1,115 of JADDOH010000006.1, forward strand.
AAGAAGTGGAAAGGCATCATCCAGGTGGCTACAGCTCTGCAAGAATTATGCGACTAACAGAAGTAAGTAAGCTATTGTACCCGACGATTGTGACACTTTGATAATGAACAGTGAGTTGTTTAAAAGATAGAGTTTTGAAAATTTGCTATTTTCAAACTCATGAATTTCGCTGTTCGATCGCAAATGACCAATAGCAAGCTGTTGAAACTGTACCACAAAATATATGATTAATTGATGGAGTTGTATAACATTTATCAGAATCCTAGACTCTCCATCCACACGAAAATTCAGCAACTAGAGCAGACGCAGGAGGCGAGGATTCCAAAAAGTATACATGGACACTCGAGTGATGGCAGAAAAATAGAAAGGCTACGAATTTGCTGTGACGAGAGAGCGAAAAATGACGAGATAGAGCTGCTACAGGTTCAGAATTGGAAGATAGTCGCCGAGAACTGGTGGAGTGTGGGGGTGAAAGATTGAGGTAGCAAAAGCAATAACAAAATTGATGGAATTTAATAATGTTAAAAAATTTATAAAAACTACAACAATATCACCGTCCAAATAAATTATGCTTTTTTAATATATTATACAGGGTTATTTGTAAAACATTAATAACCTCGCAGGGCTATACTCCTGTCTTGATTAAGAGTCCAAAATCTTCAAGCTATTATGACCTAATATCAATAGTTAAGGAGATATGCGACATCAAAGTCTGCATTTTTTATCAATATTTATGACTTATTTTTTGCAAAACGTTGGACTATCATTACAGTAACTCATATCGATTACGAAAAATTCATTCGTTTCAATACAAGTTAAATAGAATGATAAAAACCTCGAAAAAATTCCAATTGGAATGTTTTCCAATTGGAATTCGAAGGTTTTTATTTTTTATTTGACTTGTATTAAAGATAATGAATTTTTCATATTTGACATAAGTTACTGTAATGATTGTCAAACGTTTTACAAAAAATAAGTCGGAAATATTGAAAAAAATGCAAACTTTGATGTCGCATATCTCCTAAACTATTGATATCATGTCATAATAGCTTGAACATTTTCGACTCATAATCAAGGCAGGAATATAGTCCTGCAAGGTTATTAATGTTTTACAAATAACCCTGTATAGATACAATCAACATAACACGGGATTTATGGATGCTGTCGTTAATTAATCTAATAGGACTGGATTATACATACAGAGCTATAAAAGAGATTGTTCAAGCAAATTAAAAAATCAGCAATGTACCACTATTATACATAACATTTTAAAGAATGTTGTTTATCTGTTAGTTCTGATATTTTGTTCTTTTACGTGGGACACCTCTTAATTTATTACAACCAAACATTAATAATGATTTCTGACGACACAAAAGTAGGACTGAATTAGAACTACATTGATGTAATCAAAATTGTAATTAAAAGAAAGAAAGATACTTTATAGATTCTTTCAAAATGATAATCTTTCGTATCCGGAATCTCTGATGATTGCTTCTGATAGGGAATAATAGATGTGACATACGTATATCAAAAACAGACGAAAAATTATAGATTGCTATGGCATTTTTTAAAAATAATATATCATTATTTTAGCTGTAAACCAAAATAAATTGAATAAATAAATATTTTTTCAAATAATTCTTAACCCAGTCCACCAGCAAAAGTTTTAGTTCTGATGGTAACTATATTTTTCCATGGATTTTTTGTTGTTAGGTATCTTTTTAAGGGTTTTATCTAATATGTTTTATTTATCGAGAATTAATATTCCAAAATCACAATAAATATGTGATTTCACAAAAAAATATATTAATTCTTGAGGATTATAAATTTAAAAAAAAATATTTAAAATGCAGATTATGGAAATTCATACCACAGGTTTTATTTCTCATCTGAGGTATTTTTTTGTCATGAACACGGTGACCACCCTATAATACATGTAATTTAATCTTACCGGTAATGCAAGCAAAACGTGCGTAGGCCGCGAATGGGTGGCTCTCTCGCGTGTCGACTAACTACTCGAGTGTTGAAAGTTACTTACCTGGAAAAAATAAAAATGGTTAGACATGAATCTTGCACACCTAAAACAAAATACACAGTGAACGGCCGCACCTCTTCGCCGAAACTGCTTTAGGAGCTGGTGCTCCTATATAAATTCAGTTTCAGAAAAGCAACTGGGTATTATGGCATGTAGGGATATGTATACAAAAAAATATTCTTAAAGAGTAACAATAAAAAATAAATATTTTTAATAGGAAATATATTTTTTAAATAATATAATTAAATTTACAAAATTACTACATAAATGGAAGTGGCTAAAAACATTGCAACTTAACAGAATGTTAGTTAACTACCACTACCAGATTTAAGGTCTACCGGTTTTGAGATGTACCCGTCTCTTCGTCGTAGCATACGATTTTTTTATAGCATACGATTGTTTAATAAGTTGCGCCGGAGTCTCGCAACTCCATTGTTCAAGCAGCTGCTATGTGGCTTGACTCCACAATGCATAAAAGATGGACACTAATTATGCAACAGTGACTGCTCTCCATTATTTTTTGGGTATTTATCTATTTTTATTGTTATTTTTTATTTTCTATTTTTAATTTCGACATGTTTTTTATTTCTTATTCTACTTGTATGTCTGCTGTTGGTTTTCTATTTTTACTTATATGTATATATATATCTATATGGCGAGGTGAGAATCTATTCTCAACAAGCTGAAATAAAGACCTATTATTATTATTATTATTATTATCATGAATTTAAAAATTATGAATTTAATATTCAAGCTCAAAACAAAAGAAAAATCAATGCCTCAGGGTGGTGTTTGTTACCCCTTTACTTAAATAATTAACGGAAATATAATAATTCTGCATGTTCTTAGGTTTTCACAGCCACTCATAATCTTCTGGTTTGGGTCTTCTGGGGTATTATGCAAGAAAGGCCAGAAAGGTCGTAATAATATGGCATAATACCCCGGAAGACAATAATTCTGTATCTTGCAGCCCTAGTGTATAATATGCTGGTAGTGTTCTCCAAAAATGTGTTAAGCCTCAAAATTGAGAAAAATTAAGTCAGATTCTTGAATGAAAATTTTGTTGTTTATTAAATTTGTAAGAATAGTAAGCAGATTTGATATTTGCGACTATTTTAATCTCACAATACGTTGACCAACGGTCAAAGGGGACATAAAATTAAACAATGTAATATTAAAATAGATTATTGAGAAGTTGAGTTGTCATTGCAAATTAATATAAATGAATGTACCTATATCACTTGTGTACTTAAATTTGTCATAGTAAACTTTTAATTGACTTGAGTGAATTTTGCACCTAAAGGATTTATCACATCATATGATTATAGAAAGTCCTCAGTTTTTAAATAGATTCTTTCTAAGAAATGTCTGTTCAAATGAATTTTTTGTAAATATATTATGATGAAATGGACGATTTTCAATATTTGTGGAAATTTATTGCTCAACGATCATCAAACCAAGAATGCCCATTTTACTCCCCCCCCCCCTCGCCAATGATTTTTGTAGGATAAATAAAATTTTTGACAATAAGTCCTACTCCTACTAAATTTGTTGAGGCAAATGACTAAATTTTTGGCAACAAAAACAATCCCCCCCCCCCCTCCCTCGCAGGCACCGAAATTTTTTGGTGGGCAAGTGACCCCCCGACAGAGTCGGAAAAAAACTTGGTGGGTTAATGAACGATTGAAAATCAATACAAAATTCAAATGAACGGTTCACTCTACTGAACGACTCGACGAACGACAGTTCAGTCAACTGAACTAAAATTCCCATCTCTAGTACGTACATACGTAGGACTCCATTAGATATAATAAAACACTGCTTTGGTGTTTTTTCTAAATGGTAATAAAGATAATGAGCTACGTGGATGGGAGCCCACATTTAAATAAAATAATGGTTAATTAATTAATTAAAACAACAGTAGGTATGTTGTACGTACAATAATCCTCCACAATGACTACGGTCCAAGGAAGAAAAAAAACGGCTCAAAGCGTGCATCAAGTGGTTACTAGTGTTGGCCAACGCGCTTTTTGCAAGTTCCGCGAAGATAGAAAACTAGATGACGCAAGAATTTCCGCGTTGTTAATAGAAATCAATGTGAGCTTCAAGCGATTTCTGTCGACGCGTCTGAATCGATATAGTAATGAAATTATAATAATTACGGCAGCGCAGATGTGGTGTACGATATTTATTGGAACTGGAATGGCACTGATCTTACATTGCAAATGATACCTTGCACGTACGTGCCAATAAATTAAATTGCCGCCATTAAATATTAGAGGAGAAAACATTGCATTTCCGTCTACGGTTAAATAGTATTTCAAGATCGTCCATACATTTGCACGGATATACCAAGAGGTCATGAAAGCAAACAAACCAGATTGTTTTGTTTTTTTACGATATTAGCATAAAACAAAAATAAATCAATATATAAAGCAGCATAAAAACCAATAACTGTTCACAGCGAGAAATACGATACATCCCAAATTAACACAAAAATTTAAAATAATTTTCATTTCGTATTCTGGTGTACATGTTAAAAATTCGGATGGATATCGTATATATATAAAAAGAATATTGCTTCATTCTCTGGTCAAAAAATTTCATTTACCAACTTAATATTAGTACATTATGTTAGCACATTGATTAAACATTAGTACGTAATGATAGTACATAAATGTATTAATGTTCTCATAACATTAATACATTTTTATTAAGATGTATTAATGTTATCAGTTTACTATAATTTGCATCAAATTTTAATGAATACGCCATACTTTGTTTGGAGATGAATTAAATTAAGGCGGTTGGATTGAAATCCGCAGCAATTAATTTAAATAATTACATAAATAAAAGTTTCCTGTGAAATTAAACGTATAAATACTCTAAATAATTTTTAAAAATATTACACAAATGTGTCCAAATAAGTAAAAAGAAGTAAGGTAACTAATTTGTATGTTTTTTATATACGCATTCAGAAAACTGATTTCAATGGGCACTCTCGAATTAATCATTTATTTTTATTTATTTCACAAATTAGCATAACAATGTCTTACATCAATCTACAAATAACGTTGTCAGATACACTAGAAGTCATAACTAAATACCCACGTGTCAGTTTGACATTATAATATTACGTACCATCGCGTTCGTGAGCATACTGGAAAAATTGACAAGTCAAATATTTCGGATTTTGAGTTTTTTTGACCGAGTCATTGTGCCAGAACATATATAAATCAACATTATCAAAATATATTATCAAAAAATCTTGAATTTTTTTTTCTGAATTGTTGACAAACCCTTATTGATTCACAGCCATCCATGAAACAAAAGTGAAATGAAGTGTGGAAAGGGAGACACTTTTCGTACTATAACGATTTCAATCAATGCTTTCTAATTGTAATTATTGTTCTTTTCTACAAAGTTATTCAACAAGTACTCGCGCGGTAGTATTTTCAAAATTTAGTTGTAAAAACAGTACAGGTGAAAGAAAAATTTTCTAAAATTTTGTACACGGTTTTTATTATTTTATTTGACTTGTATTAAAGCAAATAAATTTATAAAATCACGTATATATTAATTCTATGATTGTACAACTTATTATAGAAGATAGGTCAGAAATATTGAAAAAAAATGTAAACTTTCAAGTCTCATATATCTCAGTAACTATTGACATAAGGACATAGTTACTTGAACATTTTCGACTCATAATTTAGGCAGGAATCTGTGGGTAAAGTATTGTGGACTGTTACACTCTATATTTTACCAGAAAAAAATAAACAAGTTAAGTTAAATCCCAAAAATTGAAATTTGCATATTGAAAAAGTCAGTCTAAGAATATCTGCTACAGAAAAATTCAGCAATATACTTAATTGAACAAATATATTATTTTACAACTCCCATAATAACACCAAATTTTAAATAAAATTTATTGCAACTTACAAATTATGAGTTTGAATCTTGTCAAAAACTTCAATCTTAGTTTTCCAACAAACAACAAAAAAAAAGACTTTTGAGAATGTCACGAGGTTTTCACGGATACTCAGAATCTTCTGATTTGTGTCTTCTGGGGTATCATGCCGTGTTTTTACGACCTTTCTGGCCGACGTTTCGGATCCCATTGCAGGGTCCATCATCAGGGCTGATGTGTGTCACATCTGCCAATATACCTACTTAATTTTATAAAAAATATATTATTTTATAACTCCCATAATAATGCAAAATTTTAAATAAAATTTATCCGAACTTGCAAATTATGAGTTTAAATCTTGTCAAAAATTTCAACCTTAATTTGCCAAGAAACAACAACAAAAAAAACACTTTTGAGAATTCCTTAGGTTTCACGGCCACTCAGAATCTTCTGGCTTGTGTCTTCTGGGGTATTATGCCGTGTTTTACGACCTTTCAGGCCGACGTTCCGGATACCATTGCAGGGTCCACCATCAGGGCTGATTGTGTTGGCTGATGTGACACACATCAGCCCTGACGATGGACCCTGCAATGGGATCCTAAACGTCGGCTTGAATGGTCGTAAAAACACGGCACAATACCCCAGAAGACACAGACCAGAAAAAAGAAGACTTTTGAATTGGTCACTTTTCTCAGTACGCTCCGATTTATCCGATTATTTATTATATATTGACGACGACCTTATAATCGATAACATTAGAAATTGCTTGTATAGCTGGTCGACAAAGTGTCAAAAAAATCGTGTGTAAAACTGACGACACGTTGCACTTGTCCGTGTCTGTCAGTGGCAGTTGTTGTTGTCTATTCTGGTCTCGTGTGAAGCGGGCTGTAAAAAAAGTGTGAAGTGAAAATTGATTCCCACATAACGTGCATTCGCAAATGCCTTGCCAACGCGTCAGCAACTCGAGCTGTCGGCTACGGTCACTTATCACCACATACATACTCGGTCTTGATGGGCAAATCGACTTTTCAATGTCAGAATGGTCAGAGGCCTGATCACTTGCCAGTGATGCGATTACGAGAAAGTTAAAAACATTGGTTTTTGATTTGACTTTTTTTTTCTTCATATTTCTGACTTATTTTTTACAAAACGTTGAACAATTATAACATTAACTCATATCGATTACGAAAAAAATATTCGTTTCAAAACAAGTTAAATAAAAATGATAAAAACGCTGCAAAAATTGCAAGGTTTTTATCATTTTATTTGACTTGTATTAACGGAAATGAACTTTTCATATACGATTTAAGTTACTGTAACGATATTTCAACGTTTTAAAATAAATATTTGAAAAAAATGCAAACTTTGATGTCGCACATCTCCATAACTATTAATATAAGGTCGTGGTTGCTTGAACATTTTCATAATCAAGGCAGGAACCCGCATGTAAAGTATTGTGGAGTAGCTCTGTTACAGTTTGCGTATGTATACGTAGCACTCATGTTTCAATGTGCTGACTGTATACACTTAAAAATAAATAAAAAACATACAGTATAGCCGTTCATCATTAATATAAAATATTGCAGTATTGTGGCATCCACCAACCAGACTCGATGCGGCTGACCAGGTCCTGACCGCCGAAAAGTACACCACTTTTTCGCCGATCGCCGTAGCCATAGCGAGCAACATTTATGTACTCAATGCCACCTCTGTAAATTTGTGGAAATAAATTACCACCGTTAATATGTGAGCATAAATTACGCTCTGCATCCATCCACTTATCATTTTTCTGATGAAACATCTCACGTATTACACGCGCACTCACATAATACACATCACGTGCCAACACACGGAGTTGTCTTTGGACGGGTGGACATTTTCTACTTCTCTCAGAACACGTGCACTCACACCTAACCGGCAAAATATAAGTTGTAATATAAGTTGTCAACCGACTGCTAGTGTTTATGCAGGTTGAAGTAATGAACATGATTCACGCATTAACGAATAGCGGTTACCCTCGCACGTCAGCCGGGGCATTAGAAAATCACCGTAATGTTTATTCAACAGCGGATTCCTACGTAGAAACGAGGAAAACCAAGTTATGGGATCGTATCTTATGCCGCAAAGGTCAAATCGTGATCGAACGAAGGATGCTGTGGACTACTGACATTTCCTGACGCCGCGCCAGCTGCTCACTTCCGAGCCGGTAATCTCTTAAGGGGTTACATAAACTTGACAATAATTTTTTTTTTGCTTATAGCTTGAAGTTTTAAGAATAATCTCGAGTCATCAGTCATTCGAAAATTTCAAAAATTTGCCGAATTATAGCAATTTGAAGCTAGCATGGTGGGTGAATTTTTAAACGAGTATCATGACTCTTTTGCGTTTTTCCCGACAGGGCTGATTTTGTTCAAATAGACATCTTACTAGTACTATAGGTCGACCACAATCGAAAGACCATTCACTAGCTTTGTCCGGTAAGAAGAAAGTGGGGGAAAGTTGCCTGGCAAGCCCGTATTACAAGCCTCAATATGATATTCCAAATAAATACAAATTTTTTAGTTTTAAAAAGGTTACTTACTAGAAAAACTTATTTTGTGTTCATTTTTTGCATCGTAGCAACAAACATATTTTTTGCGCACATTCTTTTGAATGCGGTCTAGCTATAGGTAGTACTATTATTTACGATTTAGCATACGATTTTTTTGAAAAAGAACGCTTTTTCCTTTTTATGAATTTATAAATTTTAATTTTATTTTGATAACTAACCTCATTTGCAGAAAAATATTTTTTTATCCAAATGCTACATCACAGACAGTACATCATTTAACACGAAAATAATTATCTTTTTCATTACACTCAAACCCTGGCGACTGACCTAACCTAACCTATGCGGGAAAGCACATAGCTCCATCATTATGAAATTTTGAAAATAATTTTTTAATAAAAAATATTCACCGAACAACCAGCAAACAATTATAATAAATGAATTTTATATGTGCAATAGTAACGTCATTTTTTTAAATTGGAATATATTTTTTGATGCCTTGATGTGGTGTAATCCCTTAAAGAATCAAGCTTGCTTGTGAGAATCATCTCGTGCTGTACCAACACTATCAACCAGTCAGATTGAAGTCACGAGGAGGTCCTAAAAAACTGATTCATCTCTAAGATTTCATTAATCTGTTTCGCAGCCAAACGCAGTTCAATTAATTTCCATTTAGATAAAAAATCGTTTTTGATTTAATTCTATGGATAACATGACACTACGCAGTCTGAAGCAAAAAAAAGTCCATTGATGATAGTATAAAACATATAAGCCGATGTACACAAATTAATTTCGTGTACCCATCTCTTATTTTTAAAAACTGCAAAATATATTTGTGACCAAGTATCGAATTTGTTTCCGTTAACTTGAGAAAGACAAAAGATACCTAATTAGAATTATAAATCAATTGATATAATGAAAATTTGGTCAGTATTACTTTAAAATGTTGGACCAAAGTTGTGCTCTCAGTTGAACAAAACTATCCATAAAATTAATTAAGTTTATTTTTCAAGGAATAATTAGTTTTAAACTGCGATTTTAGTGGAATATTTCTTTCCAAATACATTTAGTGACCAAAAACCTGTATGTATACCTAGCTTATTATGTTGAGCTGAAGAGCAAGGTTAGGTTAGGTTAAGTGCGGAAGACGTAGATGCGAAACGATAATTTATAAATATTGATTGTATTATTTGTATGTATCTACTTATATTTTTATTAATTAAATCTACATGTAATATATACAATAAACACACAAAATATTATTAATAATCAATTAAAATTAACTACTAGCCCAATTATAAAAATTTTCCAATAATTGTGAGTAATCAAGAACTTCAGCAATAATATTTAAAAATATTTTTAAATAATTTAGAAAAACAAAAAACATTATTCATTTTGATATTTTGACATTTGTAAAACACCCTGACGATGGAAAGGTTTTTCTTAAACATGTAGATGTAATTAATAAAAAATATAAGTAGATACATACAAATAATACAGTCAATATTTAAAAATGTCAATCTACAATGTTGCTGAATCGATTGAAAAACGATAATTTATGTTTAATTACCATAAATTATAGAAGTCTCACAGATAATAACTTATTTATGTGAGAAACGTGTATGGAAGTCTGTTATACGATGGCCTAGGTCTTGCAACCTTGATAAGCTGGCTTAAGTGATCATTCTACATAATGCAAATTTCACCAATTCCATCGTAAGAACATCCACACATTGTCAAATATAAATTTAAATAGCTTCGACTCTGTGAGATTTCTATAATTTATCTTTATTAAATAATAATCCCGCAGTGGACAAATTTGGTAATGGTGTTCTCAGACCATATATATATATATTTATATATGTGTATATTTTAGATAACTTTTGTCTTTAAATCACAAAGTAATGTGTAATTTATTTATAATTTATTTAAATTAAACTGTAGGAACTCTGAACAAAGTAGTATGATGGTTCTTATAAAATTGAAGGTTTTTACGTTTGCCGAGAAAATAATTAACATTTCTTTGTAATGTTATAGAATTAAGGTCTGGTAACCTTCCCCTCTCCCGGCTACCACACACCCCACCCTCTCCATGCCTCCTCCTCCGGTCTCCCCTATTCCCACCCGCACCGCCCAAACCACCCCTTTGAATAGATCGATTCTGCGAATGAATGAAATTGTTGAATGAAGTTTGTGCTGAGAAGTCTAGAAAACGCTACCGCATCAAATAACTTAATCAACTAGCGAGTCTTGTAGAATATTAAAAAAAAAGTTGATTAACAACTGTCTAGAATAGTTAGGAACAAAGTACGTCAGAACTATCAAAATATCGTATTAAATATTAATACAAATATGATAACAATATTTTTATAGGTAGGTGTGGTCTGAGAACACTATCATTACCAGCAGCGAAATCTATGTATACTAACTAGTTTATGAGAAAAGACTACAGATGTCTCTAGTATAGTCTCTCAGATAAACGAAAGGTTTTCAGACTTGGAACACATATAGAACATTAAAAAATTTGATAATGTATGGATGTTCTTACGATGGAATTGGCGAACGTGATCACGTAAGCCAGCTCGTACAGGTTGTAAAACCTGGGTCATCATATAAAAGACTTCCATACGAGTTTTTCATATAAAAATCTTCGTCTATGTGAGACTTCCATAATTCATCTTAATTAAAAAAGTGACTGTATACAATTTTTAAGTTAATTATTATTTTACGTTATGTTATTATTTTATGTTAATTATTTAAATAATCAAATACAAAGTTATTTTATATTCAAGAACACATTCATATTTGTGAAGTTGTAATTTTTCAGAACCAAGTACTGTGAAATTTTTAAAACCAATTTAATTAATCAATTAGAAAGACATACAGAAAAATATAATTCACGAAAAAATATTTGGCTACTACCGGGTATTGTTGCAAATATTATAAATAATAAGAACTTTTTTTTTTTTTTTAGTGAAATTTAAAATAAATTAAATTTTAATAAATATTATTATTAAGTTCTACGGGTTAAGTATTTATATGTGTTACAGCTGTTTCGGCTTGTAAGGCCATTATCAAACAGTGGATATACCACGTACAAACGACTTATTTATAAAATTTTAAGTTACCCCTTCCCCTTTAGAGTAATTAGATATTTGTGGTGAAGCCCTGTAGTAATGTTCGTTTTTTCCCGGGCACTTATCATTAAAGGTGCCTCGGTTAACGTTATGCTTAATTATCGAAATTCCCCGTTTTCTGCAAGTGTTATTTATAAATATTATTTTAATTTATGTCCTTGATTATTGGTTTTTTAAATATATTTAGAAGTGGAGAGAAGATCATTTTTTGTTGATTATTTAAAAGTTTAATATTTGGATCCTTTTTATATTTATTTATTTCTAGTTGCTCAAGTAAATTCATCCTAAAACTTTTTGTTTCTATATGTAAAGGTTTTGGTTCGTTATCACCTTGCGGGACGTGGTTTTCATTTAATAAATGGGCCGCCAATTTTGACTCTAAATTTTTATTTTTATAGCAGCGCATGTGTTCCGCGAATCTAGTTAAAAAAGACCTTCCCGTTTGTCCTATATATGTGGCATTGCAATCTTTATGATTACGTGTTAATTTGTATGTGAGTAAAAAAAACTTTTTTTACTCGTACGTATCAATATTCATTAGTTGAATTTTAACCATACAACGACTTCACGCTTCAACGAGACTTCACATTATTGAATTTGGACACGAACGCGACGAATCAATTACCGTGGACCGCGGCGACCTTCTCACTTCCACGGTGCAATTTGGTGCGTGCTATTCAACTAATCAAAATAGTGGCGATAAAAAAATCCAACCGATCGATAATCACTTTTTATGCAATCGATAGTGCGAGTATTGATCAATGCCAATGCATTATTCAAACACATCGATTATATTACAGAACAAAAATTATGGGTATTATAAATGAGATAGAATTAAATGAATGCACGAGTTCTGAAGTTTTCACGACGAAGCCAATTCGTAACATCAACAGTGTAGTATCAAAATATTAAACACGTTGTTTTAAAGTTTAAAACAAATTTTCAAATGGCATGTTCTTCGGCTGTTTGAGAGGGACTTGATTATTAAATTAATGTGAGTGACGTGATTATTAACTTGAATCGAAATAATGACCAATTCATGTCGAAAAATTTCAGATAAACTATCAACAAACAAAGAGAGTTAAATAAAAGCACGTAAAAAACGGCAAGTCCCCAGGCAGAAAATGTATGCTGGCGTAAAAGGACATCTGATTTTGATTCAGTTAAACGGTTTTATTATATCACCAGCCGTAAACCCATGAAAAATCAATCATAATTGCAGGATTTTGAAGCTGAAAATTCATGAATAGAAAATCTTTTTTTTTATTGACATTTTTGGTGAACATTATTGGCTGATCATAGTGTTGTTGTTGAAATTCCACGGACGGACGTACATTCGAAATTCGGAGAATTTGCCTAACGCATACCGAAAAAATCTGCATGTGGCAATACTCGTAGCTCGTAGAGACATATAGAAAAAGATGTATGACAAATTTTTAGGGTTAAATAAGTCTATAAAAAGTTTGTTTTTATAGATAACTCAAAATTTAATTTTGGGTTTTCTGCTAGTTTATAATTGTGGGGTACAAAATCAAATTAAAAAATGTTTTGAATGCAGTCCCCGAAGATTACTAATTTAAAAAATACAGTTTTATGTACATATTATGTACATGTTCTGCCCCTTCCAAAAATCATGTTCCCTATAAGTTTATAGGCTATGTTTTTTTATAAAATATCGAATTCAGTACGTTCTAAATTAGTAATCCTCGATGACTGCATTAGATTTTTTTTATGTTGTCTTTGCTTTTATACCTTACAATTGTACTATTGTTTTAATGACTTGTATAGGTGTACGCTGGCCTACACATAAACTAGAAAGATACTGCAAGTAATCGTCGTTTCAATTAGTTATCGCACGGGTCGATCAATCAAATGTGACATGCTCGATGGATACAAGGTAAATTGGTCTCGATCTCTGCTCAGGCTATTCAATTTGGTATAATAGGTTTGTCATGTTCCAAATTGTTAAAAATATCCAATGTAAGTAGTAATTAGTGTTACATCCGTTTCAAATTGACAATAAACAAAAAATAACCAATGGAAAATGAGAAAAAAACAAATAAGTGTCTCCATTCGTGTTGCTAAAATCACCAGTCCAGGTTAAGCCATGCAACAGCTTTTAAATTAAATAGGATAGACGGATAGATAAGATCGTAAAATAATTATTTTGTACTGTAAAGACACGAACACTAGTCCTCCGGGGAACAACAGAAGTGGACAAAACAGTAGATAATTAATCGGTCATTGTGTTGTGTTTGTGTGTGAAGTCTAACGTATGATATAATAGGAAGAAGAATTGAAATAAAAAATACCATCAGCCGTAGACAATCTGAAGAAATTTTGACAAGACAAAGAGATCTCAGATCTATCAAAGAAGAATTGAAGATTGTCAAAGTAATAGACTTCCTAATCTCAGAGTGCAAGGGTCTGAGACAACAAGAACGCAAAAAGATATGTATATGCAATAGAGATGTGATAATGGCGGTAAACATTGCAAATTCCGTGTAAAACTCTTCAAAGGATATCAAAGAACGAGCAACTTAATTTTGAAATATATATATATATATATATATATATATATATACCCTTCAATAATACTGCTAAGTGACAGACTGCAGACACAGAAAGAATTACACATAATCTAGGATTTCCCTGCACTCCGGATGTTTTACAGTAAATTGGAAGTAACTAGAAGGGTCTAGAATAAATGGTGGAAATATTAAATTTGTAATTTCGAATATTCTAGAAGATGAGTACAAAGTGTTCCAGACAAGTGGAAGATTCTCGAGTTAATAGAGAAATAGTCCGAATTACAAAATGCTGCTCCAGCTAAATTCATGTTCAGTGACCTTCGTGATTAAATAACGCGACGCTGAGTATTGTCACGGGTATGTCATAAATCAAACGAATGCAACTGGTTGTACAAGACAGAGTCGAGGGAATTCATGGGAAGTCGAGGGAAGGAAAGAAGTCGGGGAAGATCGACTAGATAGAAGGATCTTAAAGTATGCCACCAACGACTCACTTCAGGACACTACCACGAGTGCTGCAGATCGTAGCAGTTGTCGTATCGACTACAACAGCTCTGCCAAGAACTGGAAGGTTAAGAATAGGGTTCCTCAGCTCGGATACTCGATATATCGACAAAACATGGCAGAAGTCATTCTCTAACGAGGGACTGCCGAAGACTTGTACGTTATCGTTGGTTTTTCCAAGTTATCTTTGTTGGCGGTAATCACAGTATCTTATCCATATTTGGCTGTTTAAAACGAGTAAAGATAAGATAATGGTGTTTTGTCTTTACACATAATACACAATGGAGACGCTTACACACATTGGGTGCCACACACGCCGTGGGTGTCGAAGACAGCAGATAACAATTTATTATTGTTCACTATTGAGATAGCGGTTTATTTTATGCAAGAGTTGAAATTTTGCATGACCTACTCAAGTACCTTTCGCAAACACGGAGATATTTTTTTAATTTAGTGCCGATGGATCTAACGGCTCTAAATATTATTGTAAAGGGAAAATTTGGAAAATGACTTTTTTTCACAAAAAAAATTGGAAATTATAAGAATTTAGTTAGACGTGGAAAGAGATAATAATAAGTGGGGAAAGAAATTTTGACAAGCCAAGACAAAAAGAAGGAGGGAGACGAAAAGAGAGAAAAAGAAAAATGAAGGTAGATGGGGGAATAAATGAATAAAAAAACTTTGCAGGCAGGAAAAAATTATTACATACAATAATTAAACATTCAATGCCACAAAATAAATGAAAACACATTCGGATCTACACTTGCTGGTTTCCGTTATCTTAACGACCGTGTCTTGACCGCAGGCGCGTGCAGTGGGAACAAGAAGGATATATTTGGGGGAAAAAAAGAAATTAAATATTTATCTGGTAGAATATTATGAAATATTAAAATCTAAATAAAATGTTAATTATTGTGATTTGAATATTCCAAAATATATCTCTTATTTCGGTTTCTTTTCAAAATATATGCTAAGGAAAAAGTCATGCTTCTTGTTCCCACTGCACGCCCCTGCTTGACCGCTATTATATAATGTTGTACACTTCGTCAATTTTAACGTAATGACATCTGACAGGTGTCTTGACGTTTCTTGAAAAA
This sequence comes from Agrypnia vestita, assembly GCA_016648135.1. Classification (NCBI taxonomy): domain Eukaryota; kingdom Metazoa; phylum Arthropoda; class Insecta; order Trichoptera; family Phryganeidae; genus Agrypnia; species Agrypnia vestita. The sequence continues at coordinate 16,877 of JADDOH010000006.1, forward strand.
AAATGGAGAATTACTCTCAGGCAAGGTTGAATGATTTTTATTTCTTGTAGCATACGAACATCCGCCGTCTGTCTTTTTCTTTTAAACAATACACGAATAAAATAAATGACTTGATTGATAACATTTATTACTATATAGAACTACTTATATGCCTGTGTAACAATCGATATCCGATATTATATATCGGCAATCGATATTTTATGTAAATACAAGGCAAGAGTAAAAAGTCTAATGGTGCGAATATTTTAAGTAAATGTGTAGAATTTCAAGGTATCATGGTTAACATCCGGAAATAAATATAAAAAAACTCAATATAAAAAAGTTATACTTTATCGGGCATTATATATAATATACTTTAGCAAAATCGTGTCAAAGATCAATAAACAATCGGGAACATAAAACCCGAAAAGGTGGGTATGAAATAGCCTTCGCGGAAATACGAATATTTCCTGGTGGAAAGCCTCCGAAACCTCCTTGTAAATTGGCCAACACGTCAACAATTTAAAAATTTATCGTTACAACCGGGAAAATTTATTTCCACTTACGAAAATAAACATTGCCCTCAAATTTATTGGAAATAAATTGCGGCAGAATCGTTACAAATGTGACAAATTAAAACTGAAAGGGAAAATCGGGGAGAGTTTGGTGAAATCCTAATTAAATCATGAATTTGCATTGATTACAAATTATTCGAAGATAAACCAAAAAGTCTGACAAAAAAAACAAATAAAAAAAACCGTCCTTGCTCAGGCAAAGGTCACAAAAGCTAAATGGCGATTGAGTTTAATATGCCATCGGATACATAAAAATTTGTTCAATCGGCATTTAGGCTTTATTTTATTAGATGGAAATTTGAATTTTTGATTGGACACTATATCATTTTGAGTGTTTAAACATATACAGATGATTCGTTCGCGGATATTATGCAGACGGAATCATTTATTATTTGAGTCTGTTTCAAATTTATATAAAGATAATTCGTCAATTAAAATCAATCAAATCTTATTAATTTTGGTGATTACATATTGATATAAAAGATTTGTATTCTGAGGAAATTTCTGCAAAATGATACTTCAATTAAAAAAAAAGGTAAGTATGGATTTTTATTTGAAGTTGCGTATGGTGTCAATAGGTTAATTGTTGAAAGCCTAAAGATGATTTTGAAAATCAGGTAGTTATAGATAACGATATTGAAGTGGTAGCTTCGATAACATTAATAAACGTAAGCAAAAAGGCTACTGACGATAGTGACGATGACGATTCTAAATAAAAAACTTGTGAATGCAACAATAAATTAATTTTAGAAGCTCCTCCGGCCAATGCAAGATGCGTTACAACTTTTTCTCCTTGGTGTTCAATACAGGACATCTATCTAACTTCCAGAAACATTAGGAATGTGAAGATTTTATTCAAAAGCTCTTAAACTCAAATTAAACACAGACGACAATTATTGCATTCTGTAATAGATTATGTTTAATAATATTTTTTCGACCTTCTGTTTAATATTATTAGCCGGTTATTGTTATCACAGTGATCACAATAAGGGGTAGTGTTTTTTTCGACCTTCTGTTTAATATTATTAGCCGGTTATTGTTATCACAGTGATCACAATAAGGGGTAGTGGTTTGTCCTTTCGTCGTTTCATACGTACGACATAATTTGTTTTTTCCTGTAAAAGGGAGCGTCTCAGAACGAGACCACGCAGAAAATCTTAAGACATTGTGAGAGATGAAATTGATTCGTTTTTTCGGTACCCAAAAATCTCGATATGATGCGATCATTTCATATGGAGAAGGGAAAAATTGAAATAAGCCAGGTGTGAACCGTAGGGCGTTAAGAACAATAGTCTCCAAATAACTATAAATAATAATGTTCGAGGATTCTGGATGAATGTGTGCAAGGAAAGGCCATATATTTTTTATTAATTATACGTATTTTATTAATCATACACCGTACACGTAAAATTAAGTCACCTACGATATCTTTCATAGATTCTACCATTAAATTATTTATCAGGTCAAAAAATGGTTCAACAAAATGTTTTCACAAAATAAACTGAGGGCTTCCCAATACGAAAGTCGTTTGAAATGAATTGGAAAAAACTGGAAGGGTCTGGAATATATGAGATTATGCCGAAGTATTCGCGAAATATCGGTTTCTGTATAAGAAAGCGGCACCATTATTGCAAAAACGCAATTTGTTTTGACTAGCGAAACGAGATTACAGAAAGCGATACCGACGAGAGGAAGGTACCTACGCAGTATTCTCGATATCAATTCAGGTGATAAGGTGACGGCCAAACATTCTAGAAGACGAATATTAATTTCTTATTTACTTACTTACCATCACGCCGTTTCCCCGAGGGGGTAGGCAGAGAGGATAGAGCGCCATACTCTTCTGTCCTGACATACAACTTTCGCTTCGTCTACATTCATAAATCTCCGCATGCAAGCTCGACGGTTGTTCAGACTTCTAACAGGACCATCTTCCAGTATCTGGTTAATCTGGTCACGCCACGTCTTCCGTGGTCGCCCTCTCTTTCTGGCGCCGTCAACACTTGCATCATATATCTTTCTTACCATTCTTTCCTCATTCATTCGCTCAACATGCCCAAGCCACCTGAGCGACCTTATTTTTATTCTCTGTATTTTGCTACGATCAGCTTTACATTCATTCCTAATATCTTCATTCTTTACTCTATCATACATGGATTTACCACACATACGTCTAAGGGACCTCATTTCCACTGCATTCAATCTACTAGAAGAGAAGAGGAATATAAATCTCCGTTATATTTATTTAATTTTTTTTTTAATAAATTTATTTAATTAAATTATTTAATTGACTTATAACTTTATTTAATATTCTCGAGTGACTAGTGCGAAATAAGTGAATTATGGAACAGTGCTAATGTTATGTTTGCATTCAGTGTCGTTTGTAAACGATAAAACTTTAATATTTATAAAAATGAAGATGTATAAATGGGGACGAGGCGAGAGTTGTGTGTCAGGATAGAAGAGTGTGGCGATCTAAGTAAGTAATTAATTTCAAATGTTTCATATATCTTCCATCGCCGTGACGCGTGACAATGTAATTTATTGACATACTTACATGTACTTGTACATGATATGTTGACATTATTTAGTAAATACAAACGGATGCTCAACCCCGCACGAGCGATATTTTCTTAATTAAAAAATTGCATCCCACAACCGCTTGACGTCAGTTGAATTTAAAATCAGTTTACGCGGGTCAAGGTCAATCAATACACGCAAAGAATGACTAAAGCCATGTATTCACTAGGGGACAAATTGTCCCTCAACAGCACGCGCGGCATAGAGTCTACGTGACGTTGCAACGTCGTGCACTGTTCCGCGATGTCGCGCATAACATAGCGCGGCATTTCTACGTGCCGTGGCAACGTTGCCATGCGCACGGTATCCGAGCGAGCTCACTGCAACATTACGCGGAGCGTTAGTACCACGTGGTATGTTTACAAGTGAATACGCATGCGCTGTATCTGTCAAGATGACAATGTGGGGAAACGAAATTGTTCTTGAACTCATCGAGCTGTATCGATCGAAGATCGCATAGAATGTCCGTCCTTCTTTCTCTTTGCAGTAAATAATTTCGCATTCTCCTCTTTTTTCTCCTCTTACGTTTCGATAAACTCATTAACATAAACAGATACGAAGCTGTCATAACCTCATAGGGCGACATTTCCGCGACGTGTGGAAAACAATAATTATTTGCAAAAAGGACTTTATTTTTAATAATATTCAATTTACTACAGTAAAACCTCGTTAATTTGAAATTGCGACCCAAAAAAACATTTCGAATTGCGGGGAACCACGTTTTCGCCAAATGAGATACCGCAGCTGTCAACATAACCTCATCGGGTGACATTTCCGCGACAAGATATGCGAGTCCCGGTGTGTACACGTCAAATGACCGCGTCATTGTCCCCGAAACATGAACGTAGAAGTTGATGCGACATCCCGCGCGGAATGTTTCGCAATTTGTCCCCTAGTGAATACATGGCTTAAGAATAAATCTGTTGTATAAACCTGCTAGCAAATCAAAAATAAAGCCCACTTTTGTTAATCATCTTGTTTGTCTTTCGTGTGAGACGATTGTTGGTGACTAAATCAATCACTTTCCGCCTCAAATGTCTAGATTTTTTTGTTGAAAAATAACAAAGTAACAAATAGATCATGTCCCCGGTAGAATTACACACAGTAATTCAATTATACTGCGCGCTCAATTCGGGTGTATTTTGAAACGTCCATCCCTGTTTATTCGAGTATATTATTCAGACAATTTAATTAATGAGTACGTTATAATGAGATTCAAATACATTTGACTTCTATGATTACATGACTTTGTGTATGAATAAATTTTTGTTTGATTAATATAAAATCAATACCGACAAATATTTATATACCTTTCTTATACCATTGTATATATTCTATCAGTTCTGCAACTTTTATACATATATCCACTAAAACGATAAAACATTATTATTATTATGAAATAGACAATTAAGATTTTTTTAAAGTTAAACAAATGCAAACAAATTAAACACAGGCAATAAAAGAATATAATATATTGCCACAGTTATAGCGCAGTAATGCGAATCCAATCTCAAGACAAAATTGCAATTTTGAAGATATCTGGATAAAATAATGCTCATTTGCTCATTAACGTTACGTATATATGAAAGAACAAAAATAGAAATAAAGAAGAAGTAAATAAGAAAGAAATATCTGAACAAAAAATAGTATAAATATTATTGCAAGAATGGCAATAACAATTTGATTTTTTTATATATTTTTTTGGTTTTTTATCCAATTGAGCTGAAACTTTGCAAGCAGACTCGTGGCGACGATCAAGAAGAGTATCAAATTTTCGTTTAAAAAAATTAATAATTATAGTATAATTTTGGAATTTTTCAAAATTTTAATGGTTTTTTCATATAAATCAGTAAGTTGTGTGGAAATTCCGATGCATATGGTAGACACGAAACCCGAAAATGAGAAAGGGAGTATTGTGAAAACTTGGTTTTTATGGGTTACTTTTTTTTACTGATATTCTCACCTAACATTGAAGTATAAATTGATATTCTCACCAACTGACGTAGATACCGTTTACAAAAACAAGGTTTGCGACGGCCATATTTTACTGTTTCAGTGACACATTCAAATTTGTCATTCTGTAAAGCACCGGTGAGAAGGTTGAACACATTACTCTGTCAGAAGCCAGCATTTTCAGAGCGGTTTTATCGCCTAATAAACACATTAATATTCCGATACGAAGGAGATACGCAAAGGCCTCGTTCAGGGGTTACTTGGGTGAGGTCAGGTCGTTAAGCATGTATTACACGTTAATATTTACCAAACATGTCGAGCGGACGTTTGGATTAAAAATTAAAAATGCAAGCAGCATGAAAAGGGATGTTCATTTTTATTTCTCTATATACAGGGTGCAACAGAGCTAGTCCACAATACTTCACAGGTGGATTCCTACCTTGATTATGAGTCGAAAATGTTCAAGTAACCGTTAAGGAGATATGCGACATCAAAGTTTACATTTTTTCTAATATTTCTGACTTATTTTTTGCGAAACGTTGGACTATGGTTACAGTAACTTATATCTAATATGAAAAATTCATTCCCTTTAATATAAGTAAAATGAAATTGTTCCTGACGGGAACGCGCAAAAATAGGGGGTGATTCCACCGCCCTACGTCAGGTCAACCTGATGGAACCGATATCGCAGATTCTCAGACGAAAGCGAGATCGTATAAAAATTCGCTGTGAATCTCAGAGCGGTCCAAAGGTTGAAGCAGGAGTCGAGAAGAGAAAGTCGCAAGTAGATCTGGAGGTGAACGCAGGAGCAGAACTGAATTCTGGGTTCCTGCGCCACGTTTTTTATTCGATAAAATCATCAGGCGCATTTTCAACGACTAGTCAGAGGTCGGCATTTCGGGAACCGACGACACCGACCTCTGTCTGACGGCGGGATCACTACTCATAATTCGAGTCGCAGCTCTATGAGCGGTGGTTACTAGGGATGGGCGTTGAATGGACGGACTAGTTGAAATCAACCGTTGACGTTGCATCGACGCGTCGACCGTTTACGTTTATCGCATGGACTAGTTGAATTCGTAGACGGTGGACAGCGGACGCCGTGGTCGGTGGACGACTCGAGATTAACGCAATGCAAAGCAACGAGCCAGAGCAAGACAAAACGTCTCCGTTTATTTCTCTCTCATCTCTCGCTGTCGACTTGTAGATGCCATAGACGTCATAGACGGCTCGACGGGTAATTTCATTTCAACTCTAAAGTACACTAAAATAGAGTGCAGATCTGTGTACACGAACTATGACTAGAGATTTGACATTTGAATACATGCGTAGGGCGAGATAGGCTTAATAAGCTATTATCTATTATTTTTTTACTTGATTTTTTGTGATGTCACGTGCGACGATTCGGTGAATTCCCAATTTTACGCTGTATAAAATAAAACAATTCTGTTTAATTATTTTATTTTTTATTGAACTATTATTAATTAACAGGCCGGCTAGATATTTTTCTAAAATCAATATTTTATTCGATCGATCTCGACTTCTTATATCTACCTGAAAAGGGATGCAAAAATTTAATTATTGTGTTATTTCATTACTTTTCAACTTTAGCATATAAATGATAAACAAACTTGTAGGAAATAAAATTTTCTATACCTAACTATGGTCCTTATTCAGGAGTCCAACATTAATTATTATATATGTAATATAATCTTGAATTTAGGTTTAATTTATTTTTTTAAAAATTCCCTATTTTCAATATAGATAAAAAAAATAAATCTATTATAATTTTGTTTACACCACTTTTTAACTTCTTTAAATTTTAAAAATTAACGTCATAAAAATAGCCAACGGTTGAGCCGTCGAGAAGCGTCGCGTTGAACCGTAGACAGTTGACCATCGTCCCGATGTTTAGATAGAACGTCCGCGACGTCCGCGTAACGAAGTTGACGCGTCAACTAGTTGACGAATTCAACTAGTTGATCGTCTCGTCGATGGATGGACGTGGACGGTCTCGTTTCGTCGACGGTAAATACGTCGACGACCCATCCCTAGTGGTTACACCCTGTATGAATAGGTACGGCTAAGATCTGAAGGATGCCGGGAAAGATGGAGAATAGTCATGGGGACAGGAGGTCATGAAGATCACGATGCTCAGTCAAGAGGGCCCGACTTAGATGATGATATTGTCTATTTCTAGACGCTACGCAAAAATTGGCTCAAATTGACATCGACGCCCCTTCCCTCTCCTTCCCCTCGAGCTACACTAAATAGTAGTAATCCATCTGTCGCTATACATATCGAATCCGTATCTAAGTAACCTTTTCATGTGCGTCGCGCCTTAGCGGCAGGTGTTTAAAACTGAATAATCAATTAACTGACCATCATCGCAGGAAATCGGAAGGAACACTTCGTGTGGTAAGTTCGTCGATCATCCGTCTCTACCCATATCAAATACAGTTCACACTTCGTATCTCCTTCACACCTCCTATCCCCATCCCTATTACGTCACCCTCTGTTTATCGTACGTCATCCACCGTTTCCGTGTCCCGGCCATTCGCGTCGGGCACAATATATGAAAAATAAATTAAATATTTTTTTAAAAATATTATTGAAGATTCTATCATCGAAACTGATAGGCAAATCCATTTAAATAAAAATTTAATGCGTAAAAGTTTTTTTCACACAGAAAGATAGATGGCCTAATATCAGTTTGACTGTCCTAATCTATTCATTAATTATTATAAATAACAAGTTCACGGAGAAAGGTATCGTGTAAGATTAAAAAAGGCAGGGGCGTGCAGAGAAAAAAAACAAAAAGCATGACTTTTATTAATCATATATTTGTAAAAAATCGAAATTAAATATTTATCTGATGTTTTACCGTGTATTAAATTAAATAAATAAAATATTACGAAAAAATTAAATTTGAATAGTACGACAATTATTGTAATAGGAATATTACGAGATTTTTTTTTCTGAGATAGTTTCTTTTCAAAATATATGTTTAGAAAAAAAGTCATACATGTTGTTCTCACTGCTCGCCCCTGAAAAAAGGTAATCATTTAAATATACCTACCAACGAAGGATATTGGCAGTTACTTAGATAGCGCACGATCTCTTGACTACAGCTGTTAAATTTACGAGCTAATTATTCACTTTCATTTAATTGTTATCTGCGCTAACAGATTGTTAGCTTTAAATTAAATTTCCAACGCAATTTACATGCTATCATGAACCTTTAACCCGCACATCAAAAGATATCATTACACGCATCCACATAATTTTTGCACAGTGTAATGTATTTTACACTTGAACGTACAATAGAAATAGATTATGGCCAACCTCCAACCAGACGGTTGGATATCGGATAAATTTGTAGACGACTAGATATCAGATAGATATGTAGAGGACTAGATATTAGATCTATCTGTATACGACTAGATGTCAGATAGATATGTAGACAACTAGATATCAGATAGATATTGGATTGTAGCTTGTCATGTGTTGCATGTTTCTTCGAATAACAACAAAATAGTCATTAATTAACATTGACACATAATCTTCGTTCTATCTTTAGTTCAAGGAAAAGTGATGGCACCTAAATGTTAAGAATAAAAACGTTCAATGTCTAAATACGAAAGAAAATAATAAATAAATAAAAATTAAAAATACATTATGTTAGCATATAACCACTAAAAATTACTTATTTGACTATTGGTTTCGAGACGTAACCCGTCTCTTCGTTAGGACAACCAATACATTAACATGTAGTTAACACTACACACCACAACCGTAGTATTATTTAACCCAATATTTGTGAACACCTCCTATAGACATCACTCAAATTCTTAAGCCTTTTTGATAACAAATTTAGTGCATGTTGGCCTTTAGTTAGAGTAGAAGAGTATTTTGTGAAGGTTTTGATGTGTAAATAATACTATGGTTGTGGTGTGTAGTGTTATTTACATGCTACTGGTTGTCCTGACGAAGAGACGGGTTACGTCTCGAAACGGGTAGTCAAAAAAGTAATTTTGAGTGGTTATATACTAACATAATATGGAGATATAACAGGAAATAAGCCTAATACAATGTGACAAATATAACAATGACAGCGTGTTTATTTAGGTTCAAATTTTTTTGGCTAATTATAAACGAAAGCATAGTCAAGTGTACAAGTGCGAGTGTCTAGTTGACGATACCCGCATGGACACCTGGCTCAAAATTTGTTTTATTTCATCATAACATTTTTAATACATAAATCATAATTACATTTTCACGGGACGTGGCAAATTTCAATTTATTTATTTTTTATAAACATTTACATAAAAAACACAAAATTTAATTCGTACATGTTATAATAAGTTAGAATTATATAAGCATATATAAGCAAAAGCAAAATTTAAACATAATATATAAAATCATTCTTCGAGAATCCTGCTTCGGAATACCTTCTCAGAGACATGGAACAGATAGATATCCACAGTAATATTGTTCAGCATAGCAGTAGCTAACCAACAGGCATAACCATTGGCAGGTTGGTCCTGTATATTGGAATGTGAAACAATCTATGCTGACGCTGTCTTAGGTAATTATCGGGAACATACAAACCAATGCTCCGCATAATTTCGGGATTATCGATCATACCGCGCAACAATCGATAAAAATGCGTAATCAGATACACATTCCTTCTAGTCTCTAAACTGTTGTAGCCAAGCATTCCCTGGAGGAACTCGGTTGGGTAAATGAATGAGTATATTAATTTAACATGGATCTATCTAAAAAAATTAAAATTACAAAGAGTCCCTAGACGAAGAATCAAGAGGATCTTAAAGGTCGATACTTCTCCAGTCAGATCAATACCCAATATATGTATGATATACAAAAGACAATGTTAAATTAGTAATCAGCCGAGGCTGTACTGTTGGCCTTCGCAGTTACGGACAGCACTCGAGACAAAAGTTCCTCAGTGAACAGCGGGACACGATTCTACGCAGAAAATCATTTATAATAGCTCATACAATAATTAAATATTTCCATATGAGAATCGCACGCGTATCTTCCGCATTCTGGTCGGCAAGATCATCGATCAGGCGGCCAGATATTCGACGCGCGCCCTTGGACGTCACGGACTTTCACGGCCTGGGGTTGTTTATAATGATAATAATACCGAAATCACTGAAGAGAAGGGTATTAAATATTGATTAAGTACTGCAATTAATAAGAACGACATATAATTACTTGTCAGAGTCTTCAGCGCCGTTTAGAATTTGAAAATGTGTTTAAAAAACACACCGTCATTTAACAAAACCTAATACAAATAGGTTAGCTGAAGTAAATCGCGTCCACAAAACTAATTTCGGTGATCGTGCTTTTGCGGTGGCTGGACCAAAGTTACGGAACAAACTACCTAATAAACTGAGACAAACGGACAGCTTATCACAGTTCAAAAAACAACTTAAGACGCATTTATTTAGACAATCCTATAAAAACCTATAGAACCTGACCACGACAACGCTAGCTAATGTTTTCCACTCCTGTTGTGAACTCCGCGAAAACACCTAATTCTTTCAGGCACTCCCAACTATTATAGTACTCAATTTTAATTCCATTTCTTATATGCCACCTAGTGAATAAGTAATAGTAAATAAGTTTTTTCTTTTCTAGCAGTAAGTTGTTTTGTAAGATAATAATTTTTCTGTGTAAAGCGCCCATGAGGTGAGTATTCGCGAAAACGGCGCTATATAAGTTATCCAATTATTATTAAGGATCTCTGGGCATATAAGATTTTTATATCATCCCTAAATATTAAGTTTTGCGAATAGTAATAATCACACATATCGCGATCGCAATTTCGTATCAATTATTAAACGTTTGATAATATGGACTATTTTAAAGTATACAAAAAATAAGTAGGAAATATTGAAAAAAAATGCAAACTTTGATGTCGCATATCTCCATAACTAATGATATTAGGTCATGATAGCTTGAATATTTTCGACTCATAATCAAGGCAGGAATACGCTCCTGCGAGGTTATTAATTTTTTACAAATAACCCTGAATATTAACAAAAAATAGTGAAAAATAAAACAGAAAAGATGATCATCAAGCTACTAGTATTGAAGAAACACTCGTTGAAAGCTGTCCATCAACTGTCAACCGAGACGAAGCGTCGTGCAGAATCATTAAGCAGGTCAAGTCTCCACACCTACTTCGGTAACTCGGCCCGTAGGTATGAATAAAGAAAAAGAAATTAAAAAAACATACAAATTTACATTTCAAATAATTCTACGTCATCTTTACCTTTGAGCCACTTTGGAAATGAGAAATAAAAAATCGTGTCAAGGTCGGGAAAACCTTGGCATGTCAAAGAAAAGTTTTGCGTTTCGTTCATTTTCTTCATTATTTGAATTATTAAGATTAAGAAAAATTTCACCGAGACCGTACTTCAAACACGGGGAGAAATGTTTGAAGGGGGGACTTCAAAGCTTGCTTGGTTAGCGAGATGCCAAAGTCTTCGCCATTTTGTGAACAGCAGCAGCGAGCGAGCAGGGCGAGCAGTATGTGCGTAATGCTCGGTCACGTGAAGCCAGCTTAGCCGGTAGTTATTTGAGATTTGTATCTGATTGTATCGATGATTGGTAACTGATTTTTCGCAATTCGTCGGGCAATCATGTGAAATGGACAACAGTTAAATCTCAATTACCAATCGTCGTTACAAACTAATACCTTATCTCGGTTACCCATCATCGACATAATCAGGTACAAATCTCAAATAACTGGATCATGAATAACCGGTTAAAATAACGCTTTGACCATGACTATTCACCCGTTATTACCATACTACTGAATTTGATAGGCAAAAAACGATTACAATCCGGGATGCATAATGATGGCTTTTTGACAAAATGCCGCACAGAAAAACAAATAAAATAAAATTGTTTAATAATAAAAATACAACCCATAAAACATAGTTTTCATTATAAATTATTTCATTTGGACCTGGACGAAAAATAGAAGTGTCGGAAGACCTCCCAAAAGGTGGTCTGACGACATTGTCCAGCAAGTAGGAATGACCTGGATGCGAAGGGGGAGAAACAGAGATGAGTGGATGAAAATGGAAGAGGCCTACATCCAGCAGTGGAGGGGAAAAGGCGAAGGAAGAAGAAGAAGAAGAGATAAATTACTTACACAGGTTCTACTTACATAATAAAAACATATTACGCCTCTTGTATTGGAGTCTTTAAAAAAAGAAACCATGTTGGTAATTCAATAAATAGTGCTTTTATAGTGTTTTTTTTTTAATTTTTTACAAGATAGAGCCAGTTACGGATTTTTCCCTTCTACATGAGTATCATTACATTTTACATTTACAAAGAATTATATGATAAAATGTACAAATTCATCATTATATATGTATAGACAATTAGTAAGTAATAGGTACATATATATAATAATTTCTTTTTATTAAATTATTTGATTCGTGGATAATGCTATTTCTAACAAATAAACCAGTTATTCTATTTTAGCACATTTTTAGTAACGGTTTAATCTAAAAATGTTTCGTATAAAGCGTTCTGAACAGAAATGGCTTTAAATACTTGCCGCGTGCACACATTGGTATACTTCTCACCGAGAGCCCGTTATGTACAATACATTGTTGGCAAAGTTTCAGGAACCCGACCACCGAACATGTTAATTCATCGATTTAATTAGATTGAGAATTTCATAGCTAAACATATAGACACAGAATCAACTGGATTACATTCCCAGCAATTTAATCTTTTAATATAATTTGTAAAAGTGAACTTGGTTTTCACCACTTTTGTATTGAAAAATATCAACATGTTTCAGAACCCATGGCCCCTTCGTCAGGATACAATTGTATACTAACAAATTAAAAATCAAAAATCGAAAAAAAGACAATCAAAATATAAAAATTATAGTTTTGCTCTTTTTGAAAAATTTATATTTTCCTTACAGATTATTGAACAATCGTCGATGTCCTTTACTAAATTAATAGAGACAATTTCATTTCTTTACTCGTATTGGAGCAATGATGAAAATCAATTATTTTTAATAACGAAGGCAAATCGTGCTTTGTTTTATTTATAATTTATTCTTTTAAATACATCCAATGAGGGGCATAGAAACAAAATCGCCTCTATGCAATAGAAAAACCTTTTAGTTTTAGTAACGGAGATTTAAAAATTGATATGCTTTTGATAAAATGATTCCAACAAGCGGATATGCTTTCAAGATCAATTATCAATTGTGAAATTACCATTCTATGCTAGATAATCATATTCAAACGCGTCGTCCTCTATTTTCGTCGTACGCATGGTGGCGGAATTTGGCTCCTCAAATATTTTATTAAAAAACTATCAAGTTCATATCAGTTAGTGTGCGACGGGACTGAAGATACATTGGATGGAAACAGATCGAGTTAAATTAATCACAGTTTTAGGTACATCTTTTTTTAACTAATAATAAAATTAACGCGAATAAAAGAATATACTTTACCTACAAGGTTTCAAATAAAAATGTACTATTTGATCAATTATTTACACAGGTTTATTTACATAATTAAAATCATGTTTAATCGCTTCTCTTCATACTGCAGTGTCAAAAATTAAACAAAAAATAGAACATTAAAAGTTATACGGATTACTTAGTTAAAGGTAATTTTGCAGGAGATAAAATATCAATTTACATGTATTTTTAAATTTATGTTTTTAATTTAAAGTGCGACTATTTATCGAAATTAATTCTAGCCGAAAAATGTTCAATTTTTTTTCCAATTCCTTAGAGTCTACAATACTCTACTCGCGGACAAATCCGCCTAATCTACTTCGAAAGTGCGACAGCTCTATGGCTATAAGACTTTTGCAAGCTACTTATTATAATAAACATCATAAGTGATTTATTTCATTACATGAATTTGGAAGGGTAAAAAATTCTAAGTAAAAAGTCTAGAACCATAAAACCCTCTAGAAAAAGGTTTAAAAAAAACTTTCTGTTTTGAATGCACACAGATGTTTATAGTAATAACCGTGAATGAGAAGATTAAGTATGGTAGTTCCAAGTATAAATAATCTTCCAGAATAACGGCTAACGGTAATTTAGAGATAATTTGGTTACACATTCTCACATATTACCAGTACCTACCTGTTGCCTTAGCAATGACAGGAATTAGAAAAAATTCCTACCGTGGCCCTTTTGCAAGGCCGTATTAAAATATTAATATTATCCGTAATGGCCGTGAATAATAGAACAGTTAAAGAACAGGGGTTCCTAATCTTTATGAGTGAGTCTAATTCACAAAAATAGCAGAGCGTGCATAAACTGAAAAATCTGTTTTTTACCACGCTTATATTAATAAGCTTCACCTGTTTGTCTGGGCGGAATCTTATAATCGATATTTCGCCCGCTTACCAATCTACAATCGAACTGTAATTTTGCACACAGACGTATTCTCGATGACAATACATGAATCAATTCAATCAATCAGATTCACTAATTAATAAATTAATCCATCATAGTTAATTAATGAAAGTTTTATAAGGGAAATTAGTTAAAGTTTCTCTATCTTCTATCTATCTTCTCTGAAGTAGTCTTCTTTTGGTGCATTCAGGGTAAAATCACGCACTACAGCAACGCAGCGACCAACTGACTCAGCTATCTCCGGTTCTCCTTAGACCGTTAAAAATATATTATACATACATATATTACATACCAGCCGCACACTTGTGAAAAATCACAAACATAATTTAAATAATATTTATTTTTATTTTGTTACGGATAATTCTGCTATAATAATAAAAAATAATACTATCGAATTTATTTGTTTGTTTTGTTTCTTCCAATTTCGTTTTCATTTTTAAATAATTTCAGTTATAGTTAAAATATAATATTTCATTTTAAAGGACGCATAATATATATATATATATACTTTAGAGGCACGGGGAATCGATCCCAGTACCCCTCAGGTGCTAAGAGAGCGTCTGAGCTACGCCCTGATTGGTCTACAGCGTCAAAAATACGTAGATATTAGAATATTTACCTGAATTTCACACCTTTGAACTGTTTAGCGAAATAATTATATGAAAATGAAAACAAAATAATAAATATCCATTTCTCTTTTCTTATTCACGAAAAGGAAAAAAAAAGTTTTTTTGGAAAATTGGGATCAATTTAAAAAATACGTATATACATATATTTTTGATGAACTTGTTCCCTAAAGTAGAGAGTTCCACGCTTCATCACAAATACCCATTTACTAAATTTAGTCTTTTGGCAATCGTTATTCAAAGATTTTTTAAGTATAACTTCTACCGCGTGTACATGAGTACACGCACGATTTTTTTAATTTAAAATATTGCATGCACCGCAAAAAATAACGCGAAAAGCGCTCCCGAGCTCGCGACCAACCGTTTAACAAACACTGCTGCGTAGAATGCTTAAATGGTTCCTTGAACAATTTTACGCCAACAATTCGACTGTAAATATTATTTTTTACGGAACTAGGTCTCGAATAAGCACTTTGAATTTGCTCGCAGCTCGACTATAAACGTGACGAATCACCACGTCACAATATTTGCAGTTATGTCAGAGTGATAAATTTTTCCTTACATAAGCCAACCTTACAGGTAATTAATATTTTATGGTTCACAATAAGAAGACGTCAGTCAAGACACTTAGACACGCTTTTCTTTAAAGTACTAATAAATAACCGGCAATTAAGAAATAACACGTCGGATTAGTTTTATGCGGTTAAGTACATATTTTCCTAGTAAACATAATTTTATGAGGATTCAAAATCAAAATAATAAATAAAACGGTTGCAATGTGATAATTTAATTATATATCTGTATAATCGATTCTCTCCAAATAGTAAAAAACCCGTATCATGTTATATTATATTATATTTATTTATTTTGAGTATTCACAAGTTCACAGTACAATAAATCAAAGAAACATCTTGAAATATCCTACTGGAGTTCAATTATGAACGACTCAATATATCAATGTAATTTCAGATCTTAACGCTAATCTAACCAATTATATAAACAAGAGAAAAGTGAAATAAATAAAGTATGACAACAGCCATAAACAAAGTATGAAAACAGTAATAAAAGCAATAATTCAAGAGAAAAGTGAAATAAACAAAGTATGAAAACAGTAATGCAGTCATGTAGCGCCAATTTGCATGCACAGTAGTTCATATAGGTATATACTAGGTATTCGATAATATACGCCCGTATTCCGAAAATAGCAATATTAGGATGAAAGATCTTTATCCCAACACTTACTTACCATCACGAAATTTCCCCGTGGAGGCAGAGAGGATAGAGCGCAACACTCTTCTGTCCTGACATACAACTCTAGCCTCATCCACATTCATACATCTTCGCATGCAAGCTCGACGGTCATTGAGGCTTCTAACGGGACCATCTTCCAGTATCTGGTTAATCTGGTCATGCCACGTCTTCCGCGGTCCCTCTCTCTTTTTTGGCGTCGTCAACACTTGCATTATATGTCTTTCTTGCGATTCTTTCCTCATTCATTCGCTCAACATGCCCAAACTATCTGAGCGACCCTTTTTTAATTCTATGAATTATGCTAAGATCAGCTTTACATTCATACCTAATATCTTCATTCTTAATATATAATCACTTAATAGACGAAAATAGAAATAAAAAATAAACAAGACAAGTATGTATACGTCGGTGCTCGTCGTACTTAAACATGATTTGTATATTTTCACGTATCTCTCTCAAAGTAAATACCTTTATATGTGCTTTCCGATTTCTCCGCTGCATTCTTATTCGGGCGGTCCAATCTGACAGCTTCGCTCTGCCGCAAAAGTAACCTCACAATTCTCATGTTTCGACTAAATTACATCATAAGTACTAATGCTGTATTTAAAGCTTATAGAAAAAAGATTATTTCGTATGCACTTGTTAATTTCTTCTCCCACAGCGTCCTGATGTAAAATTATGACAAAATTGTCATTGTCGCGTTGAACCACAGAGAAGAGAAATATTGTTGGACTGTTTTTATATTTGACGTTTGACGGGTGACCGTCGTGTATGTTCTTTCTCTCCCTGACCACACCACCGACATGTGCCTATGTCTCGTTAATTTTTAATTTTTATTTTCGTCTATTAAATGTATTGATGTATCGATAATACATTAATGTGTCTGCAGTGGTTCACAAAATCTGACACGGAGGCTGCGTGATCGAACCCGGCCAGGGAAAAATACAGGAAATTTTAATTCAGCCAAGACACAAACCATTTTATTTGGCGAAATCCGTATGTTTTTTGCCAGGCTGGGCTTGCAGTGCCCGCTATAGGATTACTAAAAAGCAGACTTTTCAGTTATCGCTACCGAAAGGCGCGTGCGACACCGTAACAGAAAATTCTCATAATTATAAATTAAATATGTCTGATTAGGTGTATGCGTAACGGATCGATTTTTCGGTTGTGGCACTCCTAGAATATGTTGTGTGCCTTTACACATTAGTGTGCGCTAGCACATCTATGCTAGAAAGAGAAAGTTATATAAGTCGCTTCACGCTAGACAGCAATGCAGTGCGCGTGACGTCAGTGATGCTTAGTACCGGTTGTGTACACCTCCATAACATTTTCCTTTAAAATAATTGTAAATTTAGCACGTTGATAACAGTAATTATTAAACTATTTTTAAAACTATCCCAAATTTCTTGGTGGTTATCCATTACATTAACACGATAAAATATATTGTTTATAAATTTATTTTCTTCACCACTTAAATATAAGTTTCAGATAAAGAAAGGTATCAACTGTCATTATTATCATTAATATTATATTATTTCATTCCCTATCCATAAAATAGTTTAACGCCAATCAAAGCTAATACTATTATATAGTTATAGTAAAAAAAATATTATAGCAACTTATTCGTCAGTGGCTGTACAGTGTCATAAG
The DNA here is from genome assembly GCA_016648135.1 of Agrypnia vestita. Lineage (NCBI taxonomy): Eukaryota > Metazoa > Arthropoda > Insecta > Trichoptera > Phryganeidae > Agrypnia > Agrypnia vestita. The sequence goes on from JADDOH010000006.1 coordinate 34,936, forward strand.
AAAAAAAATTGTATGTAGTTAGCTATTAGCTAATTTTAAGCAGATTATTATTAGCTAATTTAAAAGCAGGTATGTAGTAAGCTATTAGCTCGTTTAAAAGCAGAGTTTTGTATCATTGTGTCCACTGCCTAGCAAACAGCTGTGCTAATTAATCATAATTTCAGTCAAACGAATTCGTGTTCGTATCAAGAGTACACATCACTCACGACCCACGACACAACTAATCTCCTAAATGAAAAAATATAAAAAATAGGCCAAAAATGTTTTTGTTAGTCACATATTACATATCCCTCCACCTATGACTTTAAATTTTTCGTAACACAGACGTATATCCGTACCTATAATGTATGTGGATACATTCATTGCTGTCACAAGGAATATACATACATTCAGCCTATGTTTGGGTACGTAAACTTTTATCGAAGACTATATTATTTCTTGACACGCGGTAAATGCATTGAACATAGAAACATGACTTTTCTAAGACGTTAACATCACCCTGGTAACCTGGGGAATTGGGTGATTTTTTACAAGATAGTGATACAAGATGGATCGTGTAGCAATGGCAAAAGGGTAAGACATGTTGCAAGGCAAGATGGACTCCCAGTTTTGAAATGGAGACCCTGGGAAAATAAAAGAGGTGTCGGAAGACCTCAAAAGAGATGGGACGACGATATGGCAGCTGTGGGGGGAAGAAAAGGCTGCAACTATCAAATAACAGGGAAGGATGGAAGGGTATGAAAGGGGCCTATATCCAGCAGTGGAGAGATGAAGGAAGAAGAAGTGACTTTTTATTTATAGATTTTTATTGGCACTTATTGACGTGTTGTTGGAAATTTTTGGAAAAAGTGTCCGCTCATGTCCATTCCCGTAGAGCTCCTCCGCCGTGACTGAAATGATGTATTATCTAAAATGTAACATTTCCCATTTTGAAAAAACTTTTTTTCTAAAATTGGGAACAATTTGAAAAAAAATTGCAAAAAAATTTATTAAACAATTTTCGTAAATGGCTTATTGGATTAAAAAAATCCATATGCTTTCTATGACACACATGTTTGTCCGATATAGACAAACTTTAAGCATCGGGTAATGTCGCATGATGGAGTTCCACACGATCATTCTTTTTTTTCTAAAATTTTACTATAAAATATTTACTACAGACTAATAAATAATATATATATTTATTATAATCTCCTTGTGAAAAATCACCCACTCTCCACCCAGATTTCAGGCTCCCAGGGTGGTGTAACCCCTTAAACATATATTTTGTAAAAAACATCGAAACAAACTATATATTTGGTAATATTCCTATCACAAATATTATCATAATATTCAGATATTCGTATATCATAATATTTCCAAAATATATTTTAGATAAAAGTCACGCTTCAATGAACTTGCCGCACGCGCCTGCTTCAAAGTACAAACGAAATACAAAGTATCCACAAAGTACATAACAAAAATATGGCCGTATTCAGAATTAAACAATACTGTAAATATATTTCAAGAATTTAATGTACGATCACTCACAAAAATATACAAAACAAACTCCCTACGCCAAATTTACGAAGATTATTTTATAAATAAATTCCCTTAATAAATAAATAAATAAATAAAGCCCCTTCTTAGACTATATAAGTAATAGACATAGAAAAAAGTGACAAATAAAGATACCAACCTTAAGAACCATTATGGCACAACATCATTGTACATACTTGAGAATTAAATGGTACAACACATTGTTGTCGCAATACAAATTTCAAGAAAGGAACATTCCAAAATACGAACAGTTTAAGAAAGAATTCAAATCCTTGATTTTGGACAACGATGTATTGTAACATTGCCCACACGTCTCAAATGGTTTCTGTACAAAAAAAATACTACTTCTAAATGGTTTCTGCTTTTGTACTCTAATTTGGCTTGAAAATACTCCTCCCATAAGCACGAGCTTTGGTTCAAATTATGGGGAATATAATGTCTTTAAAATGTTGTACATGAAATAATTTGTTATAAAAAACATTATTATGTATCTACTGTGTAAATAAATATAATATATAAAAAAAATATTGCTATTTCTGTATCTTGACAACTGTCATTACAATGTTATACAAACAATCTATAACATAGTAATAATAATGCCGCCAATTTTGACATTTTAAGTTTGACATGTTTGAAATTAAAGAATTCAATCAATTAGAAAGCTCATTATCCATAATTGTGAATAACCTAACGTTTGTTTATGTTTTAGAGCTATATGATTTATTTTATTTATTAATTTCAAACCTGTAAAACTTAAAACGTCAAATTTGGCGGCATTACAATGTTATGCGTATTGCTAGCATCAGATACGGCCGATAGTATTTTTAAGACTGGAATATGTTATTTATCACAGGTACGACGAAAAATAAACTCAACAAAAGTTCTAACCTTGTATATTATTCGCAAAGTCATCGAACAAAAGAAAAAAAATCATAAATAAGCAGTAGCACAATTTAATTTCACTTAAAGTGGGTGTCTGGATATCGCAGTGCGCTCTGCAGGAGGGTGGGTGGAGGGGGGAAGATCTGCAGCAGGGGAAGGGATACTCTAGAGGGTTGGGGGTGAGGGTGGGGGCGAATGCGTAGTGCCACGTGACTATCTGAGGGTGTCACGGTCAAGGTCGGCGTAGGTGACCTACGACGTCGTAGAAAAGGAAATAATTCATCAGGCTCCGAAAAAAGAAGGACAAAAGTACATATTATCTATTTTGAAAAAGCGCCAAAGCTTATTTATTTGTACGCGAATGTTATAGAAACACTTCTAGACACTGTTCACACTTTTTGTAAAATAAATTTATTCTATACCATTAAGACGCAACGCGCCCGAAGGCTTTTTGTATATTTATTTAAAAAAATATTGCCCACTTATTTCAGAAGTATTTAAATTAAGGGGGAATACCTAGCTAGACATTTCGAATAAATCGATTTGTAATTTTTTGCATTTCTTAATGCTTGAGGTCTTAAGAATGTCTGGTGAAAATTTCAAGCAAAAATTAAAAAAAATGAAGTTATAGCTGATAATAGTGGCATCTCTTTGTTGATTACGCGCCGCGCTACACGCAGGTAGCTGCCGGTCAGGCTCTTTCATAATAGAAACGTAGGACCTGTTTCTATTATGTTTGTGAAATGTGCTCGATGATATGGGAATTCTAAGCAAGGTGGAGGACTTATATTAGGTCCTTACATATGAAATTGACGTTTTGCCGTACTGGAAAATTTGATCTCAAATATCTTCTCTTTGGTTAGGAATTCCAAATCCAAATTTATACAGCTATTTACTCATGTATTTGTGTTTTGAAAATTATAATTCATTTGTTTTTTCCTCAATTGTTTTTTTCTTTGCGTCACTCAGTTAACAAAATGAAAAACTTGAAATATCGCGTTATTTACGAGTACGAGTTCCACCGTGGCACCAGTGCTGCAGAAACGGCTCGAAGGATTAATGATGTGTATGGCGACGGTGCCGCAAAAGAAAACACAGTGCGTTTTTGGTTCCAACGTTTTCGTTCTGGAAATTTCGACCTGCAGAACAAGCCCCGTGGACGGCCGGAGACCAAAGTTGATAATGAAGAATTGAAGGCTATTGTGGAAGCGGATCCATCGCAAACCACATCCGAGTTAGCTGCAGGCTGCGGTGTTAGTGATAAAACTGTTTTAATCCACTTGAAGCAAATTGGTAAGGTGAAAAAGCTTGAAAGGTGGGTACCTCACGAATTGAGTGAAGCAAATCAACAAACGCGCGTTGACTGCTGCGTTGCATTACTCAACCGGCACAATAATGAAGGGATTTTAAATCGAATCATTACCTGTGATGAAAAGTGGATCCTGTACGATAATCGGAAGCGCTAATCGCAATGGCTGAACCCTGCCGAACCAGCCAAACCATGCCCCAAGCGAAAATTGACTCCAAAAAAGTTACTTGTGAGCGTTTGGTGGACTAGTGCTGGTGTCGTTCACTAAAGCTTTCTTAAATCTGGCCAGACGATTACGGCAGATGTCTATTGTCAGCAACTGCAAACCATGATGGAAAAGCTAGCTGCTAAACAACCGAGGCTGGTTAATCGCTCTAGGCCACTGCTGCTTCATGATAACGCTAGACTACACACTGCACAACAGACGGCTACCAAATTAGAGGAGCTTCAATTGGAATGTCTAAGACATCCTCCGTACTCTCCGGACCTTGCCCCAACAGATTACCATTTTTTCGAAATTTGGATAACTTCTTGGAAAGGAAAAAATTCAATTCCGATGGGGCAGTCAAAACCGCCTTCAAAGATTTTATTGATTCCCGTCCGAATGGTTTTTATAGTAAAGGGATCGATGAACTACCTATGAGATGGCAAAAGTGCATAGATAGCAACGGTACATACTTTGATTAAATAAATATATTATAATAAAAAAAATCAGCTTTATGTTCCTCCCATACTAAACGTCAATTTCATATGTAAGGACCTAATATTATGGACCTAGAATCGATTTTATCTAAGTTGAAAGAATTCGCGATTTCGCGAAAATCGGCGATTTTCAGGCAAAATAACTCGGCAACCACCGAACCGATCAACTTGAAATTTCTAGTGGTTATTCCATTAGTAGGAATTTTTTTAGTGACTTAATTTTTTTTTTAATCGGCATAATAAACTAAGCTGTACATAATGATAGAGGTTTTAACCTCCTCATGACTTTACCCAGCGGTAATATGTCGCATCCTAAGCTGGCTTAGACGATGTTCATATTTGGATATTAAAAGATTTGCATATTTAATGGACAAACAGGAACCGACTTATGGTGATCCCGCGGACCAATCAGAGATCACAAACGTAGCCCACAAGAGCGGTGCGTAGATCACGCCGTTCGCTCACATCTTCATTTTTATCTTGACCACCGTACCGATTAGCTCGCGTATTTACTTAACCACCCTTCAATCGATCGCTGTAATCCCACATCAATAAATATAGTGAATAAGCCATGCGAATATTTATTGCAGTGTGCGTTGTCACTCACTTGTTTGCCATCCTTATAATTACATACATCGCGACATTCCAAGAAGCAATATGGAAGAATCGGACTTCTTCAGCACACTCTCCAAATTAGTGACCATACGCCATAAACCACCATCCAATGAGTAATTTCTGTGTGAGAGCGGAGTTCCTCAAAGAACGGAATACATCGTGGCTCATGATGAAGGGCATCTGGTAAATCCTCAAGGCAACAATACGAAGAATAAAGAATGCTAATGGTGCGTTTTATTATAGCTCGCATATCTTTCTGAGTTTTCCGCCAATATCGTGCTAGTTAAATGCATTTTGCATATAAAATACGTTATTAATGTGCAATGACACATATGAACTTTGGGGCTGGTTGAATGGCAACATCAAGTATTAAAAAAACCTATTTATTTCGGATCACGATGTAGGTTCCTGATTATTAATCTATATGGCAGTTTGCGGTGCAACATGATGATTTGAATTTTCCATATTTTAAAGAAAACACATTATTATTGTGAAGTTGCAATTGCAACAACAATTTTTATTAATCAATTAGAAAAGACACAGAAAATCAAATTAACGAAAAAATATTTTAACTGCTACCGGGATTCGAACCAACGGACCTCCATTTTAAAAATGATATCAATTAAAAAGAGACTACGTATAAGATTGAAAATTTTTCGTTAACTTACCAAACTGCCGTGGCGAAATTGGATAACGTGCCATCCCCGGATAGAATGGAGGTCCGTTGGTTCGAATTCCGGTAGCAGTTAAAATGTTTTTTCGTTAAATTGATTTTTCTGTATGCCTTTTCTAATTGATTAATAAAAAATTGTTGAATATTAATTATCGTTCAACTAAACATTTCCCTAGTCATATGTTGACTTATTTTGTCTTTATAATAAAAGGAACAGCAGTACGATATATCTCAAGCTGAGTGTAGAACAAATTTTTGTTTGGTGAAAAATAAAAGCACACTGCAATCGCGTCTTGACGATCATATTTTTGTGTGGATTGTTACAAAAAAAGGCATCAACTATTTTAATTTAAGTTAATGTGTAATGTGCGATCTTTATGATCAGGACCAGGTTTAACTGAATGCACCCATCTTTTCCCACACCTTCTCATATAGTGCACGCTCTGACAAACTGTTATATCTATGACTTTCATAATACTACTTTGACTGTCGACTTGTGTGTGCTTTATTTTTCGTGCACGATCGTACGCACCTTCTGACAAGAAATAAATAGTGCCGCCCTTCAGATAAGGAGTACGTGAGGAAGTAAGAGCGTGTTTCCTTTCCTATTATCCATTGATCTTTCATTCATGGATCTCCCAAATAGCTTGTCCAAATTCACAATCCGTTTGCAAACAGTTGAGTGTAAACGAACGACATTTCGATTTTCGATCTCTAGTCTCAGAGATTTTTTGGTAAAAAACGGTATTTTTTGAGATACTAATGGAATATTAGTGAGAAAATAAACAAATAATAATACATTACTCATTTCAAACATAATCCAATATCCCAATTACGAGTTTCTTTGGCTTGCTCAGCAACATATTGCTATTGTTTAATGTACCACGCAATTCGAATATTAACGAATTTGCATTTGTCCTACACAAATATTAATTAAATAATCCTTATCTTAAGAAAAAGTTAATTCGTCCTACGGCTAAAAGTTTTATTTCCGACGTTTCTGTTAAACGTGATGTGTCTGTTATTTGCGATTTAAAATTCTAGCCGTAATTCGTCTTACGGCTAGAAGTTTTATTTTCGATTTTTCTGTACCTAATTTAATGTCAATTCTTAATTTATCTCACTTGTTTGCGCCCAACAAATTTGTTCCATAGATCTAGTCAAGTCGAGAAAAAACCCGCCCTGAACCGTGTATTTTTACTTATCTCTATGTCTGCGAGTTTTTTGTAATAGACAAGTATTTTTCATGGAATAACGTATTTCTTCGAAAGGTCCTATGCTAGGTGAGACCTGCGCGCACGTCACTTGCAGAAATGATATTTTTTACAAATTACACCCAAAACTTTTTGTGTCATTTTATTTCTCTTTTTTATGGTGAATGTTATACCATGTGTCAAATCATATTGATTATTTACAACGACAGTGCCATCGATGATATCATAAAATTTTTGATTTATTTTTTTGAAAAAAACGTGTATCTGAAATTAGTATTACTCCCAATTTAATTATTTATAAATCGTCCTCGAAATATATCGAAAATTTTTGCCGTATTACCTACATGTAAAATATTTATTTATTTAGAAAATCTTGTTTACAATACTTCTTTTATAATGCAGTTATTTTTGGGTTTGAAGCTACTCAGAATAGTTATATACAATAAAAAAAAAATCAAAAAAAGTATATACCCTCATAGACATATGTGTATATATAATTTTTTAATATAAGTGTATAGTCGGTCACAGCATAACCTAAGTTTATACCCATTGCACGCTACTGGTTTATACAGTACAAGTGGCGAACAAGCAAACAAATTAAAATTGTAATAACATTGTAGAATGTAGGCACAATGTGCGATTTTCTTCTCTACCATACCAGCACAGCCATTATTGAATATACCCTTACATTAAAGGCGAATTGAGTAGAATTTTCTGAGCTGTATAAAATACCTATATAAATTTATAAAATTTATTATTATTGCTGTTAAGTTTTGCACCCTGAGCCGAGACTCCACGCGGTGAAATTGAAAAGGTAACACTTTCCACTCACGGCGGAAATTTTCCGAGCAATAAACGTTAAACGGTATCCACTTTGAGGTCGGCTGAAGGAAAATATGCGAAGATAGGTACCTCGTGAGATCTCTAAGGTTTTAAGTTAATTACACTTAGAAAGTTTGTCGTAAGTGACACAATTTTATATTTGTTTGTTTATTTCTATTTAAGTTAAATATAAAATTTCGGTTGGACCGTGGTATGTAGATACAAAACATAGTATGTAGATATATAGTAAAATAATTATTTGTATTTGATGAAGTATTAATTAATGTATATTAAAGTAACATTTCATTTCTAAATAAGTACAAGACCTTCTTTTTTGTATCAAACAAGCATGCACGCCCCACGCGAAAGAAAATGACGTAGCGAATATATATATATTTTTTAATTTTCCAATAATAGTTTAATATGTACCTTAATGAGTGCCAATAAAAAAATACAAATCACCTACTCGTAAAAAATACATTAAATCGCCATAAACCATCTAAATACATGATAATAATAATAATAATAATAATAATAATAGCCTTTATTCAGGCATTAACATTAAAGATTAGCTTGTAACAAGTTAGGCTGTCACACCATGGCAGTTCCGTCTGTATACCTTTTGGCAAAGGCCTCCTCCAATTTCCTCCATTCCTCCCTATCTTTTGCTATTCTGGTCCACGCGCCACCTGCTGTAGCCTTGGTCTCATCCACCCATCTTTTAGAAGGCCTGCCTCGTTTCCTTTTCTTGTCTCTTGTGAACCAATACATTATTGTTTTTGACCATTTCTCTCTTCCCCTGATATGTCCAGTCCATTTCCACTTAAGCCTTCTGATGGATACTTAATTATTCTTCGTTTTTGTTTGTTCTTTGATTACTGAATTCCTTATTCTATCTGATTCTCGCCAAATACATTAAATATCAACAAATTAACAAAAAAATGGCATTGTAAAATTTCCAAATTTCTAACAATTACTTCTTTACTATTTCAAAACAAACTTTTGGACCAAAAAAGTCATATAAAAACTTCAATGAAATGAGTCAATTTCTTATTCAAAATACAAGGAAAGGCAGTAGAGTTTAATATATAATATATTAATGTATTTTTATAACCTAACGACCTATCTAAATCATCGTCAATATTCTGATGTGACGTAGAATTAAGCTTTAACTATTAATGAAGTATATGCTTAACATCCACGACTGAGAAAACAAATAAATTCCACATAACAAACACTAATCCACACTATTTATTGATCAAGCAAAAATAAAACTCAGGTGTGAGCCGTTGACGTATCCAAGCCAATACACACATGCTATTACACCTAACACCGAACGGAATTTAAATTGAATGATACGGTATTTCATTTACGTAGTCTGGGTACTATTTTAACACCGACGGGGCTGACAGATTTAAAAGAATCTGCCATTTTGGCATCAACACAAAAAGCATTTCAACTCGTCAATAGCAAAGATCTGATATAGGAAAATATCTCTTAATAACAATTTGTAGTAAAAATTTCGTGCAGCAGGAAGACTAGGAGAGACGAGAGACGAAGTTTAGTGATGAAAGAATTATATTTCTCCTATTATTACACTTGGCTTATTGTTCAATTATTTTAATAAAATTTGGAACGTGTTTTAAAAACATTCGCCTGATTTGATAACGAGCGAGTACGTAGGTATAACTTAACAAATAAGTAAATAAGATAAATTATAGAAGTCTCACAGAGACGAAGCTATTTATATGAGAAACATTTTTATGTTTTATTTATTTAACTGATAATACATACAATATTTTATTAGAATGATACCTAGCAAATATTAACAATTCAATTTTTTTTTATATGTTATACCTCACCAAAAAGAATTTGTGTGTGGTGAGGGAAATGCATGGAAGGAAGTCTTATGTACAATGGCCCAGGGCTCACAATCTGTATGAGCTGGCTTAAGGGATCACTCTACACAATGCAACGTTCACCAATTCCATCGTAAGAACATCCACACATGGAATTTTTGAAAGTTATACATGTATATGTTCCAATTAGGAATCATTCGTATATTTCCAGGGGCTATGCTAATGACATCTGTTGTCTCTTCATGAAACAGTATACATAGATTTCGCGGCTGGTATTGATACTTCTATATTTTTAATTTATTGAAGTATTAATCAATATTTTTATTTTTTTATATTTTTCCGAATTATTCAACATATAGACTAGAATACGCCTGATGATTTTTTAACTTCTTTTATAGACCAGTATTTATTATTTATGTAAGCCCAGGGACCTCGTACAAAAGACTTTACATGTTTTTCATAGAAATTTTGTTTGATGTCATTGTGCTGTTGGATCGAATGCCGCGTGAATTTTTTGTCGTGTGAGCATTTTCCGCGTGGATCTTTTGTCGTTGGACCAAATGCCCGCGGATCTTTTGTCGTGTCAAGATTTGAAATTGGGCAGATTCTGGATGTGATGTCTAATCTTTCACGGAAGTGTCGAAATTACCGTACAAAATAATATTTATGTGTCTCGGCCAAAATCAACACACGATGATGCTTGATTGCGTTTCTGAGGTTATATATTGTAATATAGGATTAGAAGAATTCTTGCGAGACTCGCTTTTTGAAGCGCGGCCAAGAATAGTACGGCGAAGAAATTAGCACGATAATTTATTTGTATTATGAACTCTAGCAATATTAAATGAAATAAATTAAAGTGAATGCAGACTAAACACGCACATTGTAATGATAATTTAAAAAATCGTGCCTTTTTAAAAATTCCTCGCACAGGATATTTAGCGAAATTGCACACCGAGGGTAGGTATACGTCACGCTATAACACATCTAAAAGATAATTAAACAGTGCGAGTTTTATTTGCCCATATTAATGCAAGTGTTTACATTCTTCTCTGCTTTCGCTGCATATATAAGGATGAAACGATATTTGTACTCACTCGATACTTTTCTTTCGATAACAAGTACTTTTATATATATTCAAGAACACATTCGTATTTGTGAAGTTGTAATTGTTCAGACCAAAGTTCTGTGATATTTTTTAAAAACCAAATTAATTAATCAATTAGAAAGACATGCAGAAAATGTTGGGAAATGTTCGTAGGTCGATGGAATGAAGGAGCGATTGGTATTTTATGTTTATTTCTCGACTGGAGGTAGGCTCCGGGAGCAAATGAGATGTACAGGTTACAGTGTGTAAATGAGTAAATTATTAATTATAAAAGAAATGGTAAAAAATATCGAATACGTATATATATCGGACAAAAAGAAATGATGACGCGTGGAAGTCTGCCCGGTCTTACGGCAGAAGCCCGACTGGTGTTGTTTCGCCATGTCCCTAGCTCGACCCCTTTGTTTATATCGCGGAGATTTTTATTGTGTTAATATAAACAAAACTCTGGGTCGGGCGATAGGTACATGGCACAGGGTTTAACAGGTACCGCTACAAATCTAATTCACGAAAAAATATTTGGCTACTACCGGGATTCGAACCCGGGTCACCTCCTTTCCGGGGCCGGTGCTCTGACCACCAAGCTATAGGAGCCTTGTATGTTTCCGTGAATATATCGAAATTATATGTAATTCTTACTTAATTAATTGATAAATTTTGTTATCGATACTATACATACGACGAGTATTTGTACCTACATGGTATTGGTCATAAATGCTCGTCGCGTATTATAAATGTTTGACACAATTTTATTACCTTTTATTGTAAAACGATACTTTGCCCACCCCGACCGCTAGATATCGTTATAAAATATTTTTAAAAAAGGATGGCGGCCGAGTGTCCAATCCAAATTAGTCTCTAGTCTATGGTCGCGTCACTGACCTGCTTGCTAACTTGTGATTTCATCGCTTCGTTTGTTATTGCTAAGCAAATATATGTTTGTTGTGGTAAAGCTTTCTGTTATACATGTTTCTATGATTGTTGAGCCGCTCAACAACCACTGCTTAAAGAAACCGTTTTTCGGGAAAACATCTCGAAAAATTATTGTTTTTGGGGAGCACATCGAAAACTAACTTCTTGACTTAGATGTATGGCTAATTGTTGGCTAATTATGGCTATTATTGGAACATACTCGGAACCATGTAGGGGAGAGTAACCAATATTGAACCGGCACTTATATTGGACCACTTCTGTTTTACTACCAAAATGAAACATTTTTTTTACACTGGCAATTGAAAAACACGCAATTGCAGCGCCACTAACACTCCACCATTTTGTACCGACGTTTAATACATATTGCAACTGTGACGGGAAAAAAAAAATTTTGGACTGTATTGTTGCTGATTTTGAGTGTGGTGTCTAACGAAGTTGTTCGTCGTAATAGTAAGTCATCATTTTGTAATATTTTCTATAAAAAGGCCTGTTTTATACTGTTTTAAATACCAGTAAATGAACACAAATCCGTAAAGGTTATGTTTTTATTTTTTTGTCACGAGTGAAAATAGACCACGATCCGTATATTGAACCACTCCCGAGTTCCTAAATTGTACCGGTCCAATTAATGCAACCACTTTCGTTCAAAATTTGAATAACATTCTTTTCATTCTAGAGGACCACCGCAGATGGTGAGAGTAAAAAGGAGTACTACAAATGGAGGAAAGGAGACTTAGAAAGAGCGTTGACGACATATACATATAAAAATAAAGAAATGGGTATAAATGCCATCACCAGGCAGTATCAAGTGCGAAAAGCAACGTTGTTGCGTCACGCTAAACTGCTTAATAAAATTGCTAATAATTTTGTCACCCATTCCAGATAATAAAGCAAATAAAAGAAAAGCTGTGCAAACAGCTATTGAAAGAACTTCATCCCCATACAAATTATCCTTAGAAGAAAGTATCCAATGAAAAGGACAAGTAGGTAAAGCAAAAAAACAGGCTGTAATTAAAATGTCTAAAGCTAACAAAAAAAGAGTAGTTAAGAAGGAAGTAGTAAAGAAGAAGACTTTGAAGCGAAAAAAGTCAATTACCAGTAGTTCATGCGATTCTGATGTTGTTATCAAACTAAATGAAGACGACGACGATGGCGATGATGAAAATGAGTGCGGTTTGTGTGGTATGAACTATTTCGACAAAAGTGGACCCATGGTCGAGTGGCTGAAATGCGTGCGGTGCAAGAGATGGTTACATGAGACCTGCACCACAAACCCTGACATATGTGATGATTGCTTGAATTAATACTTTTAGGTATTATCCCATTCAGTAGAAGCATTGTTAATGATTATTTGTAATGTTTGAGTTTATAATTTTGTAATTGCCACAAAGGTTAAGATATTTTTTATGTTGATTAAGCAAAATAGGCATCTAAAGATTTTATTAAGTAAAAGTTTTTCTTTTTAGGAATTATATTACTTTTAAATAATAAATATAATTTATCACGATACAAGATTAAGAAAATGTTGATTAAGTAAGATAGGTATCCAAAGACTTTATTAAGTAAAATTGTTCTTTTTTGAATATATACTACTTTTAAATAATAAATATATTTAATAATGATACTAAACTGTGTTTATTTTTCATTGATTACGTATTTTTTTCATTTGGTCCAATTAAGGATCCCGGTGGTCCAATTTAGGAGACTGGTTGCGTTAATTGGACCGAACGACAACCTTCACTAAACGATTATTTTTCAATAGTTGCGACTACGCTACGATGAGAACAGATTGCTATTATCTAGCTACTGAATCAAGCTATATTTTGAACCATTACTCATTCTTATAGCTTGAAAGGATTAGGCGATATGTGCCATTATGTCAAAAGTGGTCCAATATTGGTTACTCTCCCCTACTTACTGCTGTTTTTCTTTGCCTCTAATCTTACGAAAAAACTGAGCGATACGAGTAAGTATCGATACTTTTTATTCGATTCTCTATGACCGATACGGTATCGAGTAAAAGTATCGATACCTAAGTGGTATCGTGTCATCCCTATGCATATATCAAACCGCTTAGTGACGAGTATTTATTGTCCAGAACCAAACGTAGCTAGAATCCAGAAATTTCTGGTACATATTCGGTCTATTTTGTTGACGATTAATAGTGATGAGATAAACCGTGTTTTTGATTGGTGTTCAGTTGTAAGGATGATTGTTAAATGTAATTTAACGGTTGAAGATTTATGTTTAACTGTGCTGTGTTTAAGTAATTCGTAGGCCTTATCAATTTATAATAGAGTGGGAGCCAGCGATTGCCAGACTTACGTTATAGTATCAAATCTGAAATATTTTCTGTAGATGTACACTATAGTAGGTAAATAGGTTATTATGGCATTTCAGTTCTTTAGTTCTGGGTTCAAAGTGCTTGGGATGTGTGTTAATTAATAATCATAGTTTGATTTTGTTCATGTGAAGTACAGTTGCCGGCAAACTTCAGACAAAACTTGGGTCTCGTTGGTGGAATGGTACATGCGCAAACTTTCCCCACTACGCCGAAAAATTTCAAGATGTTTGCCGGCTACTGTACCTAAAATAAAGCGAAAAAAAAAATGAAAAATATCTACATATTATACAGGATGTCTCCAAGTCAATAGCAAACACTTTGGGGGAGTCTTCTTCTTTCAATTTTGAATAGTGAATATTCTTTACGCTTTGGGTGAAATGATATGGAGATAAGCGACATTAAAGTTTGACAAAATTAGCGTATTTGTCTACATATACGTCATTTTTTTCTCTGCTCTTTTTTTTTAAATTTTGTATTGCAGAGAGAAATATATTGTAAATTATGTATTGATACATAAAAGCCAAAAATGTATTTTTGACGATATCCGAGGACCGAATTCAGAGGCGATACTTAGATGATTTAAAGGTTAAAGTACGCCTGAAAAGTGTTATAAAATTATTTCTATATTTCTAATTAAAATATTTTTTCATAAAATCAACAATAAATTGATCACTTTAGAAAAATTACGATACATAACATAAATGAACGATAAAAAATTTAATCATCTCGTGTCCAGGGACTTTGAAACCATTTCCTTAATATTATTTATGAATGGCATAGCAGTCACTTCGTTCTCGATTTGAATAATGTTGGGAACGTTCGATGTGTATATTAATATTTTAAAGGTTTTCCTTAGAGTTGAGTTTTAATACTTTAGATTTATACATGTGACGTCACGAAGCTTGTGACTCGTCCCCCCCTTTGTCACACGATGTCACATTTTGTTGACCCCCTCCCCCCCCTTACCGTGTGACGTAATTTATGGATGGCCCCTAGGGACCGTCGACTTGAAGGTAAACATGTACTAGATTTCTTGCGTGCTACCGCATTCAGAATAGATTGCAGTCTAATTTAACTGAGATCTCTATCGATTGTCAAGTTTGAGGGTTTGATGTATGTATGCATGTGTGTATGTGTGTGTGTGTGTGTGTGTGTGTAGTCGGTGCGCAATCCGGCCGCCGCTGACATCACACTCGTAAGCTGTCGACGCAAGTGCCGAGGACTCGTGCCAAGTTTTGTTGCGCGCCGCGGGTCAGCACATTCGGGAAGCGAGGAGCGAGCGGCCCGGCGGAGCGTGACGGCGCAGGGCGGGGGCGGAGGGAGGAACAAAACAAGGCACACTTCCCACCAGATACGTCAATGGACGCCCGCCGCACGCCCACGACGCATTCCCAGGACCGTTTTACGAGCGAAAGCTCCCACATCGGTCCTGCTCATTCTCCGCCAGGTCCACAAGACGATATCACGCTGCGTCATAAAGGGCGACACGTCACGGATGGCTGCTAGAGTACACTCGCTGTACCTCTTTCCCGCGGTACCTCGTTGATTGAACAATTACCGATTACGGTCACAAAGTTTATCACTATCGACGGATATGAAGTTTAACGCGGTGTAGGGAAAAGAGTACGGTGCGGGAAGAGAAGGATACACAATAAGATAAAAAGGACTGTGTTCAGCTCTAGCATCACGAGCTAGAGATAATCGTTCACGAAGCAGCTCCCTATGCGACACCCGTATCCGTATGAGCGAGTAGGGAAAATAGTACAGTGCACGAAAGAGAAGGACACTACAATAAGACGAAAAATTCTGGGTTCAGCTCTAGCATCACGGGTCCAAAACCGGTAGATGATCGTTCTGAAGCAGCTCCCAACGCGACACCCACACCCGTATGAGCCCCCGGAAGGGCCCGAGAAGTTGAAGTTTGTTTCACGTTTGAAGTTGTATTCCAGGGAGAACGATGCCCCACTCCTTCCAAAACTAGACAACTGACTGAGGTGTAAAACCTTATTATTCGATAATAAATTTTTGTTGAGCGGTTTTGGTTTGCTCCCAACTACGCTTCCACCACATAATTTCAACAATATATTTTAACCATAGAAGCATGATAGATTTCGATAAACACTAGTGAAGCTCTTAAAAAACGCACAAGATATAAATCGACCGTATTCTGAAACATTTTTATGCCGTCAATTTTGTCGTTTTAAGTTTGAAATGAATGAATTCAATCAATCAGAAAGCTCTAAACATAAACGAACATTAAGTTATTCAAAAACTGTGGATAAATTAAAGTTTGTTTACGTTTTAGGATTTCTGGTTGAATATTTTAAAACCAATGTTATAGAATAACTGTCAAGATACCGAAATACCAATATTACTTCTTTCAGAATACGGTCGAATATCAATAATTTATTTATTTATGATTCCTTTATGCTTCTCAACACATCACTCATCAGTTTTTGCGATGTACAATATGTACATGTTACCTACACTGTATCAATAATAATTGTTACCAATTTTATTTTGTTAGCTTGTTCGCCACTCGCACTGTACATGCTTAATCGCTGCGCAGGACATGTGCCTATTTCGTACATGATTGCATTGCATTGGTACTTTGAATATATGGATGATGCTAGATAAGTCCGAAGACTCGTGTAATTGGGATATTGAGTTGCATTTAAAATGAGTAATGTATTGTTATATGTATTTTTTAAGAAGAAAATAAAATAACTAAATAAAATAACACTTTTAAGTGATCATAAAATTTGTCGTAATTATCATAGAATTTTGTTAAAAAGTTTTCATTTCCATAAAATATGATTTGATTTATTTATCAATTTAATATTTTTATAAATAAACTTATAAAAGTATCCTTATCTTTACTTGTACTTTTATTTATAACTTACAATTTTAAAAATTTATATCTGTCTTACTTAATTTAAAAATATATTTTATAATAAAATTTTATTGATTTAAATATGTCTATAAGGTCATTATTGTATTTTTCTTAAATGCTAACATATGGCGTAAATTTTATTATTATTATTTTTTAATTTTATTTATTTATTTTCCATATAATTTTTTTTGAACATCGCTAGCCCCACAAAACGCCTTAAAGAGACGTTTGTCTACAAGATTCATTTTTACAATTTATGTTACAATATGATTACACTTTACATTTACATTTTCACAATTATTAATACTACAATATTTGACATTTCATTTTTGAACATCACAAATAATAACATGATACACATTAATTTCACGTTATACACTTCAATTCATACATTTGTTCATAGATAGGCCACGTCGCTTGACATCAACCACCTTCTGAATTCCACCACCGATTTTCGAGTCGACAGGCATGTTGGTAAGGTGCCTTGCAGTTCGTTCAATAGCATGAACACCATATATTCTAATGTTCTCATTCCACACATGTTTGTTACTCTCGGAACAATCAAGGCTCGATTTTTAGCCAGATAGAATAATAATAGCTAGATAGAATAAAAAAAATCATAATGATAATAATAATGCATAATTTATATAGAACCATTTTAGTAAAAGAATCACTTCAACGCGTTTTAGACATCTGTTTAGTCCTACACTAGTATTTAAATCTAGAAATTTGCGTACTTACAAAATGAAAAATATTTCACGAAACGATGCGCAGAAAAATTGGCATTTTTCCAAAATTCAAAACCGAATCGTCACAAAATGAAATCTATTTGACATTCCTTTTTTCCATCCGGCTTCGTTTAAGTATACTTTGCATTATAATATTAAATTAAATAAATACAGATAAAAGCAAGTACTATTTTTTCATTTTCCAAACACAGTATCAAGGTCAAGAAAAAATAAAGCCTTAAATCTTATCTTAACGTTTTTGAATTATATGGTTCGCGCAATTCGCTAACGTCTCTGCCATAAACAATGTGTCAAATATAACATATATTATCCAATGCGCTCCAAGATATTTAACACATGTATTTTGAAAAATGCTAATACGGTAGACTCCCGATTATCCGAGACCCCGATAAAAAATCCCGAATAATCGGTTACACGATAAATCCAAAAACATTGAAAAGAGCATTAACACCCCCGACAGCTGGCAGCAAGCAACGCGGCCGTCATAAATTACGCGCTATTTTGCAAAGAAGCGACAAAGATAACTAGACGCTACTAATCCTCATAAGGCACTATAACATTAAAAATAATAAACATTAAAAAACATTTTAAGATAACACATTTTGGACACGACATATAGCTGATGTCATAAACATGTGTTAGGAAATTTTGTACAGTGTGGAGCATTTTCGTTTTAAAAAATATTTTTTCAATAAATATCAAAATTCGTCTCGGATCTAAAGTCTGCTGTACTATCAATGCCATTAAAGCTCGCGCCACACTGCGCGGATGATCCGTCGCGCCAATTCGGCAAAGCAATTTGATCGACCGATCCGCGTAGTGTGTTTGATAAGACCTTTTGGAGAGAACCCTAGCGGCGTACCGCGACGGAACGAGGCTCCCCAACAGAACTGTCAGCTTGGCTGGTCAGCAGTGTATAAAACTGGTTCTCACCGGGCATTACGCACTCCTCAAAATTTAGTAACGAGAACATTTGCGAAATAACAACTCGTGGATGATTGTTGAACGCGATGGCGCAACGGAGTAATGGCCTTCAAAATTATACTCCTAAGCGGCCAGTAACCCACACTACCGATCCGTTCCGTTACGTAACTCCACAGATAATGAAGAGAATGAGTGCTTGTGTGCATAGCTGTAGCCGCGCGTACGTACATCTATGGACCGACCAATTGGGTGAATATAATGGGTGAAAAGTGTGGCAAAATCGACTCCCGAAATGTACTGAACTAACGGGATCAGATCGGAAAAGATAAAAACCAATTAGCCTTATAAATTGAGTAGCTGAAATCAGAGTCTACCTAGCGCCATAAATTATTTTTTAGGCAAATCAAAGAAAAAGTTTTACATCTTGTTTATAAGTTGAATAAGCTGATTTTTACTTGATTTTATACTTGATATAATAGTTGAAGATATTAAATAAATGTAGAAATTAGCTTAGAGTTTACATTGATAGACATTCAAATCGAAAAAAAGTTGATTGGGTAATGGAACTGTAATTTTGAAAGCAATAACCGGTTCCGTAAAATAAAAAAACTTGGATTTTAATATTACACAATCGTGTAAAACGAAGTATCAATTCTGAATAAATCTTTCATCTCTTGAAATATATTTTATTTTCAGAGCGCGTACCTTATTTGGTAAACACATTGGAAGAGATTTTATAGATGTCTCACAGAGACAAAATTATATTTATTTTTTTGTAGAAAAGTAGGCATGGAAGTCTTTGGGTGTTCATAGAGCTTACGATATATCTTTCGGCTGGCATAGATCACTTTACACAATGTAACAATCACCATTTCCACCTATGGTAGAATATCATGTCTATCAATTTCTTGGATACTGGAAGATATCTGTGTTGAATTAATTGAAATTTTTGGATATTGGATATTGCATATTGGAGGAGTCCTAAATTTACAAAATTAATAAATATCAAGATTTTAAATGCATTTAAATGAGGAAATTTAAATCATTGATTTCCGGACGGTACAACGATGATTTTTTATTTTATTTTATTTATTTCGTGGAATTTTATACGTATAAAGGTAGTTGCTTCACTAGACAAAGTCTGTTCTGAAGCAACTACATGTACAGTTTTTTTTTTAAGTTAAAACATTAGAAAGATAATATATTAGAAATAAAATTTAAATATTGCACATTAGAAATATAACACAATAACTAATTTAAGAAACTAACGGACTAACGAACTGACTAAAAGAAAAAAAGAACTAAAATAACGAATAAAGAAGAAGAAGAACAAACACAAGAATGACTATATACTAGAAATATATTTTTAAACATTATATATAAGGAATAAAGTCTCCGCACATCGAATGTTCAAGCTCCAAAGTTAGAAAACCAATACATACATACATTCGAATCTCCACACAGCTTCATGAATCTCAGTCTTTCAAAAATGGTATATTATGCGCTCCGTCAAAGTATTATCAGCTACGCCAAGTGTGCATGGGTTGGTGCGGCCCCAACCATAATAGACCCTTCAATAAAGTCTCAGAAATGGGTTATACGTGTAACAAACAAGAAACCATTTAGATATAACTCCGAAGACCCACCCAGAGTCCTTCAAGTGCTTGACACAAGCTATACACCAGTTTAATACTAAAATTATTCTTTCAAAAAAAATAAAGCTCTTAATCATATACACACTATCTGAATTCTTTGGAAGACAGCAGGAATAGAGGGCGTCCACGAAAGACCTGGCACAATCAGATATTACAAAAATTGGAGGATGACCTGTTAAGTATCATAACAGTAGAGCACGCATGGGAAGGTGTATAAATGTAGCCGAAGCAAAAGTGGTGTGCCAAGAAAGAAAAATGTGGCGTTCTGTCACCCGGCATGATGGTTAGTTATCTTGAGGTTAGGTTAGGGAGTGGCCATTTTGATTTTTTTTTAATTTTCCAATAATGATAGTAATAAATAATTGAATTATGAAAAATCACCCAATTTCTACATAAATTTCAGGCTTCTTGGGTGGGGTTTGCTTCAACCCTTGAAGCAATTTCCCAAGGATCTCAAATTTGTGTTCCCACCCACACAAAAATAAAAATAAATATTATTCTTTGGTAAAAATATAAAGATACAAAAAAAATAATCTGAAATACGAAAAATAACACAAAATCAATAACAGATTACACGACGCGCATGTAACGTGCTATTGCCGTGAATAAAATAAAATATTTTCGGAGATGTTGAATCTTGGTCCAACCGTGGAATGAATTACGTATCAATTGTTTATAATACGTCGTGCGTCATTTGGATGGACACACAGCGGCCCGATTTCGCTGGGGACGCAATCGCTAAATGTCAAAATTCCAGTGATCGTTCAAAATCTGCCAAATAATAATATTATTAATTCAAATTAGTCCCGGTAGATGGTGTATAATGAGGCGTTCGGATTTATTGATTGAGGTTGCATAATAAAATTATTACGCCTATCGGGTTACCGCGCAAATACACCACTATTGTAAAAACAAAAACCAATTCGATGTTCAATCTGAAAATGTATGCAAAAAATTTACCCACCCACCGCTGTAAAAATTCTTATAATAATCAAAGCGCATAACAGTCAAATACGTGATATAGCGATATCCCACGTGATATAGCTAAATAATAATTACTAGGGATGTTCCGACTAGTCGGTAAAGCCGACTATCCGGCCACTTTCGTAGTCGGCGATTATTCGGCAAAGAGCGCCGACTATCCGGCTTCTTACTTTGTATGTATTTCTCAATAAAATGTATATAGGAGGAATTAAAAAAAATAATAAACTTGATTGTTAATTCATATTTTTATTTTAGAATCAGTCTTACACATTTTGAAATGTAAAGCAACTTTTCCTTTGGTAATCAACTAATCAGTCTCTAAAATTACTTACTTGTAAAGAATAAATATCTTTGACACTTATCAAACAAAATTAGTATCTTAATTACAAACAAAATAACATAATATATCCTTATCTTAAATAAACATTTATAAATATTTCTTCATATTTAAATAAAAGAGTAGGATTTTTTATTCTTAACAGACTAAGTAACATAAAACCAAGATTGCATGTACATGATGTACTGAAAAAAAATAAATTATAAAAATTCTAAACGTTAACTGCTTCATAAAAACAAAAACAATCACTCTAACGTACTTATATGAGTCATTGTCCAACTGGTCAAAAAAAATCCATATAGGCACAGTAGCCGGCAAACATCTTGAAATTTTACGGCGTAGTGGGGGGAAGTTTGCGCATGTACCATTCCACCAAAGAGACCCAAATTTTGCCTTTTGCGCATTCCCCCACTACGCCAAAGAATTTCAAGAAGTTTGCCGGCAACTGTACGAGACTGTATTTTTGACATAACAGTATACAATAACAGTAGTCTTTATTTTTTTTACACAAAAACACCGCTCTAACCCGTGCAAAAGCAAAAATCAAGAAACAATGCGGAAATTGCCGAATACCCCCGAAACCGTGATCGGCTTGGCCGACTAGTCGGCCAAAGTCATAATCGGCACATCTCTAATAATTAATGAATGCCGACTACAAGAACTACATTTGGGCAGACATCCTTTAAATATTACTCCACCAAACCGTATAACGGACTCTCAATGGAAATAAAGGATGCAACTAGTGGGATAATATTTAAGAATCACATTATAAACTGGATAAAGGTGTTGTTAGGCATTGAATAGATAAGAAGGGAACTAAAAACGAGTATTACCTAATAAAAAATAGAGTGATATAATGTTTTAAGGCGGCACATTCACTGCAAATGCATATTTCGGCGTTTTTTTTATGAAAATGTGGGTTTTTATTGTTCATTTATATCAGAATGTATATTCTAGACTGCACTTTTTTAGGGCAATAACTTAGATAGATACTTTGTTCTTAATAAAAGTAATAAACTGAACATTATTTACAATAATTAAGAAAATATAAGCATTAATCGACAGGCCGCGGCCAAAACAATCATTTTTAGTGTCCTAGGTGGAGCAATGTTTTAATTTAAACTTATATTTAAATTCGAATAAAGTAAAATAAAATGATTATGATAGTCCAACGTTTTACAAAATATAGTTAGTAAAATACTGTCAGTACTCTAATACAAGTCGAATAAAATGAGAAAAACTTTGCAAAAATTGAAAATAGAATTTTTTTGACATACATGCATTTCATTGGAGTGAAGGTTCAATTTCCTTTGAAACGTGGATTTATGATATTTTTGTTGTATACGTTATGCAAAAAAATACTCACAAAAAAAGTCAATTTATATTGTATTTCTAATAGAATATTGTGCAGGTAAGTAAGTATACCTACATTATGTTAAGCTTCCTTTTTAGCGATATTTGTTTTTTAAAGATAAAACGTCATTTTTTTTTATTTTTAAACACGTCGGTCATTAAAAAATGATTTTATGTTGAATGAATATGGAAGATTCAGATCGCAAAAAGCGACACTTGTACGACACTATGTCTTACGACAGGTTTTAAACACAAGTAGGTTAATATCCTCTTTTTCTGCACATTTTGGTCAAGTTGCCCATTCGCATGGCAGTTACCGACAGCTGTATAATAATAAAATCCGGTTTTTCGTTTCAATAACAAATAACAATAAAAAAAATGCTGGTATTAGAAAATGTTTCTCATTAAATTCTAAATGCCAACGATCTCTTAGCTATTTGCGTGATCGGAGGAAATAATTATTTACATTGTAAATAAGTAAACAACGGTATCAATTTGAAATGACAGTTCGACCCAATTTTTTAATGTACATTAAGTATACGCAGCAAGTTCAAATTAATGTTAAATTATTATATCAAAACCGTCAAAAATGATTGACTTCTTAAGTTTAAATTTCGGCTTTTCACTAATTAGTTATCAGTTATGCGTCAATTAAAACGTAAACAATTTTTTTTTTTACATAAACACACAATATGAATGAACTCAACGTCTGTTAATCCAAATGACCTATGATCTCTCATTGCCGAAATTTTACTTTTTTGCTTCAGTTTTTCACAAAATGCCAATTAAAAATTAACTTTAACAAGACATCATCTCATCTACAAAATGGTATTTTATATATTTTCTGTATATTTTCACAAAACATGCTAACACAATATACAAAATATAGTTACATTTTATTACATTTACATTATTAATTAATTATTACATTTTTAATTATTTATTATTATTTTAATTATTACATTTTTAATTATTTATTATTATTTCATTATTTAGTTATTACATTTTTAGAATTAGAAAACGAAAATTTGTTAGACCATTTTTATCGTTGCCACGAGTCTGCCTGCAAAGTTTCAGCTCGATTGGATCACGAAAAAAGGGTTAAAAATCGATCCAAAGATTTTTCGGCAGACGACAAACCGCAGACGCTACGAGTTAAAAGAAAGGGAGTAAAAACTTTAAATTAATCAAAAATCAAGCCACAATATGAGCTTAAGCGAGAAACCATGCCCGAATTAATTAAACTGACGTAATATAAATTACGAATTAATTGTATTGGACCTTGAATTTGTAGTCCGGTTTGGAGACCAAACAATATAACGACGTCACCTTGATTGACGATGCATTCCACGGGTGTTTGTGTGGTAAACACAGGTGCTACCATAACAATAATACATAACATTTATAACTACACTCCATAAGAAAGACATAATAATCATTTGTCTATGTCTCGCAATTCATTGTCACTTGAAAACTTAAATAAGCACGGTATTAACCAACGATAAGGCGCATTGCACCATTACACTGAACCAAACCAATGGGACAATTTATATTTAATTATTATTTATCGAACACACAAATGTTGGGGCCAATTGTCCCTTCATCAGGATAATATAACGATAATAAAAAATAAAATATAGACATAAACAAAAACAAAAAATTAATATATGGAAGTTGAATAACTAATTTGGAAAAAAGATTTCGTTATTTATAATATTAATTTGCTAATTTCTAAAATTTATAATTTATGTAACAATAATCATATTTCATTTGTATGTAAAAATTTCTAAACCCTTGCTAATACCAAAATAATGTTTTGTTTCCAAAAGATGATTAGAAACTCAAAATAGTTATTGCTATTTAAACATCATAAGTGGTCCTCAATTCTAATATCAAAGTTTCTATAAGTTTTACCAGTGTAAAAATATAAATGATTGCGATCATTAGGTACAAATTAATGTACTCGATTTTTTAGTATCCTCATTCTTGTTATTTTATATATAATTCTTTAATTTATCATAATCATTAATTATTGCCATAACTTGTATCTGGAGCATTCAGTTCATCACTATTCCTTTCGGTACTGTCATTCGTCTAGTTTCAAGAGATTCAAAAAAGCCAAAGAAAAAATATTTAATATTAGAATAAAAACGAATAAAAATATAATACGTAGACATTACAACTAAGTACATAAACAAATATAAAATTTTATGCCTGTATAATATTTATTTTGCTTATTATTGCGTACCGCCTTCGTACCGCAAGACGCACACCAATTTTAAATCGATTTTTCTGAGTAAAGAATTTCAGAAAATATGGTGAGAAAGAAAAAAAATCTAATTCGGTAATGTTGTAAAAATCATCTTACGACAAAATGTATCTTACGTTTGAATTTCATCGGTTAAGATGCTGTGCAGGAGAAAGGAATTGTGGTGGAGATCGAACAATGGAGAGTCGGAGAACAAGTAAAATATTTCGAAATTGAAAACTGGCGTCACGCTCTATCTATTCTAAGAGTATATTTCCAACGTTTGTGTTTAAATATCGTAATAAATTACAGATGAGAAATAATACTATCGTAGTATAGGCTCACCTTTGGCAGTAAAGGTCAGGAGTTCGATCTCGCTAGCGGTCATCCAAGTATGAGCTACAATCGCTTAGGTTACTTTTAAAAGGTGAAAACATGTGATATATTTTTATATTTATATTTGATTAAACATTTAAAAGCTATTTAAAAAAAATTGGTAATAACGAAATTTTGGAAGGTGAGTTAGTGTAAGTGCAGCATAGAAAATGAATAGATGAAATTTAAAGCGATCGTACAGCTCACCAGATTACCACAACGGTTTTAAATTTTTATGGGTAATGTATTAACTATCTCTTAATACAATTTCGTTTATACTTAAATGACAATATGCTTTTTAATTGATTTTTAGACATTTTCCTAATTAAAGTCAGGTTAGATGCATCTCTTGTACGCACTTACGCCAACTCACACAAGACGCCAAGACATCGCAAAAAATGTGGATATCTTTATATAATTATTAAACAGGGTCCTAAGGACACCCTCGTACTAAGGGTATCTTTAAAAACTCGGCGTGTACGTATTCTGTAAGCACGAAGGAAAGATGTTTTAATTTGTATGAAAACATAATTGTAATGTTTGAAAAATTATTCTTTTATTTTATAATTTTTTCCTTTTATTTTATTTTTCGTTTCTTCCCTTTCCCCAGTAATTCGGTGGCTTTCTGAAAGCGACTCTCGTTTTGGAAAAGCAATTATTGTAAATGTTGATTATATTTATTAAATAATTTTAAACAAATAATTAAATAATCATACATATTTGATTAACTTGTTCAGATAAGATAAGAGTCGCTAGCCAAAAACGAAGATAAATTAAATTATATATCTTGAATGCAATGACAAGAGTGAGAGGCAATTACAATTGTGTATATATAATATCATATATAAGTATGTATGTATTCATTTGTTGTTTAGTCGTCATAACAAATTGTGTTGCTAATGTGTTCAAGAGCTGTTTCGCGAGGGAATTAGAAAAATCCAAAAATGTATAGGTACCATCAAGGATGTGTCTAGAATAAAAAATGAGGACATAACGTTTTTAGTGGATCGTTTACATGCGCAGTGCGTCGATTGAGTTCTCTTCAATTGCATTAAATTCATGGGCACGTGTAACTAACTGCATTGGAGATGCATTCTGCCGCGGACACGAATGCACCTCGCGTTGCGGAATAATTAAGCATGTTGTTGTTCCAATATTTGCATAAAATGATGCAATTTACAAAAGGTATTGTATAAGCCCGTACTAGATCGAACGATTAATTTATTGTAGCGGGTTATTGTCACAATAATTATTAATGGTTCAACTTTTACTGAATTTGTCACGAGTTTTCATAACTTTTGTGAAGTACCTCCCTGACGTCTGACGTGCTACAAGAATTAAAAAAAATAGAAAATATTTTTACATGGTTATTAGGTAAGCACCTTAAAATGGTTAATGAAAGATACTGCTTTTACTGTCCTAAAACGTATTTATCTATTTAGACGTTCAAATGTTAATAAATTAAGTAAATTATTTTACATTTAAATGAAAATGGGTATTTTAGTATACAGTGCCTAGATTGAAAGAAAAATGATAAATATCATTGTAATTCCCTTGAACTGAAAGATAAATTTTACTCATGAGATGTACAATTATTACTTACTTACCATCAAGCCGTTTCCCCGCGGAGGGTTAAGGGAAAATTGTAAAAAGTTATTTTTTACAAGGTTTTTACCATTTTATTTAAGTTGTATTGAAGCAAATGAATTTTTCATAATCGATATAAGTTACTGTAATGATAGTTCAACTTTTTGCAAAAAATAAGTCAGAAATATTGAAAAAAAATGCAAACTTTGATATTGCATATCTCCATAACTATTGAGTCAAGGTCAAGGTTACTTGAAAATTTTAGACTCATAACAGAATCTACCGGCCAAGTTTGTGCTGCTAGCTTTGGTACACCCTGTATATCTTTTTGTTTTTGTTATTATATCTACCTTCTTTTATTATTGTATCTACATATTCATTATATTTATTGTCTCTTTTTACGTACTTTTATTTAATTCTCCTTGTCTGTTTGCTGTGGTGGAATCTTGTATTTGATTTTTCGTCAACTTTCCGGCTAGCCAGAGCTCTGAAACTTTCAATATTTACGAAAAGTGAATGACTATATATTATTAAACATGATTTGGGCCTTATTTCCATGTTTTCCAAAATTAATAATTTTCCATTATTATTGAACATTAAATGCCTACGTAGCTTCAAGACTGTAACAGTAATATATTAAATGCGATATTTATATTTGGATTTCATGCCCGTGGAACAAAATACCGCACCTTTCATTTGAATCAGTTTACAGGGTTTGTGAATCCCGGAATTAGTACAATTCTTTCTTAATTATTTCTTAATTTTTTACCCGCACTATTTGATCACGACTCAATAATGGAACACTCGATGCCTAGAGTTATTCAAAATAAAAATGTCATTAAAATTGTTACTTTTCAATTCTGCATTGCTTTTCATTTTTATTCATAAAATACGAGAGGCGGCGACAGTACTTATAAGACTTCAGTATAAAAATATAAAAACATTTCAGTAAATTGCTTGATGTACAAAGGACTTTAAATCTTCGGCAGCCTACCGAAAACAAGAAATATATAAAATACAGGATATAAAGGAGTTTAAACTGGAGTGAAAAAAGTTTACTATGAAAAACTTTTAAATGACTCAATAAATCATACATTATTCTATATAACAAAAAATATGGAATCAAATAAACAGTGAAATTGATTAAAAAAAAATCTTAATAAATGTTATTTGCTTCTCATTTTTTATAAATATAACATAAATCATCAAATTATCATTTGCTAATCCTGGGATTGTCAACTTCAATCCTAGAATTTCGGGGTTGCAATTTTAGGTCGGAATTGTGTGTTACGACACTGGAATAAAAAAACTCCTTCCCCTTTAAGATGTACTTATACCCATTCGTTCGTAACTAAGCTTTTTATACTAGTGCTTTGATTGTCGAGCTTGTTCAGTAATCCCAGAGTCTCCAAGGATTCGGCCCCCGGGCGGTTGCCCAGGCTACGCCACTGAATTGATCGTCGGTTGTGTATATTTAACCAACCCTTAAATATTGAAAAATAAACGATTGTTAAATGCGTTATGTATGTACGATCAACATGCTATTGTATCCGGTTATGTAGGTAGAAGAATCAGCATCCAAATAAGACAATAACTCAACAATACGTCAAACGACAATTCGCTGCGTCGCTACCGTGGTTTTGAAAGCGCTGCACGTACGCAGATTATAATTTATTGGGAGACGCAAATAAACAACTTATTTAACGTTTGTGGTGTATTCAGACAGGCCGCCTTAACGCGAGTACAAGGTGGCGCTGCTATAAAAAGGAGAGCGCCAACTCTGCTCTCTCTCTCTCTTTTTTTTTCTCGGCTTTTGTTAGCGTCAATTGTCACAAATTATCTAAGAATATACTGGAGAAAACCACAACCGCCTGCCTTTAATTTTGGTCTCCGTTATGTCCGTATATATATTTGGGATATTGCAACATTTAAAATATAATTTTATTATAATTTTCAATTATTTCGACAATTTTGTGATAATTGGAGATAAGAGAGGAAGCAAACACGCTAAATGTAATAGAAAATAAAATAAAAATCACGAATACTGGATCGAGAAGAAAATATACTAAAAAATTTAAAACTGAACGCTTTAATAGAATTAATGTATATTATAGATATCTCACAGAGATGAAACTGTATTTCTTATGGGAAAGTAGGTATAGAAGTCATTTGGGTGTACATAGGACTTATGACCTATCTTATGGTTGGCTTAAGTGATCGCTTTACACAATGTAACATTCGCCATTTCCACCCATGATAGAATATACCATGCTTATTCATTTTTTTGGAAGTTGTATATATGTTCAAATTGCGTGGAAAGCTTTCACATATGAGTTGTAACCGCGTTTCCATGCGGCCTGTACAAAGCCATTTTCATTCCCCTAAATCCCCACAGATGTCGCTAATGAGAAAATCTACAATTGATTTACGGAATTTGAGAGGAAATGGCGAATGTTACATTGTGTAAAGCGATCACTTAAGCCAACCGTAAGATAGGTCATAAGTCCTATGTACACCCAAATGACTTCTATACCTACTTTCCCATAAGAAATACAGTTTCATCTCTGTGAGATATCTATAATATACATTAATTGATTAATAATGTCTCTGTGAAATAAATCCAGCACTGTTCTGAAAGATTTGAACAAACTCAAAAATATTCTTTAATAGAAAATATAGCGAGCATGTGCATTCTATAAAATCAAATCAAATAAACTTTGAATTTAGTCATCAAACATTACTAACGTACGTATTATGTGATGTTATTGTAGGCGTACTCACATAGATTTGTCTATATATCACTAGCATTTATTAGGGGCAAAACAGCACGGTATATCATACAAGTACAACGCAACAGAATGTCGTGTTGACGGGTTTATTTGGCGGCAGTATTTTGGAAGGAAGCATGATTTTGGTTTCCTCTATATTATACGGATAATAAATACATGCTCAGCGAGATTTTTCTGGGACTACACTATCGCGATATTATTGGAAATTATTAAAAATCAATTAATTATTCAAAAATAAATATATTAAATCGTACGGTAATAAAAAACAAATAAGTCCTGCCCTCAATTCTTTCGTGCGAACGTATGCAGCTATCGCGTCAAACGAAGTAAAAAAAAATCTATTGTATTTTCAATAATAAATAAGGGATATAAAAAATATTATCGGGTATTTCTAGTATGATAATAACTCGCGCAATGAATATTTAATCATTTTAGATTACGTTGACATATACGAACTGCGCGCCTTTGAATATATTCGGACACGAGTGTAACTAACTAACCATCACGCCGTTTCCCCGCAGGGGTAGGCAGAGAGGATAGAACGCCATATTCCTCTATCTTGGCACACTACTTTTGCTTCGTCTACATTCATACATCTTCTCACGTATGCTCTACGGTTGTTGAGGCTTTTAACAGGGCCATCCTCAATACTTGTAGAATCTGATCACGCCAAGTCTTTCACGGACGCCCTTTATTTCTGTTACGTTAATTCATCAAGTTAAGTTAATTCTGTTCTCACAGCAAATTTTGTGTTTAAATTAAAAAATAAACACCAGCGTTCAAAATTAACAGACCACATCACGCCTTCGTTACATTCAATAAATACTAAATTAAAATAAGTAACGCATTGACTTTCAGAAATCGTTCCTGCGTAACGTCACGCTGCACTAGCGCATTGACAATGAGATACCAGGGGGCAATGCACCGCAGTATCCTCCCTGCGCAGTGCGTTTAGTAAGGATAACAGTGCGGAAGTTTACATAAAAATACATAAGATATTAAAAAAATAAAAACGTCGGCGTCGAACATGGTACTTACTTTCGCATAAGAATTTTTGCATAAGAGACGCTTCAAGGGCGCTTTACAGGTGCGACATCCCGAAAATACGAGTTTTTAGGCTCGTTTTGAAGAGTTCCTGGTTCTCTATAGATCGCAACACTGGAGGCAGCTGATTCCACATAGCTGGGCCCGCAAAGCTCCGCAAACTTGGTGGCTCCAGGTCTCCTTGCTACAACCAGCCTGCAGAGTGCCTCCGATTTAGCTGACCGCAGTGTGAGCCGTCTTCCAGTGATATTGTCTGGGATACAGAGGTCGATCAAATATTGTGGTGCTTTCTTTGAAGACTTTTGTACACCATCAGAAAATTTATCCGCTCCGACAGGCGAAGCCAATATAGCTGCTTCAGCATTGTGGATGTCCGCGAGAACTTTGATGCCTTGAATATATAAGCCTCGCCGTAGCATTCATCACTCTCTAAGTCTGTCGAGCTGAGTCCTAGTTCATTCATGTTTCAACGTCGTTATGAAGGACACAGGGCTTTATTCAGACACGTTCCTGAATGACAGTGGAATCCAACGTGTTAAAACACCCATTCCGCGGCGGTAATCCACCACTTACAATATGATTGATGGCACCTTCACGAGTGACACCTAGCGCAGGAGCAAGATCCCAGCACACAAAAGCGGGCAGCAAGAGACTTGTCAAAGCGTCCATTCCCTTTTTGGCCGACGCCCACAGCAGATAGTACTCGTACAGTAGCGCTCAGCGCCCGCCATCTAACAATTAACTTCGCACCAATTTGCAACAATATTATAGGTATATTAATTTTAATTTGTGATATATCTCCACATTATCCGCTTAGATACCTGTCTTTCCTATTATAGCCATCCTTTACCGACACGATTTGAGCTTGTATATTCATATTCTCTATATAGAATACATGTAACAAGGTTACTTTACGGACTCACCACGTATAATTGACCTTTTTCCAGACGCCATTAATCCTAAAATCCTTCAATCTCTACCAAGCCAAGGGTGTTTTTACAGAAAATAAAAATTTATTGAACCTAGACTTCGCGCAAACTTCAGTAAATTCAAATGCTTATATATTTTATTCATTTTTAGAATCAGTAATGCATACTTTTTCGGACCAATACCGCTACTGATTCTCTTCTACTGGTCATAAAAAATACCAAATCTTAACAAAAACATTTTTTGTTGTTTATACCTCACGTTAAACAAGATGTTTAGATAAATATGTATATTTAAAAAGTTTACAAATAATAGTGTTTGGATTTTTTTAATGCATTTATATAAATTACGGTTTTTATCAGATTTAATCATACAATAAGTGCCTCCGGCATGTCTCAGCGGCAGTCAGGTAGAATACCCTATCTTGGCTTGAAACTACTTATTACATATTTTATAAAGTGTTAAAATGTAAGAATATTTATATGTTAAGACTTTCTAATAGACGTATCTTCACAGCTCACATCACTAATCCTAGCGCAGCAGTAAAGGCGTCTGATAAGAAATCAAATGCTTTAGACTTCAATTTTTCTGTACTTTGATATCATTTAAAACATTAATTATTTTACTACTCGAGTTTCGAGACTTTCAGAATCTGCCATCGACAGGGGATACTCATAAAATTATAATTAAACTCACGAAGAAATAATAAGTTTTTCACACAATTTAATGATCAATGAGTAATCTCTACAAAAT
The DNA here is from genome assembly GCA_016648135.1 of Agrypnia vestita. Lineage (NCBI taxonomy): Eukaryota > Metazoa > Arthropoda > Insecta > Trichoptera > Phryganeidae > Agrypnia > Agrypnia vestita. The sequence continues at coordinate 67,554 of JADDOH010000006.1, forward strand.
ATAATTGAATCCAAATCCATCAATAATATAATTGACTTAATTACTCTAGCGAAATTTATTTAAATTTAATTTGTGAAATTTTCAAATTATAGTTAATTGCTTACAGAACATTTTCAAAGAAATGAAAATCTTAGATAACTTCAGCACCCACCCTTAACCTTCAATCAATCTTCAGCCCACGTACCATCCAAATGTTGGATAAAGGTCGCCTCACTATGACCTTTATCTACTTCCAAAAATGGATACGATGACCCTTGTGAGGAAAGGGCGTATTTGTGTTTTTTACTTATGTAATATACGAACTAATCAGACACATCTCAGGAATATCACTTGAATAATATAAACATACATTTTAATAACATAGGGGGAATATCTTCCTAGACATTTCGAAAAAATAGATTTTTAAATTTTTGCCTTTCTTAAAGCTTGAGATCGTAAAAATGTCTGGTGAAAATTTCAAGCAAAAATTAAAAAAATAAAAAAGTTGTAGCTGATAATAGTGGCATGTCTTTGTTGATTATGAAACCATGTTTTGAAAATCGGTAACCAAAATATCTCGGCAACCGACCAACTTGAAATTTCTAGTGGTTATTTTATACGTAATTATCAAGACTTTGTCGTAGGATATTTTTTAAGAGACTTAGTTTTTTTTATCGGCATATTAAACTCGAATTTTCCCCTAAAAAACGATATTTTAAATTCAAACGCCCGCCATTTTGTCAAAAATCTATATTTTCAAAAACGCCTACGTCAAAGACTAGATTATAGTGTCTGTTTATTTTGTTTTGATAATATATATTTTTTTATTCTGATGATTACAGATGAAATGAGAGTGGTCACCGCGGATGACCTTTTTTTCGGCAGTCGGCAGAACCTAAGAATTTCCCGCCAATGTTGAATATTTTTTTATAAAAAAAAATTTGACGTATTCTTAAAAGTATGTACTTTCATATAGGAATGATACCAATACTTTAATTCATATAGATTTTCTTTAAAAAAATCACAAAAATTACCTTTTTTCGCGCTTGGTAGGTAGGTATTCCCCCTTAAGAACACATCTCTATAAGCAGCCTTGCATAAGGCAGCGAAGTGTTTACAAACATAAATGATAAATGATCAACACGAATACACAGGTAGGTATATCTATACAAGTTTCAAGGAGTTCAGGTAAATAATACGCAGGTACCATTCGAATTTTCTGTAAGACACGTAATGCTCCATATACGTGAACAAAGTATGCAAACAGTAGAAACGTGTGTGGCCGTAAGGACTGGGGCTATTTCTGGCGGTGCTGGAAATACGTCAGCCGGCGTGTGAGAATGAATCTTCTGCCTTGTGTTCCCGACAATTATTTCGGGTGAGATCGCTATGGGCGTAGAAATAACTCCATCCAGCTACAACTGCCATTGTTCTCTACAATCCAAAATGGCGTTAATAACATCAAATTATTTAACTATGTACTCTTAACTTCCGGATATCACCCTTTGCTATCCCTAGACACAGAGAGCATACTTGTAAAGAAGCAGAGAATATGCGAATATGAATCAATTACAAAATGAAATCAGAAAAAAAATATATATATTAATTTCTTTTTAACAGTGAAAAATACTATGAAATATTTAATAATGAACATAAATCAGTTAGTAGAAAAACATTGAAATTTATTATTTAAAACCAGCCAAATTCAGAAATAAAACTCTATTCTAGTGTAATGTTAATAATTCGAAGAATGTCATACACACATAATATAAAGAATGTTGCTTTAAAAACTCCAATCAAAATCTAGGTGTTTCATTATCAATAGCGACATCTGTACTGCATTATGGGAATGAAAAGTTTTCGACTGCAGGTGGCGGTAGTAAAAATACAACTCACATAAGAAACGAGGTGTGCAAGTTAAACATAATATATACAACTTCCAAAAATTGTTAGTCCATCATGGGTGGAATTGCGAACGTTACATTGTGTAAAGTGATCACTTAAGCCGGCCATACGATAGATTTTAAGCCCTATGAATACCCAAAAAGGCTTCCTTACATACTTTCCCGTATAAAAAATAGTTTCGTCGCTATGAGACATCAATAATATATCTTGATTATATTCAGTATTTTGTTGTATTATATTCTGAACTAAAATTGTACCTTCAACAGGGCAATATAAAAATCTAAATCTAAGAGTATAATATTTATTTCATGTTTCAATTGATAATCTGAAGTTTTTTTTATAATTCCTTTTATGTGTCGGGGGGAAATACACATAAGTACCAAGTATCATGAAGAAATTATCAATTTTATAAAAGTGACTGAAGGATTAAAAAAATGTAATTGGTTGGTAAATAATTCTTATTTTACCGATTTATAACTTAGTCTAATTGAAATACGATTATTTGATATTTAATATTAATAATGCAAACCTTTTTAATTAAAAAAATAAAAATACAAAGGGGGAGGACTTTTTCATTAGAATGTTACATTCAGAAACGTGAGATATTAAATAATGAAGATTTAGTCTTAATAAAATAATATTTAATGTACGTTGTACACTTAGATGAACGGTAGCTTCTCATGAAGATTTTCACTTTAATATTTAAATAATTCAGTTTAAATGTTTTTGAAGGTCACTAAAGAATGAGTGATGAGTTTTTCTAACTAACGTTCAGTTTGTAGATCGCAATACTCCCGAAAGACCTCGGTCTATGAATAAACCAACTTCTTAGCGATAGATTACTACTGTTAAAGTGTACATTGTGTATTTACAGTAAGTTGTAAGGATTCTTCAGTAAGGTAGAAGGATTATGAATAAAGTAATATATATTAGAAAAATAATAATAATATTATAAAAGAAAAGGTGGTCATATTATTATTCGTCTTTTAGAGATGTATTACTAATAATAATATAATAAGCTGTTAGGAAACCATAGAAAAGAATACAATTTATAGTAAATAGACGACTTGGATCTCATGAATCAACGACCAATGTCATATCAAACATCTATAATGTGTGTATAAAGAATCTAGCTTACATTATCTCAAACAAGAAACTCAATGATGTCCTAGTGCCCTTTAAAGGCAGAATCATTACTAACAGGAATCCGAGATTGCTACATTTATACCAAGGGCCAAAGTTCGCAGTACCTAGAGTAAAAGTAACTTCAAAAGAACAAGTTATAGTAATAAAACAGAAACAGATCATTTTCGTCAGTCCATTATGTATTTAGCATGTAGATATTCGAGACATTTTTGAGTGGCAGTATTAATTTTTTTTTTAAATTTATTTATTAACACTCTACGGAGCTTTTACAAACTAAAAAGTGTACATTTATAGAATGGATTGTTTAAATTTAAAAAAATAATACCATATAAAAAAAATAATGACATAAAGTGGAAAACAAATACTTAAAATAGAAATATATAAAGATAAATACAAAATAAAGCAGATAGGATAGAGTGCCACGCTCTTCTGTATATACAACTATATACAACTGTCGCCTCATCCACATTCATACATCTTCGCATGCAAGCTCGACGATTGTTGAGGCTTCTAACGGGGCCATCTTCCAGTATCTGGTTAATCTGGTCGTGCCACGTCTTCCGCGGTCTCCCTCTCTTTCTGACACCTTTAACACTTGCGATATATACCTTTCTTACCATTATTTCCTCATCAATTCGCTCAACATGCCCAAACCAACTGAGCGACCCTTTTTTAATTCCATTAATTATGCTGAGATCAGCTTTACATTCTTTACTCTATCATAAATGGATTTGTCACACGTACGTCTAAGCGGTCAGTCTACTTTCGTTCCTCTTCTGCCAGCTCCATCAAACGAAGAGCATTTTTATGTAACAAATTTAGAATTTACAAGGATTTACTTTAAAATGTACAAGGATTTATTGCTCTTTTGTGCTACCCCTCTTGTTATATTTTTTAACCTTAATTAATGATTTTGGTTAGCTTCAATTGATCATTCACTCCAGTCTTCCCTTGCGCATTAAAGAAAGTATTACGAAATCAATTCACTGCAGGTTTATTATCGCAAGTTTTTGGCGAGCGTTTCACCTGCTCGCTTCTGACGTCACACTTCAACCTTGCCCACAATGGCGACGTCAATTTGACGACTCAATCGAAAATTAAAACAAGATTTAAATACGAAAGGGGAAATTATCGGTCAAGGCGGTGGGAAACCTGACTAGCACACAAAGGGAAAAGTAATAAATTCACGGTCAAAGTAACGAAAAGAGGTTAAAACATATAAACGAGGTAATTTTTTCAAAATTATTGTATATTATTTTCAAGGTTATTTTGATCGAGAATCAAACAATAGGAAAACCTATTCCTTGCCTTGTGAATAAATAGGTGCGAAATATAAATTTATACATATTCATATAGGAATGAAATTATTAGATTATTGAACAATCATAATTATTCTTGCACAAAACAAAGTATGATCATGCGTGTGAAGACATATTTAAAACATATACAAGGTGTCGAATATAAATTTATACATATTCATATATGAAAGAAATTATTAAATTATAGAATAGTCATAATTATTCTTGCACAATACAAAGTATGATTATGCGTGTGAAGACGGTGTCTATTAGCAAAAACTTCAGGGGACATTTCTTTATTTAATTTTTAATAGAAAATAGTGTAATAGTGTAAAATAAGTTAATAAACACTTGGATAAAAAATCAATAGCGAGATAAGCGACATCAATATTAACATTTTTTTTCAATATTATTACTGTCTTCTGTAAATCGTTGAAGTATCACGAAAGTAACTTTAATGGAAGATTAAAAATTCATTCGCTTTGAAACGAGTCAAATGAAATTATTAAAATCGTGAGGAAATTAAAACCAGGTTTTTTGCGAGGTTTCAATAATTTTCATTGAATTGTATCAATCAAAGCGAATGATTTTTAATATTCATTATGTATTATATACATAATAGTCTAACGTTTTACAAAAGATAAGTCAGAAATATTGAAAAACAATGCAAACTTGGTGTTCCTTATCTCCTGTCGACATTCCACCCAGGTGTGAAAAATATTTTCTATTCAAAACTGAATGAAGAAGACAACCCTACGTTTTTGCTACTAGTCATGAGACACTCATTGATGTCAAATATTTTTCATTTTGATAAAGCACATTTTACTGTGAAGTTGCAATTGTAGAACTAGTAATGTTATTTAAAGCAAATCAGATGAATTAAGTAAAAATAAAAAATGTATAATAAATGAAGCTATATATTTAAAAGCTTTTTTTTATTATTTTATTTATTTACGCTTCAACAGGCCAAGAAGCCCAATTACAAAAGCGAAACACATCACAGAACACCCAGGCTTGAGTAAATCTCATAGATTAATTGTGATCTTATCGGGAATCGAACCCGGAACCTCGGTGTGAGAAGCCAGTGTCATACCCACTGGGATACTGGGATCGTGACTGCGGGAGGGTAATTAAAACACTGGAAATGAATTAGCGATTTATAAATTAGTGATTCATTATTTTATTAAATTGGCAATGTCACTTAACACGAATTAAATTAATACACTATTCTTGAAATCACACATTTCGCAAATTTTCACTCGCTTATGAACACTTTATTATCGCTGGGAACACTTTATTTCATACTCGCTACAATATTCCATCCAATTCTCGCACTTAGTAGAAGAAATTGCTAGATTATTTCGCTTAATATCTGTCGCCCCGAAATTTCACGGCTGTCGTCAGCGGCTTGTTTAGCACGGATAGAAATCTCAAAACGAACTCATTCGCTTTGCAATAATATTGCTATCAATATTATTGCGAAATTACATAAGATCAGAAATAGTTCTCCTTTCACTCTTCTTTAATAGTCATTAAAATTAAAGCGTCGTAATTTAATTTTTCTTTCGGTGAATTATTTCAGAAGCTTTAGGTACTGTTTAACCCTTTCGGTGTTCGTGGTTTTCTGGCAGCCGACACACCGACAGGCGTCCTTGTCTAACGATTTAAGGTAAACACGGTGTAGTTAATATTGTATGGTTTCGAGGTTACGTACCGTTGAAAATTGTGGAATTTCCTACTCAGGTCTACATTTTCATAGTGAAATATTATCTGTTCGGTTTGCCTTGAGTAACCTCATCGCCTGCCTGTGTATTGTTTTGTAGTTCAAAGACCAGAATGAGTATAAATTTGAGGTCAGTCAGAAGATTAAAATTAATTTGATAAAATCGAACGGCAAGGTAAACGATTACTAAATGTTTTAACGCATTGTAAAATTAGGACGTGTGGTGGATAACAATCGGCCTTAAAGGGACCAGACTGGTGTTGGGGAACAAACAGGATACGAGTTGCAGGACAGGATAAAAGCATTGGCGTATTATAACACGTTATTCCCATACTAGCCGGCTTTCATATATAGTAAATATTGCATTGAAAGAGAATACAAATCACATAATCAAGTTATCACGTAGAAATCAGGTAATTTGAAGTTACGGTGACTAAAATAACATACTCATTCTTATAAAAGTGTACGATGCTCTGTTCCCTTTTCCCGGAACTTTTTTTTCGGAGCAGTATGTGTGGTAAATCCATGTATGATAGAGTAAAGAATGAAGATATTAGGAATGAATGTAAAGCTGATCGTAGCATAATAATACATAGAATAAAAATAGGGTCGCTCAAGTGGTTTGGGCATGTTGAGCGAATGAATGAGGAAAGAATGGAAAGAAAGATATATAATGCAAGTGTTGACGGCGCCAGAAAGAGAGGGCGACCACGGAAGACGTGGCATGACCAGATGGTCCTGTTAGAAGCCTGAACAACAGTCGAGCTTGCATGCGAAGATGTATGAATGTACACGAAGCGAAAGTTGTATGTCAGGACAGAAGAGTATGGCGCTATATCCTCTCTGCCTACCCCCACGGGGAAACGGCGTGATAGTAAGTAAGTAAGTAAGTAAGTAAGCATCGCGCCTGATCACAAAGAAGGTCCGTTCGATAACGAATACAAGTAAGGCAATTACCTTACTTTTGAGTTTCACGCTTGTAACGTATCTACAGTTTATTATATCATTGGATAAAAGCATTTACTTTTCTAGCAGCCGGTTCTGTGCTCTCCTTCTGGGCCATATATTTTTTTTTCTTCTTCTTCTTTCTTTTTTTTGTAACCCACGTGTAAGAGTACCGACACTTTTGACGGGTTTCAGCAATTTAGATGACAATAATTTTCCCTGGCCAAGGTAAAGCGCAAAAGCAGAATGGTCAGTAATAACGGTATCAGAAAAAATGTTATTAATTTATTCATAATTAATGTTGGGAAAGCACTCCTTGCAATTAAAATTAGATGGCATATAAATAAGCTTGAGCGTGCGTTTAATCGTATAATGTATTGGGAAATTATGCGCACGATCGCTAATCGTAAACAAGTTCAATCTACACTAATTTACATTATCTACATCGCTATTAATATCTTATCGCCAATATTTTTTGTAAATGGTATCTCGAGTCTCCGACCATTAAACCGAAACGACAATTAATATTAGCCACAAAAAATATTAACGAGAACCGTTCAAGGACGATTTGAAAAATAACCAAATATCCATATTTATATTTTGGTGCACTAAAAGAACATAAATAATGTCGCGGGATGGTACAAGCAGAAAGAATTTATAGCACTGTATAATTTTAAAAGTAAAATGAAAATTATTACAAAGGTCTGGAGTAACCCGATAGATTCTGGAGACACCGTGAAGCGACATTGACTATAAAAGAGATTGACCGGCTACTGCGCACTTAGTATTAGAACAGTTTTGACAAGCGACACACGACCATAGAAGCTGGGGAATTGGGAGTCGCGCGATACCATAAACAAGTAATAGACAAGAATAAAGCGAGACAGAAAAGTACCTACCTACGTATTTGTGAAATATTTAGGAGTGACAAGTAGTGCGAATTACAAAACGGTGCTTCGATTAAGTTCGTTTCCAGTGATTTGAGTTAATTAATGAAACTTTAGTTAGTTTCAAGTGTTTCATTTACCTCCCACGGCCACGATCGCATGACAATAATGATGATGTACTACAAAGTCACTGTCGAAATCACATTTCTAATTTTGTCCAAATGTTTAGATACTATCAAATGGTTTGTATTCAATTATTGTGCTATTTTTCGATAGGTGAAGTAGTATAGAATTCGTTTTTAATTTTTTAAATATTAGGTACTAATTACCGTCCTGAACGATCATCATAAGAATGGTTAAAATTGGCACTACGAATTTTTTAGAACTACCTATCCCCAAATAACAAAAATGCTTTTTGATTCTTTCCATTTAAAAAATTATAATTGGTAATAAAAAGTAATATTATAAATAAACTTAAATATTATAAATAATCAAATAACCTTTATAAATAGCCCTCTCATAATCCATTATAATTACTTTCTAACCACGCCCGTTCTAACCCCCTCTCACCATATCTAAACTTCTGTCTATACTTGAACATTAATTTTAGTACATTCGTTGTCCTGAAGAATGGAGCATCGCTCCCGAAACATGTTGAATTTTTACAAAAAAAATTAATTGTAGTTAAAGTTAAGTGGTAACTTTTTTTATTTATAAAATGATGGGACAAAGGGAATTTGAAAAATTTGAAGAAGTGATACATACCTACTTATATATTATTTTTTGTTAATAAAATAATCGCGAGAATGCTTATGTATAAATACTAAGGCAATCAGAACTAATAAAACGTTAAAAAGGGACAGAAAATACACATTTTATCACCATTCATAAGAAAATCATGACTTATCAATCAACCTATTATAAAGTAAATATTCTTAATATTATTAAAGTTAATTCGTTGGTTAAACGAATAAAACTTAATAACAATCGTCTAATAAGAAAGAATAAGCGAAGAATCCACATTCTAATGCCAAAGAACACGTTTTGAGTGATTTTTGGAGCATATCCAAAAATACTCCCGTTTTATTTATGAACACGGACTTCATAAATACGTTGTGTGGGGTGAACTTGTTTAGGCCAGATAGACTTAACGTGGCGAGGAAAGTTGTCTAAAATCTATTCAACCAAATAGCTAACTAAATATGTCATAAATATTAATACAATTAATTAAAGTCTTTGAAATATTTCATGTCATTTGTTAGTTAGTTTTTTAATGTAGTTATTAGTAATTAGCTAAATAAACCATTGTTATAACCTTGATTATGTGAGATTTACGCTCGATCGTAACAATGATTGACAAGTGGAAACTAGAAAATCAATCATATAATCAAAAACACGGTTTAGTTCATCATTTAGTAATCATGTTTAGAGTGCATGTTCGAACTAAATAAAAATTAAGTCATTAACCAGATACTGGAAGATGGTCCTGTTAGAAGCCTTAACAACCGCCGAGCTTGCCTGGGAAGATGTATGAACGTGGATGAGGCAAGAGTTGTATGTCAGGATAGAAGAGTGTGGCGCTCTATCCTGTCTGCCTACCCCCACGGGGAAACGGCGTGATGGTAAGTAAGTAATCATTATAATATTTCTTTATGACGTGCTACTCAAAGACGTTAAAAGAGATCCGTAATTATTATAATTGGATCACTATATATATATACGATAGTTGATAACTTGAATGCTCCGTCTTATACAATAATATAATTATTTTATACATTTTATTGTAACACATTTGATCTCGTCTATCTTAAAGATAGAAATATAACGCAACAATTATATAAAAAAATATTGATTATATTATTTGTATATATTTACTTTATTATTTGATGAATTACACCAACATGTTTCAGAAAAACCTTTCCATCGTCAGGGTATTGTATAACTGTCAAAATATCAAAATGAAATATCTTTTGTTTCTTGTTTTTCTAAATTATTTGAAAAATTATTTTTGAATATTATTACTGAAGTTCTTGATTACTCGCAATTATTGGATTATTATTAATATTTTAATAATATTTTGTTTACTATTACATGCTATACTAATTTCTGATGATTACAAATTATTCAATTTCAGATAAAAATATTTTTTATCTTAAATGTAATTTAAATAATTTAGAAAAACAAGAAACAAAAGACATTTTTCTGATATTTTGACAGTTATACAACACCCTGACGATGGAAAGGCTTTTCTGAAACATGTTGATGTAATTAATCAAATAAAAAAGTAGATATATACAAATAATATAATCAATATTTTTTTTAAATGTCATTCTACAATATTGCTGAATCAATTGAAAAAAATATCTTGACCGCTGCTATTACATATCCATAACACATTGTCCCTTCGTTAATTTTGACGTTTGACAGATTTCTTGATATTTGTTTTGCGCCCAATTTATACAACAATCTCGTAATAATGAGAATAAGAGATATTATTCACTGTGACAGTGTTTATTTTTACACAATTTTTCATGGATACCAAGATTTGGTTTTCAAGTATTCGGCCTCTAGCTTTTGTACTCGAATGAAAATGTTATCTATTAGCTACGAAACCTGACATCAATTATTTATAATTCTAAGCAAATTTTGGATGACAGGAGGATGAGAAGTAACATTCAGGGCCGGCAAAAGGAGACAATGTGCAAAAACCATTGTATATTTGTCATTTGTGGGGTATAAAAGCAAAGGCAGCAATATGCAAAAAAAAAATTAAATGTTTTGAATGCAATCACCGAGGATTACTAATTTAAAATGTACTGAATTCTAGATTTTGTGTGTCTATCCCATTCAAAATCATGGTTCCTATAAATTTTAGGCTGTTTGCCTCTAAAATTTCGAATCTAATATATTATAAATTAGTAATCCTCGATGAATGCATTCAATTTTTTTGGATATTGCTGCCTTTGCTTTTACACCCCACATATTATGTAGTAGAGAAAAATTATTTTATAAATATTGGACTACTTTGTTAAATTTAATTGCAAATTACTTCCATTTATTTAGTAAACAGTTGATTAAATTCTCCCGTTTAATCAAACGAACGATTAAAGCAGCGAAGAAATCAACTGTAATTAGTCTTCTATTTAGATGAAAATTGCTTCATATCTAATAAGGTCCATGAGTTATCTACGTGATAATTTAAATAAGTGGGAATAATTGTTTGAATGTCATAATTGGAAATCTTTCTTGGAAATTTCAACTCGTTTTCACAACAGACGTCCAAGCAACGATACAGGTGTTATATATGTATAACAAATACTAAGGAAACAATAATTTTAGTATCAACTTAATCTTATTACATTTTTATACAAAATGTTTCTGACTTTATCCTTAAGATAAGATTAAAATCAGAATTATTCTTCAAAATTAAACAAATTAATACATAATATTTAATTTAAGGTACTTTAAAGATTGCAAATCGTTTTATACTAGATAAGTCAGCAATGTTGCGTGTGACCTGGTCCACTTGCATGGTTGCGTGTCAAACTCATGATTATCTAAATTTGTAATTGCAGCAAGTTACGGACCAACAGACAACGAAATTATTAAATACAGATAGCCGCCCTCAAGACTTATAGGACCTATCCGCATAGTAGCTATCACTGGCCGCGAAGCGACTACCATAGCCGATAATATGGTCTTGCAGCAAGCAAAAGCCGCGCAGTGGCCGCCATTGCCATTAGTGCCGATTGTAGACACCAATGGCCGCGCAGCTGTCACTACCGGCCGCGAAGCGACTACCATAGCCAACCACATTATCAAGCAGCGAGCAAATAGCAATACCAGTGCATATATCGATGTCGGCCCGTGCATATACCAATATCGGCCGCGCAGCGGCACAGACTTAACTGCTAGTATTAAAATTAATTATTTAATTTTCTGGCTATTAAATTGTATTCATCTATTAAATTAAGGTTAAGATACAACTGACTGTTTTCAAATCTGTGTACAGGCCCACCCTAATATATGGCCGTCAAATTTGGATCCTAACGGAGATAGTGAGAGCAAGGATCCAGGCTGCTGAGATGAGTTTTCTAAGGAAGATAGGGGGAGTCACACCGGCGGGCAGAATGAGAATTGCCGACATAAAGCACACACTCGGCACGGAGTCCCTACTTCTCCAAATAGAAAAATCACAAATGAGGTGGCTTGGACTTGCGCTAAGAATGCCAGAGAAATGAGTGCCAAGACAAGAAGTATGTATTCTATTGACGACCCCGAAAGGAAGGCGAACGGTGGGTCGCCCCAAATTGAGCTGGGAGAAACAACAGAAAAAATATACGAAAACAAGATCTTGACTGCTCAACACAGATGGTTACGCGGAAGCATCTTGTCGAGTCTTTGGACCCCCGACTCTACTAGGACAAGGGGTGAAGATGATTCTGTTTAATTAATATATTTATATTAATTAATATTCCTATTATGGTGGGCCGAGCCCCGCTGTGGTTTCAAGCATCCAATCAGAAGCTCGATGGGGGGCACGTCAATGAATAGCCCGATGCGACCGACGAGGACCGGCCGCGAGCCGATGTCCTCGCCGCGCACCGGTACCGTCACCACTCTTTCGCCGACCGCCGTAGACTCTACCACTACTTATCGTGCTCCGTATTATCGTTCTCCGATTATTGTACAACTTATTATTTCTTTGTCATCCTGTATCTCCATCTGTCCTGCCTTGTCATAATATCTACAAAGTAAATTCGAAGGCACTCAAACAATTCACATGGTATGCCTTCAGCGCCACACGTGGACATAGAGATTCATGTCTCTTACAGATGGACATAATCTCATAACACGCACCCTCAGCATCACTTATCTCCACGCACAACTACAATTTAACCATACACAACCTCTCATCTGTAAAATATTTATATTGCGGTGTGAAAATAATAAGGGGAGGATAGTTCGTAATAAATAATCGAATAGGTAGATTTATACATTCTGTATTCTACATATATAAATAGCCTTACGTTTCTCCGTATTTTTAGTCATATTTCATAGCAACAATAAGCAATTCTGAACAAAGCAGACATCAGAAAATTGTTAAATTAATTAAATATTTTTAGAATGTGAAAAAACCTTGATCTACATTGGTGAGTGGGCACTTGCGTGCTTTTTAACTATCAAAATGGGTAGTACGACGATAAAGAAACATTTCCACAATAATAATATAAGTATTTAAAATTTTCACTTACACTCGATATCGAGTTTATTTATAATATTTTACATGCAGAATATTTTGAGATGTTAAAATATTTCAAGAACACAACAATGGATTTTGTCCACAGATAATTGGATCATTGGATCAAGGATTGGATCATCTTTAATCAAGAAAGATACCTCAGAGGTGCTGGCGTGTATTTGCAATATATTTTATAGATTTCTCGCAGAGTCGAAGCTATTTATACAAGTTTTTGGGTGTTTACAGGGCTAACGACCCATCGTATGGCTGGCTGAAGTAATTACTTTATACAATGTAATGTTCACATTGCAACGTATACAACTTCCAAAATCTTATATATCTAGTAGTCAATCGTGGGTGGAATTGGTGAACGTTACATTGTGTATCACTTAAGCCAGCATTAAACACCCAAAGACATAAGTGCCTACATTACCATATAAATATCTAAATATCATAACATTTAGTGCCTATTTCCTGCTATAAAAGGCGTAGTGTTGGTACGCGTACGATAACGGTCGTTAGGGGGAGGGATCGTTAAACGGGACGGTCGTTAAGTGAAAAGTGCCTGTACATAATGCCTAGAAATTTTATAAATTGCTTAATTACTGAAACTGTAAACTGCGGACCAGCGATGTACCTTTTGTTAACATTGCATCCAATTACATTAATTAGGTGTTTTGATCATTTATGGTACGTGCTTTGGTGTCTAATGATCCCTGCGACACTGTGTGCGTCACGCACATTGGCGGCTGATATTAATTAATTGCTTCTTATACAAACAAGCAACTTCAATCTATTTGGATAAGATATCTATTATTTGTATACATTCTTGCAACCGCAAAAATAAACCACCATTATTCTTGGAAATAATACTACAATTCAAGGTCATCCAATGCAGAGGTAAAATCCTCCATTTGTACTAGCGCTACATATCAAAGTCAACCAATAAGAAAAGTAACTGCACTTTATTTATTTTATTCTGTAAAAACATTCAACGTTTTAAAGTTCTGTATTTTCCCCCCAACTTTATAGAAAAAGGAGCTGAAACGCTACACCGTTCGTTAATCTATACTAATATATAAAGAGTTAAGGTTTGTAAGTTTGTATGTAAACTACTCCAAAACTATTCATCCGATTTCAAAAATTCTTTCACCAATATTCAGAATGGACTTTCAGAGTGAAAATAGGCTGTATATTCTCCCGTTAAAATAAAAGGGCTTTTCGTGGTGACCTATTTTACAACCAAAGTCGACGAAAAATGGTCGAGCGATGCGTTTTTTACGAACGCTGCCTTAACGGTGATAGATATTTAAATACTTTCTATAGAGAAATTGTAGAACTCAAAAAGTTATATAAAAAGTCCATGAAGACATATATCTATATTTTAAGTTTAATACACAAATTGATAAAATATGACTAAAAGATACTAAAAATTTACGCGTGCGAAGCCGCGCGGGCACAGCTAGTTTAGATATAAATCTACCTGCACAGTATTGTGGGCTCGCTCTATTGCACCCCGTATGGCTTTGTGTTTTTCATCAATTTTGACTTTTTATAGATATCTTGACATTTCTCATTGAAACTACGTGTCACGTCCCATTGTCATCATCATCAGCTTCATTCACTTGTCCTAGTAAGATCGGGGGCCCAAAGACTTGACAAGGTGCGTCCATATTCCCCTGTCCTGCGCTGCTTCCGCATGAGTCAACCAGTCTAGACCCATTCTGTTTTCATACACATTTTTTGTTACTTCTCCCAGCTTAATCTAGGGCGTCCATGGGCGTGCAGTGGGAACATCGCAGCATGTCTTTTACGTAACCAATTTTTTGGGAAAAAATCGGAATACAACATATATTTTGTAATATTTCTATCACAATTGTTATCATACTATTCATATTTTGATATACCATAAAATCTGTAGCATAAATATTTGATTTCTTTTTTTTCTTTCAAAATATGCGTTTACAAAAAGTCATGCTTTAATGTTCCCAGGGCGACCCACTGGTCGTCTTCCTTCCGGGTTGCCAGGAGGATTCTTCGAGGTATTTGTTCCTCTGGCATTCTTAGCACATGTCCAAGCCACCTCATTTGTGATTTTCTCAAATGACTCACTCAATCCATCAGTGACTCCTCCTACCCCTCTTAGAAAACTCATCTCGGCAGCCTGGATCCTTGCCTTGATAGAATTGGCTCAATGTAACAGAAATGGTAGTGTTACAGAATTGGCACAGTGTAACATGTCATAATAACAAGGATGCTGAAAATTGGCACACGGAATGTTAAGAGTTTAACCGCAAAAATTTCGAGTTCGTCGCTGAATTACGTCCCATTGTTTTTTTGTAAAAATAATCAGTAAATGATCTGACTGAAATATGAAATGCTTATTTCGAGCCATTATCTCGAGCAAATCCATTCTTAGGTTTTTACAAATTCTAAATACGATCTTCTCAGAAATCCGAAGTCTGACAATCGCGTTCAAAACCAAATTGGAAAATGGCTCAATGATTACTTAGGCTGGCTGAAGTAATAGGTACGTATGGGCAATTTATGAGTATCAAACAGCTTAGATATTTCTACGAAACGCGTATCTATATGAAATTTATAGAATATGGCGTAATCGACAGTAAATTAAAACGCAACTGAAATTATATGTAGACATGGAAACATTAAAATGATACTTAAATAACAAGTTTTAACACATACTTCACAGGTACTTTATAATTGTAGATAAATGTTTTGTTGCTAGCGTGCAGACAGCAATCGGCTATCGGCGGTTGTTGCTATTAGGCCCAGCGGTTGGCATTGAAATGGTCATAATATAGGGTATTTTAGAAGTATAGACCTTTAAAATTAAATAAAACACTTCAAAATTATGATAATGGCATGGTATTGGCTTTATACGAAGGATAATTTTATCCCATAAGTGTTGAAATATGATTGTAATACCACGATTTTCGAAATATATTTGCAAGCGTTGTTCTGGCGTAAGTCTATTCATGGTGAAAAGGCAAACCAAATTGAGCACAAATCAGTTTTCGGCTGTCAAATTGGTTGTCGCTGGAAAAAGTGTTGACTGACAATTCGAAAAACGAACTACTTAAAAAACTAGCTTCCTAATAAATCCAATATAATGGCTAACACCGCGGGTTTTATGTGTTTTATTTAATTTTAAATTCTATACCTCTAAAAACAAACCTGTGTGTCGTTGGTATTCACAACCAGTATCATTAAAAATAAAGAATCAAAAAAAGGCATTAAAAAATGTACGATAAAGCAACAATTGATACCAATAATTTGTTGCAGACAAGACGACATTTATTAAATTTAAAATACGACATTATGACATATACTCACTGAATTGAATTAGCCTAAAAAGAAAAGCCTTTGAATCATGCATACTGCCAGCGATGACGTATGGAATGGAGACCATGGCCCTTACAAAGAAAATTGTAGAAAAGCTCAAATGCACGCAACGATCCATAGAGATCCATGCTTGGAGTAAGCCTAAGAGATAGAATTAGAAATAACGAAATTAGACGCAGAACTAGAGTAGTGGATATCATGGATCGTGTAGCGAAGCAAAAATGGCAATGGGCAGGACATGTTGCAAGGCAGAATGCTACAATATGGCCTCCCAGAGTTCTGAAATGGAGACCTTGGGAGAAAAAAGAGGCATCGGAAGACCTCAAAAGAGATAGGCCGATGATATAGCTGCTGTGGGGGGAAAGAAATGGCTACAATTAGCAAACAACAAGGAAGGATGGAAAGGGAAGGAAGAGGCCTATATCCGACGAGACGAAGGCTGATGAAGAAGAAGAGCACTCACTGAATAGTTTTTAATAAAGATACAAAAACGATATACCAGAGACCACCAGACCACGCAGTAAATCTGTGGAGCTTTTTGGACAAAGTTTATGACTTTATCATCCAGAGGAAGACCAAAGAACTTCTGGATGATTCAATGCTCTAAAATTCTGCAGCGATCCGAAGATACAGCCTGAGAATGAGAAGAGCCGAGCCCAACAGCCTACCTAGGCAATGAGTTGGGATAGTGCAAGGAAGAAGATGAAGAAGCGAACACGATGTCACATCAATATTCTTACTATTAATAAATCTTGCATCTTGACCACTGGATTACTAGGCAAGAGTATTAACCACTCGACCAAAAACTCACCCTACAATTACTCAAAATTTTCACAATAGGTATTAAACTTATTCATGACTAGAGATGTAATTAAATGCTTGTATTAACTGTTTTAGAACTTACTTAAATATACATTTAAAAAATGTTAATGATGAGCCCGATTACGACGCAATACCTTAATTTTTTTTATTATCACTAGTTTCAGAATCACATTTCATTTCGTCTAAATTTCGCTGCACTACTTATGATAGAAATAACTAAAAAATAAAAATAAAACACTCAATTTTTTCGCGAATTTCACCTCCAAATGAGGATTTCTCTTTGATGAAAAATAATGTTATATTTTTCTGTGTAAATATCATTGGATGACAAAGGGTTAGGATGATATGACACATTCGGACACACAAACAAATTACAATAAAAATTAATGTTGAGAAGTATGAAGAAATATTCTAAAACAATTAAAATATAGACACACGATACGCATATGGTTGGGTTGGTTTATTTTTTTAATGTTTATTCTGAAATAAACAATGATTAAGATGTGTTGGTAATTTTAATTTTTCAATTAATTAAAATAATAAAACCCGTAAGAGCGACCAGTGTTGAGAATGTTTAATAAGATTTAATAAGTCGGGGGCATTTAGAAAAACGAGTTCAACACTTTAAAAAGACAATGGCGCAGAGTAACAGGATCTTCGTTACATTATAATTCAGTCTCAGAGACTAGATAATTAATATCATTGAAGATAGTAGTTATCTTGGGAAATTATCTGCGCAATTATGCAATGGCGGCCCGTATAATAATATACCCGTGTACTTAATCATTTCTATCTATAAACGTAATGACCTTTTATGTAAATATTTATTTTCATTAGACGCACAATATTCTGTTAGTGTGTGTTTATTTATTAATTTTTCTGCTAAGTATTTCTAATTTCCTCGTCAACTGAGTTTGATTTCTTAACCCCGAACGCATGTTGGCCGAGTTTATTTTTTAGTTTAAAAAGTTAGTTTATAGTTTAAAAAGAAAGTTTATAAACCATCAGTAAAAGGAGACTCACCGCATTCCCAGGACCGTTTTATGAGCGAAAGTTTACTTATATCAGTCCTACTCATACATCGCCAGGTTGACATTTTTTTACTCTAAAGCACCTCCGTGCTGCGTCGCGTAAAGGGCGACCCGGCAAGGAGAGGCCTGCAAAAGTCCGTTCACTATCCCTCTCCCACAGTAAGAAACTCTTTATTGAAAGAAAATTAAACCTAAAAATACATATAAAAAACAAACAATGTATGTTATTCGAATATGAAAAATCCATTCCCTAATATAAGTCAAACAAAATAATAAAAACCTTCCAATTCCAATTCGAATACATTCCAATTGGAGTTCGAAGTTTTTTTTTTCGTTTAATTTATATTGAGATGAATGAATTTTTCGTAATCGATATAAGTTATTGTAATGATAATTCAACTTTTTGTTAAAACGAATGAATTTTTCGTAATCCATATAAGTTACTGTAATGATAGTCCAACGTTTTGTTAAAACGAATGAATTTTTCGTGAATTTGAAGTGTTTTTATCGTTTCATTTAATTTGTATTAAAACGAATGAATTATTCATAATCGATATAAGCTAATGTAATGATAGTTCAACGTTCTGTTAAAACGAATGAATTTTTCATAATCGTTATAAATTACTGTAATGATAGTTTAACGTTTTGTTAAAAATAAGTCAGAAATTAAAATAAAACACAAATCACTTTATTTTCACCACTTTATTAGATTATACAATCTACATGTTTCAAGAACAATGTTCTCTTCTTCCGGATTGTTTGTGTACTTGTGTTTGTGTACATGTAGATCTAATAAAGTGGTGAAAACAAGGTGATTTGTGGTTTATTTTAATAATGATGTCACCGCAAAGTTCAAACCTTCATTCAGAAGAAAAAAATATTTTTCGAACAATTAAGTCAGAAATATTGAAAAAAAAAATGCAAACTTTTATGTTGCTCCACAACTCTGGCTGCTTGAACATTTTCGACTCATAATCATGGCGGGAATATAGTCCTGCGATGTTATTAATGTTTTCCAAATAACCTTGTAGATTACGTAGTATTTCATTTTATAAAACTGAACTCGGCTATGACATGGGCGAATGAACGGTGGGTATAAACAGTTACGTATTCAAGTAATAAAATAATAGACTGCCGATATTACATAATAATGATTTTATAATAACTAGGAAGTTGCCGGGAATATACAATGTTCGTACAATATAATATTATGGATACAGCCTCGTTCTGGGAGGCACATTCAACCAACGCTTCCTTGTCTGGTAAACTCGACCAACTGGAAAGTATCAAAACAACGAAATTCGCACAAGTACGATTCGTGACGCTAAAAAAAAAACAATACCAATTAAGAACGTGTCTTTATCCATTAAGAGGTTCATGGAAAATAGAAACAAATAAAATTTGTAAAAAAGTTATGTAACGGGTGTTTCAACGAGAGAAGGATAATTTATTTATTTTTAATAAAATAACAAACAATTACGATAATCAAGATTTTGTTAATCTGCAGCAATACCCAAAAAAAAATTGAATGTAGTCATCGTGTATTACTAATATAGAATGTTCTGAATTCGAGTACTTACAGGAAATATCAGGGTTCGAAAAAATAGGATTTTTATAATAAAAAATCAAAAAATCGGATATTTCATATATATCCGATATATATAAAAATTGGATATATATACTATTTTTTTCTCCTTTTTTACGCAGGTCGATTGATACAAACTCGAAATAATTTGGAAAAATATTTTTTTTATTTTGTACATGAATTATTATTTATTAAATAAATTAATTGCATACTGAAAAAAGCTAATGTATACAATTATTATACATAAGCTATAAAAGTTGCTCGTTCTAATGTAGTGTTATGGGTGTTTGTTTCTTTTTGTGAAATAAAAATCGGATTATACGAAACAAATTAAACTTAAAAACAACCACAGCACTTTTTAAAATACAACTAGCGCCATCTATTAAACCGCAGAAAGATTTTTTGGATATATATCAAAAATAAAAATCAAGCCATAAATATCGTGATATATATCATGATGTTATATATCCTCGAACCCAGGGAAATATAGTCTATAAATTTACAGGACATGATTTTGAAATGGATATTACAATAGATACATAGAATATAAAATTCAGTACATACTGAATTAGTAGAATGCATTCAAAATATTTTTAAAATTTTTTTTGGATATTGCTGCCTTTACTTTTATACACGTCATGTAAGCCATTTCGTTTTTCTTTTGTTTCAAAGGATCCGAATCCGAATTGTCACGGCGAAACCCGTTTTTTCAAAGGCAGTCTGGATTCTTTATCAATGGCTTCACATCATTCATTTTTTTAACTGTGTACAGTGTAGATGAACTAAATATGATTAATAAATAATTTATGATTTTGACACAATTTTTTTAAATCGCCTTTTTTTAACAACCGACTAGATTAGGCATGACCCCTTAATGGCGTGCGTTCTGCGACCCTTGATTTTTCTTACCAGAAAAAAGATGACACTTGTCAAACAACAACCAAACAATAAAGTCAAAACAAACAAACTGATATAAATTTGCATGTTAAACCCCGTATAAGAAACCCGGAATTCTTCAGAATAAGTTAGCACACTAATAATGTCGGTTACTTTTCTCCCATCACAAGGTTGTGTCGCACATATAATTTGTATTGTGCTGACCCTAACATTGATGCTGATATTCTTGCAGACACCTTATCTTCGTTCAAAAACTCACTCATACACAACATCCATTTTCTAAACGATGACATGAACCTATAGATCCATTAAATCAATCAATCATTAAATGCTAATCGCACTACATTCAAACACAAAATATACAATACACATAAATGGACATGTAAAATATAATTAATTGCAAAAATACATATTACTAGAGCGTGCCGAAGACGCTTGTAATTGGGATAATGGGCATACTCTTCACTATAATGTTTATTATCAGAGGTATCATGTACCTATTATCCTGTTAGTGTCTCTAATAAATAAAAAATAAATATAAAAAAAAACAACGACGAGTAAAATTTTTTTATAATTCAACATTTTTCAACATTTTTTATTTAAAGCAAAAATTTTGTGGTTAGCCATTTGAAACAATAAATTAATATCCACACTGACCATCTTGTGTGACCAGAGCAATATGAACAGGTAGGTAAACAAAAATAAAATGTAGGTAAAGAGATTTTTTTTAAATCTCCAACGCGAACACGTCATAAGGATTAACCTCTTCGTGAGATAATCCTTCCTTTATTTTTAGCTTTGATTGGAATGAATTATCCGCGGTTGAATCATTTAAAACGATCCGATTAAACTGAATGATGCATCATATTTTCAAACACTATGTTAATGAATTCATACGTACCTGGGTGATTTAAGTTAAGACCGGAATTTTTTGAATAAATTAACATATTTATTAAGTCATACTAAGAAGTAGCAATTCCACAGAGGTGAAACGATTTCGACTTCGAATTTACAGCGGTGCATATTTTTTTAGAAAACGACAGTCACGGATAATTTGTTATTAAATCGTACGTACATATTATATCAATTACGAAAAAATATTTAAAAATTTGGTAAGTTGGTTTTTAGAACGGTGTCATTATGTACTTAAGTGGCGTAATTGTATACCTAAGCGAACGCGAAAAAGTAGTAATAGATACTAATGAAGACATATCGCAATCTACTCTTGACTCACTTACGTGAGTACGATTGAAATTCGGCGATGTCAGTCATAGCACTTGATGATAATTTTACAATAGATATACGAAATAAATTTATGGAAAATTGGGACCTAAATAGAATAAACAATAATAAAATACTTCTTCAATAAGAGTAAAATGATTTTTGATGACATTATTAATATAATTATTAATATGCTTTTTTTTCACCACTAATTTCAAAGTTGGACCGTACGTGTTTCTCATTCTGAGATTGTTAAGTTACATTGTTGGTATACCAATGTTAGCATGGTATATTATAAAAATAAATTTTATTTTTAACTTTGAAATGTAAGTTTAACGGCAACACTGGCCATCGCGCGGCTGATAGAACGGACCTTCTAGGTAGGGTTGCCAACTTTTATTAGAAGAAATAGCCTGAAATAGAGTATATCTGATAATCGAAGGAGGTAAATAAAGAGTACGGACTTATTCCAACTCTTAAGTTCACTTTTTCTCGCGACAAAATAAACGTAACCTCAAAACAACTTGTGACATTGACATCACAGATTTATATTAGTGGCTGCGTTCAGAAACGTCCGAGTGTGGCTTGGGGAGTAGGGATTCCCAACATGGGATGCCAGCATATTAAAAGTAAATAGTCGATTTTTTGATAGTGATAATTCAATTCAATTCAATTTATTTAATAATATGTTCATTACAAACAAAGTGTTTAAGGCATACATATTATGGAAGTATATATCAAAATAAAAATATTTAATAAATTAAAAATAACTTAAAATCTGGTCAAAGGTGTAGGAGAATCCCGCTTC
The DNA here is from genome assembly GCA_016648135.1 of Agrypnia vestita. Taxonomy (NCBI): domain Eukaryota; kingdom Metazoa; phylum Arthropoda; class Insecta; order Trichoptera; family Phryganeidae; genus Agrypnia; species Agrypnia vestita. The sequence goes on from JADDOH010000006.1 coordinate 90,406, forward strand.
GGAAAACCCCCTCAGACACATGGAATATATCGATACTCAAAGCGATTTTGTTCAGCATAGCTGTGGCTCTTCCAACGGGCATAACCATCGGCAGGTTGGTCCTGTATATTGGAATGTGAAACAATCTATGCTGACGATGTCTAATGTAATTATCAGGAACATACAAACCAAAGCTCTGCATAATTTCAGGATTATCGATCATACCGCGCAACAATCGATAAAAATGTGTAATCAAATTCACATTCCTTCTAGTCTCTAGACTATTGTAGCCAAGCATACCCTGAGAAACTCGGTTGGGTAAAGCCAAGGATAATGCCCGTACTCTCTCATGTAGAGATATCTCAGAAACTTCTTTTGGACTTTCTCCACCATAAGAGAGTACTTGCTCTCATGTGGCCCCCATAATAGGTATGCATCGTACGAGTATATGCGTGACTGGCACTAGTATAGTAAACGTTGTGTAAAAAAGAATATTTTAGCGTCCTCTATTAGTGTTATAGATAATAGAGTACGCCTACATGATATAGAGTACAATACTCTATTTTAGAGTACGGTTGGCAACCCTACGTCTAGATGTGGCGAAAAGTTTGGCAACACGTGCAGTGCAATAAACACAGAAAAAAACTGGCGTTTTAACGTGATGACAATACGATTTGAGTAATACTTAGCATCAGCGTACGTAATGGTCGAAAAATGTAGCCGCGGGCCGCGCGGTGGCAAGACAACCTTGAATGTCGTCAAGAGACCAGCCCGGTGCGCTCCTAGAGCTGGTGGCGCGGCCTTATTCCAAACCGGTGGCGCCGCTTGGAATGAGCTAACAGTCATTGTACGCGAAATAACTGACCGGGCAACCGCGGAATGGAGATGTGGCACTGTAAATTATGAAGAAATATAAGAAAAAATATCGCATCGTTTAGTAAATCAAAAACTATCACTTTTTAATTGATGTCTCATAGAGACGAAATTATATATTTTTTTGGGAAAATAGGTATGAAAGTCTTTTTTTGGGTGTTCATAAAGCTTACGACCTATCATACAGCTGGCTTAAGTGATCACTTTACAAAATGTAATGTTCACCATTTCCACCTATGATAGAATACCACATATATCAAATTTTTGGATGTTGTATACATATTTAAGTTTTACAACCCATTTCACACGTGTGTTGTAATTATCACTAGCGCCACCGGCGTCCAAAGCTGTATCATTCCCCTAATCAAATACAGATGTCACTAATGAGGTATGAGGTATCATTTTTTTAGTTAATAATGCAGTTTTATTCAGCATTTTTCGGTTTATTTATTCCTTTAACAAAGTAACTCAAAGAAAATTTGAAATAGCTTGTGATTAAGTTAGGATGAAAACCATAAATTTGAATATTTTAATAAATTACAGCATTAATCTAAAATCATTATTGTAGCAATCCGAAATTTCAAAAAATTATGTTAAAACATAAGAGTATTAAGTCAAAAACAATGAGAAATGATGCAAAAACCATTTATTTTATATTTTTGCGTGTGAGATGTCCTTGCGAAATTCTTAACGCTTCCAAAGTTGACATCTCGAAACTGTACTGTTTTACTTAATACGGTAAAATACTCATGGTGCGATATTATCGAAGAGAAATCTAAATGAAATTAGATAATAGTCATAATACCTAAACGACATAAACAAATATCAAAAATAAATAAATTTATTACTAAATTCACTACTCAGGGGCTCGATGCTGCTAAGCAGGCCCTGTCGCCGATAGGTACATTCAATCTGCCGCCGATCGGCATATAGCGCTCGCAAGCAATATTTCTGTACCAACGCCACATCTATAAATTGTTGCCAATAAAATCCACAGTTAATCGTGAGTATAATTTACGCCCCGTGTCCATCTATCAATCCTACCTCTGCTGAATCTTCTCACACATATCACGCGCCACTCAAAAAATACACGTCACGTGCCGACATAAGAAAATACCTTTAGACGGGTGGACATTTTCTCCAAATCACCTACTCACACCAACCCGCCAAAAATTCATGTGATGACGATGTTTGGACTTTTACAATTGGATGAGTTTATTGAAAAAACAAGTGCTGGATAATCTGATTAACCATTAGGATATCAACCATCAGAATTGACATTACCTGATACTATAGTGGAAGGAATTAATTTGAAGATGATTATAGCCGTCAATAAAACTCCACTGAAAAACGCTAAAAACTGACGATTACAGAACGTAGATAAATTATGTACAATTCCAAAATCACGTACATCGTACGATACGCAGACTATCCAATTAACTGCAAAATCAAAGACAAATAAATTGCGGAGAATTCCAAGAATTTATTAACCGCAATGTGAGAAAACAAAACGAACAATAGTATTACGCAAAATAATCAACTAACTACAGAAGACATGTATTGTGAATTATGTAGAACTTAAAAAAAAATATATCGTTAATGTTAATAGCATCATAGTTTACTTTGTGGTTGGACATAATTACTGATTTTCAAAAAAACTAACTTAAATGCAATCCACATTGTTAAATTTGAGGTCGACTGGTTCGGATCGTACTGTATCTCCAACAACGCAGGAAAAAAATAATATATGGTATGCAGGGTGTCTCAGAGCTAGTAGCAAAAACTTATCTACTAGCTATGATACGCCATAGGTGGATTCCTGCCTTGATAATGAGTCGAAAATGTTGTAGCAACCATGACCTTGATAACATCAATAGTTATCAACAATAAGATCGACTAGATAACATAAATAGTTATCAAGGCGAATGAATTTTTAATATTCCATATAAATTACTTTCTTTATATGTCGCTATCTCCGAAACTGTCGACACTACACCCATAGTATATTATTTTATTCAAAATTGCATGAAGACTCCTTCAAGTATTTGCTCCTAGCTACGAGACACCCTATACGGGTGTACCAGAGCTAGCAGCAGAAACTTCGCTGGTAGACTCCTGCCTAAAATGTTCAGGCAACCATGACCTGATATCAATAGTTATGGAGATATGCAGTATCAAAGTTTGAATTTTTTTTCAATATTTCTGACTTATTTTTTGCAAAAAGTTGAATTATCATTACAGTAACGTAAACCGATTATGAATAATTCATTTTCTCCAATACAACTTAAATAAAATGATAAGAACCTTGTAAAAAAAAACTTTTTTCAATTTTTGCTAGGTTTTCATCATTTTATTCGACTTGTATTAAAGGGAATGAACTTTTCATAATCGATATAAGTTAATGTAATGATAATTCAATTTTTTGCAAAAAATAAATCAGAAATATTGAAAAAAAATGCTAACTTTGATACTGCATATCTCCATAACTATTGATATTAAGTCATGGCTGCTTGAACATTTTAGGCTCATAACATAGGCAGGAATCTACCTGCCAAGTTTCTGCTGCTAGCTCTGGTACACCCGTATAACGGAAAAATGTGTTTGATGTTAGTATTTAAGGTTAATCAACTGTATTAAATTACGAATTATAAATGTGGATCAGTGATACAGACGTCGATTTATTCACGGTGTCCGGGTTCGATACATCGCGTTGGTAGTGTTAAAAAAATGCAAATCCGGCGGTAAAAATTAATTTAAATTGCTAATTTCGCACTGATTAAGCTGTAGTAATTAAAATTATACATTCCAACAGTTGTATTACACGTGTAATCTAATTGTTGGCGGCTAATAGTGAAGCTAAATACAGAGCCGCAAAGAACTGTAAAGAACTGTACGGTACCGCGAAGAACTGTACAGAACAGGTAGAAGGGTGACTAAGAATTAAAATGAATGCTGCTTTGAACACAGTTATCGCCAATCGCCAATAAAAATACACACATATAAAAAGGCACAATGTCGTGCCTATACAAATAGACGGCATAATTACTGTGTTGCACCGAATGTGGGTTCTGCCGAATGTCGAATTCGGCCGAATGTTCGGTTTAAATATGTGCCGAAGCCGAATTTCGGCCGATGCATAGGTTAGATCGTCATCACGAAAACAGGTGTAATTGTTTATTAACTGTGTGTTTTTTAATTAATTAAGCGACACACGTTCTGGATAGTTTTTATATAATATTATATATTAAATTGATTATTTTATTTTATTTAAGCATATTGTTGATACTTAATGTGGTTTCTTTTCTACAGAATAAAAAACATGATCCACTCACACGTTACTTACTTACTTATAGATCAACATTTTGTCTAGATTTCATTTTAAATTAAATTTCTTTACAATTTTTCATTTCTTATTTAAATCCTACTTACTTAATATTTACAAATGTGAAAGTTTAGATGAATGGATGGATGAATGTTTGTTACTCAATCTCGCCAGAACGACTGAACGGATCAGGATGAAATTTGGCACAGAGATAGATTATTGCATGGAAAAGCACAAAGAATACTTTTAATCCCAGTAATAGGTCTCTGTGGGATGAAACCGAAGTCTACGCCAACGAAGTCGCTGGCAAAAGTTAGTTAATTAAAAAGCTACGAAATTCGGCAGATTTAGACCAAGTTCAGTGTGAGTACCGAATGTGAAACGAATTTCCGTGCATCTCTAATAATTACTACTATTTTTACCATTGACGTATTATAATATAGACACGTTATTCCTATACTAGCTATGTAGCAAATATTGCATTGAAAGAAACAACAAATCACGGCACACTTATTTCACAAACGCTCTGCGTGTAGACAGAAAAATCAGGTAATTTGGAGTCACGGTGACAAAAATAACAAACTCATTCTTACAATAGTGTACGATACTGTGTTCCTTTTTCCCCGGGACTTTTTTTTTCGGCGTAGCGTCCGTTCGATAACGAATGCAAAGAAGGCAATTACCTTAATTTTGAGTTGCCAAGATTTCACGTATCTACAGTTTGTGACGTATCTACAGTTTATTATATCATTGATTTTTACTACTATTTGAGTTACATATCACTGCTATAGTTTCGAGAGGAGCAGTCGCTGTCATCACTAGGTATAATTAATAACTAAAAATAAGGAATTTTGTCAATCTTATTGTAATTCAAATTTTAAATAAAAAAATACTCCTTAATATTCCACTTTAAAAATACAGAGATCATTACCAGCTTCAAAAATATATGTATACTACTACTATGTAATATGTAGGTACTATGTATAACTCAATTATATAATAAATATTATTGTATTTTTTGTAAATAAAATTTTAAAAAAAAATACCATGCAAAGGATAGACTACAACTGCCTTTAGCATAGTCCATTCGAATATATGAAAGAAACTGATTTAGAACATTATATTATATAACTTTCAAAAATTTTATAATGTGTGGATGTTCTTACGGTGGAATAGGTGTACGTTACATTGCGTAAAGTGATCACTTAAGCCAGCTCATACAGGTCATAAGCCATGGGCCACCCTATAAAGACTTGTATACACCTTTTCCCATATAAATAGCTTCGTCTCTGTGAGACTTATATAATTTATCTTAATTAAAAAAATATAGATTTTAAATTACAATGTTACACCACGAAGTGGCTGCTAAATCAAATGATAGTAAATAATGAATGCTAAGAAAAAGTAAGTGACTTTGTATATCGAAAGTAGGGTGACTGCGAGAATTAAAACGACGCGTATCTAGGAATCCTAGTTCGCTAGTTTGTATCGCTCAGATTACTATAGAACACTTCTCACGCGTCGGTAAGTACTTTCTTGATTTACTGTCGCTGGAACACACGCGCTAGCAACAGTCTGACCCGTCACGCGTTTTCGCTTCAATGGCGTCAGCCCGCTGCCAACGATAACATTCCGCGCACACGCCCGATGGGTACTTATAATTATCGGTCGTCTCTCGAAAATTCCGGGATAATCCAGCCAATTCCACATTTATGTAGAATTTATCATGTAGAATGAAAAAGAGCGGATCTAACGTGTGGACCAAAATTGGATGAAGAGGATAGTTTAGAAATAATTTCTTTACTATCCTCTTCATCCAATTTTGTTGAAAGAGCGTTAAAAGCATCCGGAATAGAGGGCGTCCGCGAATGACTCAGCATCATCAGTAAGACGAGATATCGGAGGAAGCCTAACTTAGAAACTTCGACTATCGACGAGCGTACTACATATATGTACGAAAGTCAATGAGGCAAGGGTGGATTGGAAACGATTTTCGCGGTGGTGAGAGACGAAATGAAACACTTATATTAATCAAAGTTACATTTATTGCACTGTTAATTCGCACCAATGGGGACTCGAGAATCTTCCACTTGTCTGTGGAACATACACGTCGTTTATATCAGACTGATTCGCTCACATGAAATATTTCGAGCTCGGGTAGGTGCTCTGTTGGTTGATTATATTCGAACAGAACGCCCGCTTTCTTTATCTGTGCTCCCGTCGCTTGTCAAAACAGACTGTTTCGTGGCAATGGCTACACTTTTTTATATATGTACTTGTAATTCGCGATAATGTTCTGGTATAATCTTGTGCACTCCAGATTCTTCCAGTTCTTTCTAGCACCTTCTAAAACGTCCAGAATGTCTCGAAATCCTCGATTATGTGCATATAGTTCTCATTGTTTTAGAATCTCAATATTACTAAATTTGGAAGATATTATTTGAAAACCGGTCAAATGATTGGCGGAGAGGTTGGCGAGGGGGGAGGGGAAATGCTGCCACAGAAGAATAACACGATAAAGAAAAAAAATGCAAATTTCTCGGACAGGCAATAATAACAAACGCGCAGAGCAGCGGGCGACACAGGCTCGGTCCACACACGACGCGGCCGCAGTGCGCAGCGAGCGGGCCACTTGTGAAATACTGCGCGCATTTGCGTCACGATACATTTTGAAATAAATGTCAAGGCTCCGCAGAGAAGGCTCGCCGCGCAGTGGTCGGCGGCGCTCGCACCCCGCAAGCCTGCCGACTGTGGAGGGATGACCAACCATCGTCGGAAAAATCGGGAAAAATATCGGTAGAAAAGTAGGAAAAATAAATAGACTAAGCTAGCGACCGCCAGATTTACGTTATGTGGCCGTATTCTGAAATAAGCAATATTGACAGTTATTGTATAATGTTGCAATGCCGCCAATTTTGACGTTTTATCAATTAGAAAGTTCACTGTTCATAATTGTGAGTTGAGAGTAATTGCACGTTTGTTTACCTTTTAGAGCTTTCTGATTGATTGAATTCATTAATTTCAAACCTGTCAAAATTAGCATGTCATATACATAACTGTCAAGATACAGAAATAGTAATATTGCTTAGTTCAGAATACGGTCGATAGTATCACACCTGATTTTTTCTGTACGTGTACACTACAGTAGGTAAGAAGGTTTGGATATTGTGACATTTGAGTTCGGGAGATGTTAACAGGTAATACAGGAAAAAAATGTAAGAACAAAAAAAAGAAGAAGAAAAAGACGGACGTTACAGGAAGTTACGTTACATTATTCCTATGCAGATAGAATAAATACAACCCGGGCGGTGATACTACTAGTATTTTGGAGCATTTTCATTGTAAATTTATTTAGTATGAACTTTAGTATGAACAAAGAAAATTGTTAAAACAAATATTTACATCGATAAGAGCGCGCACTTCCCGGGTCCGATCGTCGGGCTCCGAAGAAACCCGATCACCTCTGTCGGAACAAATTCAGTAAGTCAATGTCTCGCGCACGCCGCTTTGCTATCTTCTAAATATAATAATTTCGATGTCTGTCCGTAACTTGCTGGAATGACAATTTTAGATAATTAGAGTGTGACACGCAAGGGTCATTGTCAGTTATTATTATTTCCCGTGATTTTTCACGGGTGTACGGCTAGTCAACAATAGTTCCATTGCACACACTGACCTCATGGGGTCTGTTAAGATACGGATACACATGTTTATTAGTGGCATACTCATTAGCATGCTCAAAACTAGCATGCCATAATAACTGTACACACTTGCTCATTATTAGCATGCTTCTTTTAAGCATGCTCAAAGTTAACAATCAAACACACATGCTTATAGTGGCATGCTCTTGTCATAGAATACAGACGCTCCAAGTGAACCAATAAATCAAAACAGTTCCCGAGTTTCCATCCACAAATTTTTGATTTTAGTTTTTATAATTTTTATTGTAAGATTTGAATCATTCATGCCTTTTAATAAAGTTTCATAAACATTATTTCTTGCTATATTATTTTTACACAACGGTGACCGAGTATTCCACAGACATTCTTTACACATATTTTATCATCTCCCCAGCGCGCCGTATTTGTTTCATCTGTCGCGGACTGAAAAGATCACATTGATAATACTAGCCGCGAAGCCCGCGAATGACATAAGCATGCTCTTAATAAGCAAACCAGTTCACACATGCTCAAATGGCACATGTCAAAAGATATCCCTTCTCATGGTAAATGACATTAGCATGCTCATAAATAAACCGGCGGTTGGTTTTTGAGCATGCTACTAATGAGAATGCTTATTACTAACAATGTGCGTACACACATGCCACTAATAAGCAAGAGCTAAAGAAGGTCAACACTGCGCATGCTCACGTGATATGCATGTGTATCAATTCCTTTATACATTTCGTATTATAAAGAAGAAAAGAAAAAGTTTAAATACTTTAGAAATTACAATATTATTGCGAGGTCTAAAAATTACGAAACGTTGAACGCGACCACTTAAAGCCAAATACCATTTCGACAACCCAGACGAAATTATTTAGCAATCGCCATTGTCAACGACCGACGGCAGTGCAGGACTGGGTATACGGCTCATGGGCTAACAAATAATCATAATAGTATTGGAATCATATCTATGTATATTATAATCGCTTCAAAAACGCCGTACGCAGCGCGCACAACGCCATCGCCAGTTTCAAAAAATTAAAAAATCGTATGAAAAAATTTAAAAAATCGAGATGTACAAATTATTTTAAAATATATTTAGGTACCATTTAATGTGTAGAAACACTATAAATATTACTTAATATTTGAGTCTCTTCAAAACGAAAGAAATCGATATGTATATTTTCTAATTATTTTCTTGACCTTGACCTTGAATTTGACGTGTAGTATGCTGTTAAAGGTATACTGCGATGTCATTGGTCAACTGTCATATTCATTTTATTTAAATTAAGGTGTTGTATTTTATATGATTTTTTTTTATTTTCCAGGACTTTAATAATTTGAGGACAAGGCAAACTCCACGGCGTAAAAATATGCGCCGTAAAAAATGTATAAATTTAATTTCCTATAAAACTTATACTTTAATAGTAAATATTGAAATTTGATTAAAAATATAATAATGAACGATCGATTTAAATCTGCATGTCTTATAATTCAGAAGACAATTTTCAAATTTGATCAAATAAACGTTTTGAAAATATTTTATTATTCATTTTATTTTTACCAGTTTGACCCTATCTTTCGTCCACACTTCTAATCCCCTTCCTACCTTTTATTTTTAACTTGTCTGTTTTTTATTGTGTTGCAACCGACATAAATTGTTAATGTATGGAATCTTTTAAGATGACATTTAATACTCATAAAATATGTCATCCGATTTTTTTCTTAAATTGTACTGTATGTTTCCCACAAAATAAAAAATGACGTTTAATAGTTCTTAATTCTTTTTTTGGCAGCGAAAATCGAACGTTTGATCTCTCCAATCGCCTTAACAATGTTAGGGATTCACCAAGATTTTAGTCGAAGAAATTTTTGATCGCTATAGAAAATTAGTCCTAAATTTTGAAGGTTTTTAAACGATTTGACATTGAATACGGTTAGATTTGAAAACCATAAACAAGTCAAGCACTCTCAAGAGAAGTGATCTAGCGTAAATATTAAAAAAAAAAATTAACAAATGTTGTAAATTACCACCAAAATTGCCGTAGTAAATACCGTTTTATTTGTTGTCAATATAAATAATAAATTATTTAAGAAAATAAAAAATAAAATAAAAAATATCTGTTGATAAGAGACGCTATTATGGCGTAGGCGCGCTTGTTCGTTTATTCTTTTTCATTCTCATTGTTGTTGTACAACCTGTGTGCTACTGTGCCGTAAAGCCAGTGTGCCTCACGCGTGTCATTTGTGCAATCTCACTTAGAGCCAGCGACTCTCGAGACAGGCCTTCAAGGACGCGTTCCTTTACCGTTACTTTACAATTACGCAGCTACCTGTGACCCGTTTAAATCCAAACAAACGATGCTTACCTGTCCAGGTAAATGTGCAGAGTGTAACAGAACTAGTTATAATACTTAACAGGTAGATTCCTGCCTAAATTGGAAGTAGTTATGCGAAAACATCCAACCCAAAAAACATGGAACTGAGAAAGTGGCTTCTAAAAATTTTAACCTACAGAAACCCATTACGTCGATATTTAATTCATTATTGCAAATCTTTTTGCATAGGGCTCATTGTAGAATTGATTTTTATATATTTTTAATGTTACTATAAGAAAAAAACATTTGTTTACGTGACGCGTTTTACAGGATGGATTCTTTCTATAAAATGTCTAAATGTTCGAAAAACAGTTCTTTTTTTTTTTCTATGTGGACTCTATGTTCTATGAATTTGAAAAAGTACAACGTTCAATTCCCTTAGAAGTTTCTACAAATTTATTATAGTTTACTAAAAATATATTTAAAAAGTTGCATAATGCACATAAAGATATCGTATTGAACTGTCCAAACCCGTACACAACTTATTTTTAGCATTTTGTGGGTTGGATGCTTTCTGCATAACTACGTCCAATTATGAGTCGAAAATAAACAACAATGACCCAACAACAAATAAACTTAAAAATTTGTATTTTTTAAAAATATTTCTGCCTTATTTTATGTAAAACGTCGAAATCATATCGAATATTAAAAAATCATTCCCTTCAATACAAGTCAAATAAAATTATTAAAATCTTGCACAAATATAGGATTTTATCATTTTATTTGACTTGCATTAAAGCGAATAAATTTTTACAATTTTTCAAAGCTAAGCTTTTACAGTGAAATATATGACTCGATGCTTTTCCGGGACGAGTTAAATCTAGGAGAGTATCTTACCAGTCGTGATTAATTGATTGCTCGAGAACATTTTTATGTTTGTAGAGCCATACAACATTTTTTGTTGTTGATAATAATAGACAAGTACCTATTCTCCAGGCACAAAAAATGCTTTGAAACGTCAAAAAAATTTAATCGCGCGGGTAGAGGTGGCGGAGTGGCGGAAAGCAAAGATTGACTGGCATTAAAAATTTAAATGAAAGTCCTCGTGTCGGGCAAATCAACATGTTTACTATCGTGTCGGTCGTCACGGTTTCGCGCATTTTACGAGAACGCGTTCAGCTCCAACCACCAAAAAAACATTTTAATATTTAAAGAAACATATCTTGATTTCACGGAATCCACAGCCAAGAGCCATTTTACCATTCCACGTTCCACGGGAAGGCTTCCATTTCAAATTGAACGTGTATACAGAGAATGTTCTCTCCATTCCGTATTATTGAAGTAAAAATTACTATCGCTTTCGATTTCAAGCCCACAAGACGTTTTTCTTGCTTCCAATCGCTAAGTTTGCACCAAACAGATAGCAAGCAACATTAAAGGATTTATTGCGTAACTAGCTGTAACCCGTAACCCGTCAAAAATGACGTACTTTTAATTTTAGATGTCGGTTCCTAAAGAATAATAATGAAAAATTTGGGTAAGGTGCAGATTTGTATAGAAAATGTATCGTGGGAATTGGGTGAGGTAAAAAAAAAATTATGATTCATAAGAATATTTCATGTTTTGATTTTATATGTTAAATATAAATTTTATATTCTACAAAGAGATTCTAAAAAGAGAGGGCAACCGCGGAAGACGTGGCATGACCAGATTAACCAGGTACTGGAAAATGGTCCCGTTAGAAGCCTCAAAAACCGGCGAGCTTGCATGCCAACATGTATGAATGTGGATGAGGCAAGAGTTGTATGTCAGAACAGAAGAGTGTGGCGCTCTATCCTCTCTGCCTACCCCTGCAGGGAAACGGCGTGATGGTAAGTAAGTAAGTAAGTGATATTCTACAAAACTACATTAGTAACTCATTTTGGCTAAAAACGGAAATGTCACATGTTGATACTTAACCTCACAATTATTGGAAATTTCTTTAGAATTGGGCTAGTAGTTAAATTTAATTGATTATTAATAATGTTTTGTTTACTATTACACGCTTTACTAATTTCTAATGATTCTAAATTATTCAATTTCAGACCAAAATTATTTATGTGCAAAATAGAAAGTCCTAAATTTTTATCAAAACCGTGATCATTTTCTAATAAATGATTTGAAAATTCAGAAAAAAAACATTATTACCTGACGATGGAAAGGTTTTTCCGAAACATGTAGGTATAATTAATAAAAAAAATATATAAGCAGGTACATACAAATTATACAATCAATATTTTAATACCTTAATTATTGTGATTGGAATATTACGAGATATATCTCTAATTTCGGTTTGTTTTCAAGATATACGCTTAGGAAAAAGTCATGCTTCTTGTTCTCACTGCATGCGCCTGGCCTACGATATTAAACGATATTTCTCAACTGCAATAAGGAGCGCCATTCCTTGGCTACAGGCGAGTGGAACGTGGAATTGAATAATTTGTCAGAGCGCGAGGCTTGTGTCGCCGAGATGACTTAAAGCCGCGCATGCTCGTACGTTTGCTTACGAATTGAAGCGTTGGATATCTCAACGAACACGTTTCAATTTATATTCGGACGTGAATAATTCATGATGGATTTTTAATTAGCGTCATTAAATTAAAACCAGAAATAAAACAAGTCGAGCTCGAGAGGTGTACCTGCCTACCTAACTGTAGTATGATCTTTTGTTGAACGTCAAGGCCTAGGACGTCGATTGTGTGACAATTTATTAGTAGGTAGGTATTCTACGTAGATATTAACTTTATTCATGATGGTCGTACCCCTCCCTATACTCAGAATAACAACATCGCTATTTTACCTTAACAATCATGTATTTAAAGAGTTAAGGTTATTATTATTACAAGGTCGTTAGACATATTTAATTGTAAATGGTTACGGATATTTTATACGAACCGTATGTTTTTCCGAGAGACGTTTCGTTGAAGTCGTATTCAACGTCATCAGGAGAACGACTTGTACCCGTGGAGCAATGTTCCCTGTAAGGTGTGCGCGTGTGCGCGCGCACACCTAGCAAAATGTCTCCGCACACAAGTTTTACCCTCCGCACAGTCAATATTATAAAAGAACGTTTCCTTTGCCAGATTTTACTTTTGCTCGAATGCATGAAACAATACATGCACAATTCTTTCGCACGCTTTCGGAGAAATGAGTCGAATAATACAATTTTACCTATTAATTACATAAAATTTATCCCCTTAAAATGTTGAAAAGGAGTGGATGTGGCGACCATTAAAAAGAAATCCTGCGATAAATTTAAACTGGAATGGCTCTCTGAAATCGTCGAAACAAAAATGCCGTCTTCAATACATTTACAAAAAGTAACAATTGGTGAAATATTTGTTTATTCGGAGACATATGATCGTGTCAAGTGCATCATATGTTCCGAAGCAAATATGAAAAGCAGGTACAATAGAAATGCGACAAAATTCGGAGAAAGAGTTGTTACGTTGTTGAAAATTTAAAAAGAATAATTTTGAATAAATGTGAAAAAACTACATTTTTAAATGTTTATTTTGAAGAAAAAAAACACAGCACACGAATAATATAGATTCAATATAAATAAAAAGAAAATTCTACAAGTTTAGTATTTTATATATCATATCAATGAATATTTTTTTCTTTTTTATCTTTTTTATTTATTTCAAAAATTATCTTTTTTATGGCTAATAAATATGTTACGATGCAAAAATGAACACAAAAGAAGTTTTTCTAGTAAGTAAGTAACCTTTTTTAAACTAAAAAATATGTATTTATTTGGAATATCATATTAAGGCTTGTAATATGGGCTTGCCAGGCAACTTTCCCCCGCTTTCTTCTTACCGGACAAAGCTAGGGAAATTATATAAAATCACTGTGATTAATAAATACCCTAAAAATATATTTTTATGAAAAATTGTATGTGTGTTTATGGGGGGGGGTGTAAATTTAACGCACCGCCACTGCACAGATGCGTCGAAGATCCGTACACACAATAGAAAAATTAGAGGGAACGTTGCGACGTGGAGGTATAGGGCGGACTGATTAATGTTTCCGGGGGCGTAAATTATATGCACTTTGTCGTGGAGTGTTCACTTCTTCTACGATAGAGGTCGCCAGTGTGCAATATTTACATACATGCATAGTACATATTGCACACTGGCGACCTCTACCGTAGAAGAAGTGAACACTCCACGACAAAGTGCATAAAATTTACGCCCCCGGAAACGGAAACATTAATCAGTGCGCTCTATACCTCTGCGGGTACAGGTCGTTCTCCTGATGACGTTGAATACCACTTCAACGGAACGTCGTGAATTGTCTCTCGGAAAAACATACGGTTCGTATAAAATATCCGTAACTATTTACAATTAAATCATGTCTTTACGAAATTATATACAACATTATACACTACGTCAATTTTGATGTGATGACGCTTGACAGATTTTTAATTTAGTTTTTAACAAACAGACCGTAAACAGGTCGTTATTAACCCTGATAGTTGATCCTAGAGTGAAATTTAAGTACAAAGTATACAAATTTATAAACATTTTGACGATGATAGATAAAAGAGAGGTTTGCAAGAAAGCAAACGTCATTTTTAAACCGGGCGCGTGCTTTTGAGTGCATACTAGGTATGCAAATTCTTCTCCACAAAGCTACGTTCCGTAAACCGTGGAATTTATAACTTCAGTTGATTTTCCCTTTAGAGCTTCGTAGAATGCTAAGTAATGGACTTTTTTATTATTTGTACGACGTACACGAAGTATGGAACGACGGGATAAATAACGTAATTAGTATTGTTCTTATGATATGAACGACCTTGCTTTACAAAAAAGCTTTTACGTAATCGTTGAGATTTTTCGAACACGCTGTGAACATTTTAGATAATTCAAATACACAAAATACTGTGTACCAAGACTGTATTTTTCGACTTTGTATTATTAGTCTATTAATAATAATGATAATTTCCCTCAAATTCAACCACCACATAGACGATATCTCTAGGCGAGCATCCAAAACTCTCGGCTTCGTCCTCAGAGCAACGAAAGAATTCCACGACACAGCCGCACCAATTGCTATCTATAAATCCCTGATCAGAAGTCTACTGGAGTTCTCATCAACAATTTGGTCACCCAACTACGAAATTCACAACTACAGAGTCGAAAAAATCCAGAAAAAATTCCTTAAATCATTGACACACAGACAAGGCCTAAATCAATTGCTCGATACATACGACAAAAGACTCGAAAATTTCCATATAATCTCTTTAGAAAAAAGACGAAAAATCACAGACCTTATGACACTCCACAAAATAGTAAACAACAAACTAGACTCGCCCTCAATACTCTCGCAAATAGATATTAATATACCTGCCCGGTCTCTGAGATCCCAAACACTATTCCACACAAAGGTCTACAACACCAACATAGGTTATTTCTCTCCTCTACCTAGAATGCTAAACCAGTACAACGAGGTAACGTCATGTAACCCCAACATTGACATATTTCACACGACACAACCTCAGTTTAAGAGAGAAATTATATCGCTCCTGACCAAAAATAGTTTGAGCGTGTAAGACGGACTCTTCGGAAATCAATATAAACAAAAATTTTATAGCCACAAAGCGCGGGTACACATTTTCAGACTTAGTTGACCTGGGAGCCTACATGCCTATTATGTTGTGCGGAGAATGTGAACTTCGTTCATCTTATAATCACTCACTGTAGTATACTTATATTGTTTAATGTATTAATGTTTTATTTCAATGTATCATTGTAATCCGTAACTGTACTAATCACCTTGTCCTAAATGACTATCCATTAGGGTCATTCTGACCTGTCGATAGTCTCTAAATTAAAAAAAATTAAAATTAAAAATTAAATTATCATAAAAAAAACTATAGAATCAGACCGATACAATAGTACATAGTACCATGGTTTTCCATTCCGAGTATGCCCTCCTGGAAAATCTTGAATTTTTCCTGGCACTCTCAATTTCATTTCTCAAACGTTAATTCTATTTTTTTTTGCACGCCATCTGGTGTTATAGTCTTAAGTAATATCAATGAGTTTTTTTGGCTAGTAAGTTGTTTTGTAAGATAATTTTAATGTGTGATGCGCCCTTGAGGGTGAGTTCTAACGAAAACGCTACAGCATCATCATCAATGGCTCCACAGCCCATTGTGGGCCTTGGCCTCCTCCAAATAGGTAACCTAATTATAATAATTTCGTTGTCTGTCCATCCGTCCGTCCGTCCATCCGTCCGTACGTCGTAACTTCGTATATTAAATACACCACAATTATAATTATGAGTAGATGGACTGCCTCGGATGGAAGATTTCTCCGAATACTTTTTCGTAATTAAGGATAAATTGTAGAAGTCTTACAGAGACGAAACTATTAATGTATGAGAAAAGTGAATGGAAATCTCTTGTACGATGGCTCAGGGCTTACAATCAGAATGAGCTGGCTTAAGTGATCACTCTACACAATGCAACGTTCACCAATTCTATCGTAAGAACATCCACACATCAAATTTTGAAAGTTTTATATATACAGGGTTATTTGTAAAACATTAATAACCTCGCATGACTGTATTCCTGCCTTGATAAGGAGTCGAAAATGTTCAAGCTATCATGACTATCATGCTATCAATAGTTATGGAGATGGAGGCAACAAAGTTTAAATTTTTTTTTGCAATATTTCTTACTTATTTTTTGTAAAACGTTGGACTATCATTACAGTAACTTATTTTGATTACGAAAAATTTATTCGTTTCAATACAATTTAAATAAAATGATAAAAACCCTGAAAAAAATCGAATTGGAACCTTTTCCAATAGGAATTAGAAGATTTTTGTTATTTTATTTGAATGGTATTAAAGGAAAGAATATAGTCCTGCAAGGTTATTAATGTTTTACAAATAACCCTGTACCTACATGTTCGAATCAAGAACCTTTCATATATATTACTACGGTCTCTGCTAGAGAAATCTGTTGATTTTTTTTCATTAACAAGTACTCAGGTATACACAGCTTTCTATAATTTATCCCTAATTGATTAATCATCCCTACGGGGACAAAATCCAGGAACTGTGTTCTTGGAACGTACTTTCATATACGTACCTAAAAATTAAAAAATATATACAGGGTTATTTGTAAAACATTAATAACCTCGCAGGACTATATTCCTGCCTTGATTATGAGTCGAAAATGTTCAAGCTATTATGACCTAATATCAATAGTTATGGAGATATGCGACATCAAAGTTTACATTTTTTTTTCAATATTTCTGACTTATTTTTTGTAAAACGTTGGACTACCATTACAGTAACTCATATCGATTACGAAAAATTCATTCGTTTCAATACAGGTTAAATAAAATTATAAAAACCCTGAAAAAAATCCAATTGGAATGTTTTCCAATTGGAATTCGAAGGTTTTTATTTTTTTATTTGACTTGTATTAAAGGGAATGAATTTTTCGTATTCGATATAAGTTACTGTAATGATAGTCCAATGTTGTACAAAAAATAAGTCAGAAATATTGAAAAAAAAATGCAAACTTTGATGTCGCATATCTCCTTAACTATTGATATTAGGTCATAATAGCTTGAACATTTTCGATTCACAATCAAGGCAGGAATATAGTCCTGCGAGGTTATTAATGTTTTACAAATAACCCTGTATATTTTTATTTCAGTGATTATTTTTCAACGGTGGTCCGTTGCGATCGAGTGATGAATTTGAAAACGCATAGACCGCGGCGTGAATGTAAGCCGAGCCTGCGCGGGCGCCGGGCCGCCGGCAAGGTTGATGAACGGATCACGTTCTCGGGACACGATGCTCGCTCGCCGGTCCCCGATCTGCGACGCGAACGGTTGCGCAAATATTACTTGGTAAACGGTGTCATGCGACCGAGAGTTTCCATATTTATGCATACACACACGTACGTGCGTTCAGCGTGCTTTTATTAACATCGCCGAGCGAGTTGAAGTAACCTGTCCTCGCCAGTGCTGTAATAGTATTGTAATAATGTCGCAGTTCTGGAAGATGTGATAGGTGACGTCGTCAAACTTCATTCGTCAGATTTACTGGGTATACATCGTAACCCTCATTTGTAAAGACATGATGTTACACATTGTACAAGGTTATAACATCATGGCTTTACTTTAATTGTAGTGAGGCTTAAATAGGAATGAGCTGGGCTGATTTTGGCAAACTCAAACATATCTTCGAGAACAAAGAGATCCCAATTAGCCTAAAAAGAAAAGCCTTTGAGTCATGCATACTGCCAGTGATGACGTATGGATTGGAGACTAGGACCCTTACAAAGAAAAGTGTAGAAAAGCTCAAATGCACGCAACGATCCATGGAGAGATCCATGCTTGGAGTAAGCCTAAGAGATAGAATTAGAAACGACGAAATTAGGCGCAGAACTAGAGTAGTGGATATCATGGATCGTGTAACGAAGCTAAAATGGCAATGGGCAGGACACATTGCAAGACAGGATACTACAAGATGGCCTCCCAGAGTTCTGAAATAGAGACCTTGAGATAAAAGAGGCGTCGGAAGACCTCAAAAGAGATGGGCCGATAATATTGTCGCTGTTGGGGGAAAGAAATGGCTACAATTAGCCAACAACAGGGAAGAATGGAAAAATAAGGAAGAGGCCTATATCCAGCAGTGGAAAGACAAAGGCTGATCAAGAAGAAGAAGAAGAATGTGTAACAGAACTCCTCCACAATAATTTACAGGTAGATGGATTCCTTTTTTATTTCAATTATTTGAGCAACTTTGTAGATTAACATTAATTTTTTTTTAAATTATTATTGCTGTAGTTCTTGATTACATACAATTATCGGAAAAATGTTTAGAATTGGATTAGTAGTTAAATTTAATTGATTATATTTTGTTTACTTTTACATGCTTTGCTAATTTCTAATGATTCTAAATTATTCAATTTCAGACCAAAATTATGCATGTGTAAAATAGAAAGTCCTATTTTTATCAAAACCGTGATCATTTCTAACAAATGATTTGCCAATTCAAAAAAAAAAACATAATAAAATTTCGACCGGTTTAATCAACGTAGGTGTGCTTAATAAATATAAGTAGATTCAAACAAATAATAAAATATTTTTTTAGATAGATTCCTGACTAAATTATGAGTCGAAAATATTCAACAATGTCCTAATATCAATTGAATACTGGAAATGAATGAAGCAATAAGTGCCAGAACGTTCATTTTAAGATAAGATAAGATAAGAAGAAGGTAAAAAGCAAATATAGTATTTTTCGCTCCTTACGGGCCATTTTACACATATTTTCGTTAATATTTTCAATACTACTAGACGCCGGTATCTCACGTGAGATAGTCATCTTAATACTAAAAACTATAAAATACTCATGTCGTTTAGTGCCTTATTCATAAAAAAAAATGACGCGGCACTTAATACTTAAGCGATATGCATTCCTATAAGTAGGAAATTAACACAGATAGGATAGGACTCATGCAGTATTTAATGTATCAGTGAAGGCATATAGTACTTATCTGTATACTTATCATAAAATGTTATTTTCGGTATTTAGTGCTTTATTCATTTCCAATATTCAATTGTTATGGAGACGAGCATCATCAAAGTTTGGATTTTTTTCAATATTTCTGACATAATTTCTGTAAATTGTCGGATTTTCAAAAATCGGCATAGCAGGCGCCATGATACGGCGGTTACACTTTTTTATTCCTATTTCTTCCTTGTTATATTTTTTTTCTTTCATATAAAAAATCAGGCGCGCCGTGGTTTGACAAACCACGTCTTCACCCTTTGTGATACTTTAATAATTAATACTTATGTGCACATATTTTGTATGCGGGTTAAAGTATCTATATATTAATTACTCCAACCAATGTCGTTTCTGCATACTGATAATTTCTGTTGCCAGTTTAAAAAAAAACATTTTAGAGTACATTAAAAAGATTAAAAAATATAGGAAACTGATAACAAAAAACATCCAAATCCAAATTACCGAATATTAAAATATCGGAATTTATAGATTTTTTAAAAATATTTTCGTGGAATCCGTGTATTCAAAACAGCCAACGTAATTGCAGTCAACGAATTTTTGTGCTGGTCATACCACAGAATGACGCTTTTTGACATTGACAGTAAGTATACGTTTACGCTTTTCTTTTTGCATTAATCTTGCTTCAATAAACGTTCAAAACATTTATTTATTACGCTTTATATTTTATTTAAACTGCAAAGTGAACTTAACCTTTAAACGTCTCTCATATAACCTCAAAAGACTCACAGCGCGTGGCGCGAATGTCATTTTACGTGTCATTTTCTCCGTATTTATACATAAATATTATTATTTTTCAGAATTCCGATGGAATACTCAACATCACAAAGCGGCAATTTGATAATGCGATTCGAGTTCACAATATGAAAGAAGAAATGCCAGACGTAGACTGTCAAACATAACAGAATAGGAATGTGAAAGAAGGAATGCTGACCAGCGGGAACGTAAAAATGCTAGGCAAAGAGTGTATGCTGAAGGAAGAAATGCGAAATCTTATTTTAAATGTGCCATTAACAATTTTAATTCATGGCCACGGAGAGTACTGTAGATCATTGCAAAGCGGTTCATTTTGATGCTGAAATGAGTCTAAAAATTTTAAGGAATTTATTCGTCAGTACAACTGTGCTAATGCATTTGCATCTTTCGGAGTGCAAATAAGTGACATACCAGGTGTAGGCCCGTATTGTTTAAAAATTTCAGGTGAAGTATATCATAGAACGTCTAGAAGTTTGCAGAGTGATGGAGAGGTGCCGGCATATGCGCAACTATATGTTTACGATGCGGATGAAGCAGTCAGGGTACGTATGAGCCATCCGTCTAACCTTAGATGTCAACAAAATATAATGGAAACTATTGATAATGTCATCCGTCGTGTAAGTCCATATGCTCTCCAATACAAAAGGTTGAAAGAAGCGGTTGAGGAAGAAGAATCTATAGTTGCAGAGCACGGGGGCCAGATGCGGAATATTCAACTACTCTTTACGCGTTCTTCGTTAGATGACCAAAGAAGGTATAATGCTCCATCTAATAATAATGAAGTCGCCATTGTGTATGTAGCAGATTACGAAGGTAGGTTACCGCCAAACGTAGATTTTGCTGTTCACCCTAAGAATGTAGGAGGTCTCCAGCGTATTAATATGTTATCAAAACATTTAGATCCGATGGTTTTTCCATTGTTATTTCCATCAGGTGAATTTGGTTGGACTCTACAGCCTTAAATAATACAACATTAACTGCATGGTTTAAACTTAACCAACAAGATAATGATTAAGTATCAGGATTTAACTAATTTCTATGTTTTTTCTAGCAATAAGCAGTGGAAGAAGAGGCAATGTGGCGGGGACAAGATTATTGGTCGCATGTCCCCCGTTTCTCCTAGAAATATAGAATTTTACCATTTAAGACTTATTCTTTTACAAGTGACTGGCGCTACGTCCTTTGAATCTTTGCGGACTGTTAATGGTTGTCTACTTCCTACATTTCGTGATGCACATTTAGTGACGAGAATTAGGACTCATCGATGATATTGGAGAATGGCAGCGTTGCATGGCTGAAGCTTCAAAGTATATGATGCCCAAAGCTCTTCGCGACCTATTTGTCTTATTAATGATTCATTGCCTCCCACCAGATCCGTTGCAGCTGTGGAACGATTTCAAAGATTTGATGTCAGAAGACTTTAGTCGTCAAGGTGCTACTGCAGAAATTGCACAAAATTGTTCCCTTTTGTATATTCAAAAGGCATTAATAAATGAAAATTCTTCTTGCACATCACAGGGTTTGCCGGGACCAGATTACAGCAATACTTATAATGAAGTGGTTGATATTAATTTAGCATTAGAAAGTTCTTTAGGGTTAGAGATGGCTGGAAAACTCAATCGAGAACAACATTGTGCTTTCGACAGTATATTAAGTAAAAAATTTCAGATGTACCTGAAACAAAAAAATGTTTCTATATTGACAGTCCTGGTGGCACAGGTAAAACGTTCCTTTATAAGACTATTATACATACTTGAAGAGGAAGATCTAAGAAAGTTTTATCTGTTGCTTGGACAGGAATATCAGCAATTTTATTACCAGGTGGACATACATGTCACATGGCTTTTAATTTACTTCTTGATTTATAGAATAACACAACATGCAGAGTGACATCCAAGAACCGTGCAATTATAAGTGCAGCTGATGTTATCATCTGGGATGAAGCACCGATGGCGCCAGTTATAGCTTTAGATATAATTGTACGTACTCTGTGCGATATAATGGGTAATAATGATATTTTTGGCAATAAAGTAATCATTTTGGGCGGCGACTAGACAAATTCTACCAGTTTCTCGAAGGGCTTCTCGCGGTCAGTTAGTAGCGACATCTATTAAAAACAGCCAACATTGGAAAAATTTTACTATTTTCAATTTGAAAACTAATGTCCCCGCTTTAGAAGGTGAAAATTCATTTACACAGTGGCTTTTAGATTTAGGCGATGGAAAGCTGCCTCCTGTGGAAGGAAAGTATGCGTCATCAGTGCTTATTCCAAATGAAAGTGTAAGTCAAAATGTTGTTCAAAGCATATATAATGAAGTACATTCTATAGCGGATGTTCCCCTAATGAGTAAACGAGCGATACTGTGTCCAAAGAATGAACATGCTCGATTGGTTAACGAAGATGTACTCGGGCGTTTAGAAGGTCCAATCTTTACATTTTATTATGTGGATAGTATTAAAGATGATGGTCGTGAAATGGACTACAAAATGATATATTTTTAAAATACATTTATTTATCAATAATCATTAAACTAAAATGCTATGTAATTTATTAATAAATAAGACGCTGTAATTTTATCGATAAAAATAAATACAAAGAAGAATTCGACAGCTGTTTCATTTTTTGTATGTCACTGACAGCTACCATAGACAGTAAAACCTGATTTTTTCACTGAAATTTTGTCTGTCACTGACAGCTACCATAGACACTAAAACCTGATTTTTTCTCCTCAATGTTGATGAATTCATTATTTTTAAACCAGCCAAACTTAAAAACTCAGAGTTGACAGCATCACAATATTATACAGTAACTGTCAAGAAACAAAAAAAGAAATATTGCTTACTTCAGAATACGGCCAATTATCAAATTCTATTAACTTTGTAACAGTAAGGAAATCAATTGTGTTTGTTGCAGAGCAAACACAAACGACCGTCATTGGCCGCGAAGCGGCCACAATAGCAAAAATGGAAATTTTCCAGATACAATTGGCCGCGAAGCGGCTGACGTAGGCATAGGTAAACAATTGTGTTTGCTGCACAGCAAACATAATTGGCCGCGCAGCGGCCATGGCTGGCCGCGGAGCGGCCGTCATTGGCCGCGAAGCGGCCACAATAGCCGCCCGCAGGGCCTAGCAGTTTAGTTATTATTTCCTGCTAGTTTAGTTATTATTTACCTTTTGGTTTGTGAAACACTCTAAAATGAAAAACGTGGGAATGAACGTCCTTATTTATTTAGCACTGCGCGTCATCGTCGGCGCGCAGTTGTCTTGCGCGTATTTGTCGGGACACCATATTTAACACATTATATTCTGCGTTTAAAATAAAAAAAATATTTTTGTATTGTACTCTAATTGTTCTGCCCTTTTCTTTTTGGGAGTGTATCTTGATTTATTTCCTTCCAACAAGTCCTTCACTGTCCCTCTTCCCCACTCAATTCACTACTGCGTTATCCTGACCTACAACTCTGTATACATTATATTACATTTGCTAATCTTGTACTATTGTTCTTGCCCATTCTATATCTACTCATATTATTTTGATAACACTGTTCTCTATACATATATTGTTTACATTGTTATATTTATTGTACGTTTTTAATAAATAAATTATATTGAGCTTCGGAGGAGGAGCAATGAATAGACTTTTTGCGGTCAGAACCTTGCGGTGTCAACCTGGTGACGCATGAGTAGGACCGATATGGGAGCGTTCGCTCATAAAACGGTCTTGGGAATGCGGTGGGTGTCCATTCACTGTACTCTAATTGATTTTTTTTTAAATAAATTAAAGACATAACAAATACTGATCTTTGAATGATTTCCCAACAATAGTGACAGTCTATTTTTAGTCGATATAAATATAACATCTTAGGTAAGTAAAAAAATAACTTACAGAGATAGTCCCTCCGACGTAACTCGCTTTACACCTTTATCGGTTACATCAAAGTTTGAAATATTGTGAGCATACCTGAAAGAAAAGAAACAAATAATCATTAAATATGGAAATTATAACGAGAAAATTATATACAAAGTAATCAGATTTCATCAATTTTCGATTAATGTCTTCTTCGAATTTTTCAAATTCGCAATGTGACACCATTTTATAAATAAAATAATAAACTCTTTAAAACCTTTTTTAAAAACTTTTAAACCATGATTAATTTTTATTACAAGAATTCTACTTGTTTTAGGAGCAATGCTCCCTTATTCAGGATAAGAAATGTACTACATTTTAACCACCTCTCACCATATCCAACTAGTCAATTGGTTGATTATTAGTTTTAGAACATTTCTTGTACGGGAGCATACTCCCGAATAATGTAGAATTTTTGTAACAAAAATTAATCTGTGCTTAAAACAAAGTGTTTATTATTTTATTTAAAGAAAAGATATCAAAACTATACGCGTTGATTAATAAAATCACATTTTATTTACGATTTTTCAGAATATACCTTTATAATAAAATTAAAACAAGCTACATGAATCACTTAAGAATGATTCACATAGAAAATCTATGTTTCGAAAAAATAATGTCTCCATTGGAGTCAGCTCGTAGTTTTCTATTTTTGTTGTATTTTGGAATAGTACTTACTTACTTACCATCACGCCGTTTCCCCGTGGGGGTAGGCAGAGAGGATAGAGCGCCATACTCTTCTGTCCTGACATACAACTTTCGCTTCGTCTACATTCATACATCTTCGCATGCAAGCTCGACGGTTGTTCAGGCTTCTAACAGGACCATCTTCCAGTATCTGGTTAATCTGGTCATGCCACGTCTTCCGTGGTCGCCCTCTCTTTCTGGCGCCGTCAACACTTGCATCATATATCTTTAATAAATAGTAAAGTGAGCAAATTTAAATTTTTTTCTCGTATCTTCTCTTGTGTTTTTTATCACATTTTTGTATGGAAATATATACCTACATATATCATTTTTACATTTATTCATCAGGTTCCATACATTTAAATACGGATATTTTTCTAAAATTATATAAAATAAATTATTTAATCAATTAATAAATTACATTTAATTGATTTTTAATATAATTTATGAATTAATAAATTACATTAAATTACTTCTACTTCAAACACAGCAAAATTATTTTGTGGTGACATTATAATTATAATTTATAGAATTAAACTTTGTTTACACCACTTTTTTTATTATTGAAAAAATTCAACATGTTTCGAAGCCAATAGCTTCTTCGCCAGGATAACAAAAATAAAATTTAAAAATCGAAGTATAGATAATCAAAATATTAAAAAGTTATATATGGAAAATGAATAGTATAAAGTACCTACTTAACATGAAAATAAATTTAAAAGATAACTATTTGCAAAAAGGACATTGGAGGAAAATTATATTTATAAATAATGAAATTTCTAATTCAATAAAATTATCGAATCATTCATTATCAAAGCAGGAATTCACCATTAAAGTTTTCACTACTAGCTATGAGAAACTCCGTATTTTTTTTTTTTTTTCATATAACTTACTGACTTAGTTGACCTGGGAGCCTACATGCCTATTATGTCGTGCGGAGAATGTGAACTTCGTTCATTTTGTAATCACACACTGTAGTATACTTATATTGTATAATGTATTATTATCGTAAATTGTAACTGTACTAATCAGCTTGTCCTAAACGACTATCCATTAAGGTCATTCTGACCTGTCGATAGTCTTTAAATTAAAAATTAAATTAAAAAATAAAATAAAAAGTGCTCGATAATTTTCCTCCACCAATATTTGCATTTTTTGATAATATATTCCCCTCATATTCCACTACCATCCATCGGACCATTTTCTTAAATTAATCAATTTTTTAAATGCACTGCGACAGTTTTATTTCTAAAACCGACAGAGCAGCCCGCTATATTACCGACGACCGAGCCACCGCGGCAAATTGATGGCTGCTGTCAAAGACGATCGTAAAATTTCTTCCAGGTTAAAAAACGCCGATGCGCGATTGTTATTTTAACGGTTATCACGTTATGTCTTTTGCATATTCTCTCATTCTCATAAATTAAATGTTTTTTTCCTTTATTTATTCAGAATCCATTCGGAGGATTTAAATCTTTAATAGAAACTTAAACATTGTCGAAAAAATTAAAATTTCACCTCGATGCATCTGGTATGCTAATTGACAAGCAGTAAGCTATTTTTAGCTCGTTTGTACATGCGAGTACATATTTGAATATATGCTTCGTGCGATGTATGCGTAGCCTCTTATACGTACGTGTATTAAGAAACCTCACGCTTGATCGACGCGTTATAATTTATTGCATTTCAAAAGCTATCATCTTAAAAGAGCTATTAAAACTTCGCAAGATACCTATTTCAATTAAAATATATTAGTACAAGAATCCCCAACGTGCACCGGATGTATTTGATGGAAAAATTATGGTGTATACATATATGAGCTAAATAAACGTCTCAGAGCTCATAAAAATATGGATGTTTCGATGTTTGGACGTGTGCAGAGAATAACTGAATAGCAATCATCAAATATACTTGAGCTTGAAGAGGCTTATGAAAATATCCTCAAAAGAATGTCCTCAAAAAGAAAATGTCCTCAAAGACATCCTGCCTTAGAGAATAATCAATAGAGAAAGACTATGACCAATTAGAGATGATGGAATTAGAGGAGAAAAACCCAGCATTGCCCGGGGAAAGAAAATCATTTGTACATACAATATGTATAATTATTTATAGTGTATGTATGGTGTATTCAACAGCTAACTGAAAGCATCAAATTTATCCAAAAATGGGGGCATCGACACGAGTGCAGCATTACAAGTTGAATTTATTGATAATTAATCATAGTAGGATGCATTTACTGTTAGGAAGTAAACCAATAATTTGAATATACTTAAAAGAAGTCTGTATAGATAAGTTCAGAGGGATAGACGGTGTATCAATATTTATAGGGCAGATACAAAATATATGGTCAGGATAAGGTCAGGATCCTCCTCTGGCATGAAAATGTAAAAAACCATACCGGTATATTTTATTACCACGCTTACATCAGTTTCACTTGTTTGTCTATTTAGACGGAACCTTATAATCGATATTTCACCGGCTTCCCAATATTCAATCAAGCTGAAATATGCACACAGGCGTTTCTCGTTAGCAATACATGAATCAATTGCAGATTCACTAATTAATCAACTAATCCATTATAATTAATTGATCAAAAAATTTATATGGGAAATTAGGTAATGAGCTCTCTAAAGGATGGCGCTAGTTTCCTACTGAAGTGATTTACATATTGAAGACTGCATACAAATTTTTGTACTCAAATCTAAAGTATAGTTTTCGGTGTACGCTGCTTCCAAGAGGACACTGAAGAATTGGCCACTGGGTGGTTACAGTTATTAAGCCATAGGATACAACCGAAAAATGAAATAAAAATATATTTAGAAACTAGACACGCAGGGGGATTTCGATATTTAAAAAAAATGGAGGACTAGCGAATTTTATTTTCGAATAGAAAATTTTCATAAATTATTAAAAAAAATATTTATATGCATTCAAAGTTTTACTGAAGGATAATTCAACATACAAACAAAAAATTTAAACCGCTGTATCTCCGTTAATTTTACAAGTTTCTTTTAAATATTTGGTGAG
The DNA here is from genome assembly GCA_016648135.1 of Agrypnia vestita. Classification (NCBI taxonomy): domain Eukaryota; kingdom Metazoa; phylum Arthropoda; class Insecta; order Trichoptera; family Phryganeidae; genus Agrypnia; species Agrypnia vestita. The sequence goes on from JADDOH010000006.1 coordinate 118,545, forward strand.
AGCATTCTTAACAAATGCATCTTTCAGAAAATGAAAAAAAAATGACAAAAAATATTTTTTCACAGTGATCTGGAACCCTAAATAAAAAAACGATTTTATGAAAATGTCAAGGTGGTTATGGCTCTAAAGTTAAACTGGGAAATTATAATTTTTTTAAATTTCTCATTTTACAAATATTATTCAGCGATCTCTTTATAAGTTTACCGCAGACGCGGTGAAGAGAAACAAAAGCCCCGCCGCAAATTGCATCTCTTTGTTTCGGACAATCCCCGTGCGTTCGGATGTACAAACACCCGCGGGTCAGGCCGACACAGGTCGGGAAAGTAAATTATTAGGTCAGGAGACCACCGGATGCCACACGTTTAAATTTATTAGTCTGAGAGGCGATCTTTCACTTTAATTTACCGATCCTCGAAGGATTCACGCTTCGGGGATTCGAGGATTGTTGCCACGTCTCGAACTGCCGAAAAAAATCATAAAAATATGATATGTTATAAAAAATGAGGGTCGTTCATTTCATTCATCAAGCGGCAGGGGAGTACCTTCTTTTTCTTCTCACTACACCCTTCTGTATATCTTAGATTTTCATAAATTTAACTCGAGTTTGTAGATATTTTTCTTACAAACGTTTACAGAACAGACGGGTAGGTATACTCTTTCCGTTTAAGAAAGACAATCGAATTAGCGTGTGTAAGCCGTGCGTAACAGGCACATTGTTTCTTTGTGTTGGTGTTTATACCTGTAAACACCGACACAACGCAGCAATGTACCTCGTACGCACAGCTTACACATACTAATTCGATTATCTTTCTTAAGTGGAAAGAGGTCTACACTCAATAATTGAAGCATGAGTTTTATGTAAACATTTGTACATTATGGAAAAAAACATAGGTAATATTTAATATTTATCTGACAGAATATCATGATAAATTAAAATATGAAAAATATCGTGACGGGAGAATAACAAATCACCAATTTAAATTAGTCAAAGTTTCATTAAGTAACTAAAATTATTGGACAGGAATTTAACTGGAGATTTATTCTGTATTTCACAACACATCTCACACCAGTCAATCCAGAATCTTCCACTTGAATCACATCGTTTGTATCATTCTGATCACTATCGAACACTTCTCACACATCGGTAGGTACTTTATCGCTGGTCGATATCCGCACTGAAATTACCCGTCGCTGAAATTTTCACTTTAAATTGTGACTTCACCAAAATGTCAAAATTAGACTACCACGCGTCTGAAGCGCACCTTTAAACCCTTGATTTTCGAGACGTTTTCGATCTATTCCCGTGTATTCCAGAAACTACTAGGACTTTCTAAATTACTGTAAAATCCTCGATTACATGTAATTCCTCTGGTTCCTATAATCTCGAGACAGTGATAAGATATGAGAGGATATGTATTTTATTCCGATTTATTTCGTAGAATTTCTAGTTCAATAAATATTATTTTAAAGCACTGAATGCACGCCGCTGTCATGCAAACGTCATCTGTTTTAAACCAGTCGTGAATTTTTATATGAGATTCACACACGGAATATAAATTGGACTGCGTAATGGCAATCCATTCAATTCGCAATTCGATAATTCGCACATAACTTTAATAAATTAATTTGAAAAATTATTTTAAGATATAAATATAAGTACCTACACAACTTCCATGATACAATCTGTACATTCAATTAAATAGCATAATTTTTTTAACGAAATAACACAACACAACATTATGTTTTACTACGCCAAACATTATCAGTTTTTCATATTGCATTATCTTTACTATGCCAAACATTATCAGTTTTTCATATTGCATTATCTTTACTATGCCAAACATTATCAGTTTTTCATATTGCAGGCTTTGAGCATTCGAATTTATAAATATTTATTAACTGGCTGTAACCAGTCGAAAATTACAGCACGTTAAAATGTAAAATAAAGAAAAGAAAAAAAACAAGAAAAAAGAAAAATTAAAATAGTCTCACAGAGACGAAGCTGTTTATATGAGAAATGTGTATGGAAGTCCTTATAGGGTGGACATAGGGTTTATGACAATGTGAAGAAGACTTCACATAAAGGCTACTGTAAACATTAATGAGAGCATTTACCTATATATACTCGAAAATGATGGAATATTCTGCTATATACTCGTACCTACTCATGTTAGTTGCGCAATAAATTATTAAAAATATTATTCTAATTTCTATGTAATATAATTAAACATTGATTGAAATAAATAAAATCTATTAATTTTAACAATATTTTTATATGTCTGTTCTGAGAACAATTACTGGATTTTGTCCCCAGAGAGATACTTATTAATTAAGATAAATTATAGAAGCCTCACAGAGACGAAGCTATTTATATGGGAAACGTGTATGGAAATCTTAATAGGGTGGTCCAAGGCTCATGACTTGTATGAGCTGGCTTAAGTGTAGGTAAGTATAGTCCATTTGAATATTTGAAAGAAACTGATTTGGAACATTTACACAACTTTCAAAAAATTTAGCAATTTTATTATATGTAGATATTACGACGGAATCGATGAATGTTGCATTGAGTTTAGTGATCACCTAAGCCAGCTCAAGCAGGAAATAAGCCCTGAGCCTCCTTTTAAAGACTTCCATGCACGTTTTCCATTTAAATCTACTTCTACTTCTATAATATATTTTAATTTAGATTTTCTGTGTAAAATAAATAATTAATGGAAAAAACACGAATAAAAAATGTCGCCTTCTGAAGCCGGGCTTGACCGCCTCTTTAAGGTTGAAATTTGATTTTTATTTTTTATCGTGTTCTCTGTTTTCACCTTGTTCAATCAACGTGCAAGGATACAAAAAAAAATCAATAAATGACAAGACAAAAAAATCCGAGAGTCACGGTGTTTTCAGGTCACAGTTGGAGAAATTTGTTTCAAGAATAGGTAGTCTTAATTATTGTTGATATGATTCGTATATGCGATATACTTTAATATGCAAAACGAGCTCAAGACAAACAATTAACTTATATGAAAAGACCTATACTATGGGAAAGTATACCCATAGTATAGGTCTTTTCATATAAGCTTGCAATTGAGTTAGTGTGGGTACAGTGCGCAATACGCGCATTGTTTCGTTGTGTTTAGTTTACGGATACGAGTATAAACTATGCCCCACGCTTTAGATTTATTGACATACGCATATACTATGAACGCTTTTGGTTCTGGGGCCGTTAATAAAATATTTTCTAAATTAATGTATATTATAGATATCTCACAGAGACGAAACTGTATTTATTATGGGAAAGTAGGTATAGAAGTAAGTTTGGGTGTATATAGGACTTATGACCTATCTTTATGGTTGGCCTAAGTGATCACTTTACACAATGTAACATTCGCCATTTCCACCCATGATAGAATATACCATGCTTATTCATTTTTTGGAAGTTGTATATATGTTCAAATTGCGTGGAAAGCTTTCACATATGAGTTGTAAGCGCCTTTCCATGCGGCCTGTACAAAGCCATTTTCATTCCCCTAAATCCCCACAGATGTCGCTAATGAGAAAATCTACATTGATTTTTAATTAAGTGATTAATAATGTCTCTGTGACATAAATCCAGCACTGTTCTGAAAGATTTGAACAAACTCAAAATATTCTGAAAATATTTTCTGTTTTTGAGTATTTTTTTATAAAAGGGTGTTGTTAGCACAGAACTCGTTCTAGTTACGGAGAAAGCGAATACCTTTTATACAACACTAGCTGCAACCCGTCAAAAATGACGGAACATTGGTTCGCGTCTTTACTGTCTTTGGCGGCCGTGGCGACATTCGTGAAACGGCCGATTCGGGTTTGGTGGCCCGGGGTTCGAGCCTCGTCTCCGGTCGTTTTTTTAGCCGTGAATTCGAAAGAAATTACGGACGCTACGGGGACATACAGACAGACGGACGGACAGACAACGAAATTATTATGTTTGATTAAACATAATAATATAAATTACAGAAATAGAGAAATCTTCAAGTATGTGAAAAATACATAATGCAACTTTTCTCACTAAGACCACGAAAAATGTTTAATTTTTTTATCGCAGTGGCAGTTGTAGACCGTGGGGTATGCACATACCGAAAATTAGGGTTAAATTTCATAGCGTTTGCTCAAAATCAAGTATGTGAAAAATACATAACGCAAATTTCTCACTAAGACAACGAAAAATGTTAAATTTTTTATCGTATTGGCAGCAGTAGACCGTGCGGTATGCACATACTGAAAATTACCGTTAAATTTCATCGCGTTTGGTCAAAATCTGCAAGAATGTGAAAAACACATAACGCAAATATTCTCACTCCATTCGAGTCCACGAAAAATGTAATTTTTAGTAAAAATGGCAACAATACACCGTGCTACATACACAATGAAAATATAAAAAATATATTTTCATTAAAAAAAAATCGCTGAAAGATGAATTAGCATTGCAAGTCCCGAATCGATTGATGTTGAGTGTATTATATAGTTTCGGAGCTGAGGATAGCAATCGACAATATAAAACACTTTTACGATGCAATGAACACACTTGTCGTTGTTAACAGTTTTCCGTCCGTGTGTTTAGTCGAGACCTTCTTCCGCTGGGGGCAGTGACTCGTTATTTATAGTCGCGAAAAAAGGTGCATCACGGAGCCGCCTCCCCACGGCGGGATCGGGCGCGAATTAGCGCGGCCCGGACTCCACATTTAAATTACTCGCCTTTTTATTATAATTCAATTCTTGCATTTTTTGTTTCACAAATATCATTTTATCAATCTCGCCGCGCGGCACCCGAAGCCGCGCAGCGCCCGGCGGCGGCCGCGCTAAAAGGGTTTTAGCATTTCTTACTTGTCGGCGTAATTTGGTGAATCTCATTTTTTATCAAGGCGCATTGTATTTGCACCGGGTTATTTTATTTCTTTATATCTTTTTCTCATTCCAAGTTCTAATTTTATTTGGATATTTGTTGAATGCATGTTAACCCAACCCTCTCTATGTTTTATGTGTCTATGTACAAATGCACATGCGTGTACGGGAATGAGAAAGCCGATGAAAAAGCGAGGAAGGCTACAACCAAGAAAACTGCTCCAGATTACTCCAAATTCCCACTTAGTTTCGCAAAACGGAAGATACGTGAAAGAACACAAGATACATGGAACCAAAGGTATGTGTCCGAACCGACGGGAAAGGTGACAAAGATGTTTTTCCCATCTGTCTTGGACGTTCAGAAGTTTAGAGCCTCGGTAACCCCGACCTTTGAACTAACACAGATGCTAACAGGACATGGCTTATTCAAGAGTTATCTTCACCGTCTTAAAATAATTAATGACGACACATACCCCTGCGACGGAACTGCCATACAAGATGAGACCACCTGCTGATGTTTTGTCCCATTTTCAGCACACAAAGACGTCAACTGGAGAGACATCGCAACCGTGATAAGTCAGAAGGACTTGTCACAAGAGGTGGTATCTTTCTTAGAGAATGTAGTTAGGACATTAAAAGTAATAAATAACAAATAAAACAAAAGCCTTACGCTGTAAGAACGTGTAAGAAGGTCCCCTCAGGTCCGACTCTTTCTGAGAGAGGTTTCCCGTGGTTCCCTCTCCACATAGGTAAATGCGAAGGAGTTCCAAGTTCCACGGGCAAATCCCTCCCGTTCCAATAAAGCTTGTAGTAGCTAGAGCAGAATACCTGAACTCCTATTGAGGTACATTATAAGCCTTGTACATAGCAAGCAAGGCCAATAAAACTCTTAAATTTGTTGGAATTGATATATCAATCTCTTTCTATTTTTGCACAATGTTTCTGACTTACTATGTTTTTTTTTCTTCTATTATAATCTACTTTTCTTTTCTTTGCATTTTTATATTAACGCTGTTGCGTGGTTCAATGTCTTCTCCCAATCTATATTTATACAAGTATTTTTACTCTGCTTATCTTATTGTTCTTAATTTTCTGTGTTTATTGCCTTCGTTATATTATTGAGTAAATTTTTCCAAATAAAGACGCTTGGACAGTGAAGAGGTTTGGGCGGCCGACTCTCCGGGTCGCAGGAGTGCGTGCTGCCCTGCCTGCGGCTTGGCGAGGAGGCTGCGTTTAGCATTAAAATAATTCCAACTAGACGGCGAACGTGCTGGGTCGATATGGACGCTCTGCGCATAAAACGATCCAGGGTGTGTGGTGTGTCCCCCTTCACTGTATCAAAGAAAACTAATGATTTACTTTCATTTTGTGTACTCTTTTCTGTTTTATATATCATTTTATATCATGTAGGATTTCATTTTTTTGGTTTTGATTTACTATATCACCTTGTGTATTCTCTTCTGTTCTGCTGCATAACATTTATATGTATATCACTGCAATTATGTATTTCTTGTATTTAACTTTTGTCGTATTTTCATCTAATAAAGTATAATTTCTTCATCCTTGCTCCACAGAGTCAGCGAAGAGGTTGTGTGGTCGTCTCGCCGCGCCGCCTACACAGCGTTAGCGACGTAGCGAGGATAGCCGCTTTAGCATTAAAATAATGCCAAACTGGGTGGCAAAAGTTTAAGGCCGATACGGGAGCTGTTGCACGTAAAACGGCCCTGGGTATGCGGTGAGTCCCTCTTCGCTGTATCAAGGAAACTTTCAAATAACGTTTAGAAATAACTTGAAGCGCCCCATCAGTATGTTGAATATTTATTTTATTTTATTTATTTATTTATTTAATTTTCACGGAAGACCAACAGCACAAAAAAGAAGCATAGAAAATATTAATATAATATAGATGGCCAATTACAGGTCTTCACTTTTAGTGATATAAATGAAAAAGGTGAAATCAGACATTTACAGTGTCTCATAGCTAGTAGCAAAAACTTTACAGGTAGATTTTCGCCTTGATAATGAATCGAAAATGTAAAAATGCGAAAATCAAACAACCATAACCTGTAATATCAATTGTTACGAAGATATGCAATATCAAAGTTAGCATTTTTTTCAATATTTCCGACTTAGTTTTTACAAAAAGCTTTGAAAAAGCAAAAAAAGGTGACCACCACCTAAAGTTTCTTAAACTAATATTACATCATTTTACGTTCGTTATGTTACAAAAGAGCTTTATAAAACTTGTTTGCTGCTTAAACAATTTTCTCAAATAACGAATATGTTTTTTGTTCAATAATTTTGTTCAATAATGAATATATCGAACATTTTTCAATTTTAAAAGATTATAGATTGTTGTAAAACACCACATATTTATAATAAGTGTCTACAAAGCATTTTATACGTGTACACGTCTCAAAAATCAATGAGTGACTTCCCAAGATTTGGAAGTTCATCTTAATCCTTACAGTGAAGAGGGACCCACCAAAGGCCGTTTTATGAGCAACAGCTCCCATATTGGCCCTACACTTTCGCCACCAAATTCGGTATTCTTTCATGCTAAAGTGGTCATCCTCCCCGCGCTACTTAAACTCTTATGAGTTCAAGCGGCGCGCGGGGGCGTTCACACAAAATCGCTTCACTGTCGTCAAAGGCAAACCATAAAATAAATAAAATAATAAAATGTGAGAAAATGCCGTAAAGACAATTAAACTAGGTACAGTGGTCATTCCCCTGAGGTAAAAATGAAAAGAAAGTTGTACAAACAAATAAAGAACTCGCCAGTCCGGAAAACCACTGCCGGCAGACATAAAACACGGTAGATGGCAAGCTTTATCTTAATCTTAATCCTTACAATGATACTTTGTTTTTATCTTCCTACAGACAATACTTTGTCGAAGACATTTCCCAGGAGTAAAAGAATCCTGAGAGGTGGGGGGACTCGCCGTCAACCAGACGTTATGGCTGGATTTATGGCCGCGCCTCCGCACGATGGCAGGTGACAGCCGGTCGAAACGTCGAAAGAACTTCTTAATCGGCCAATCAAAACAAAGTATTCGAGTAAAGGAATGTGCATAGCTTTACTCGAGAAAATACCAACCATCTTGTATTGATTGTTTTTTTTTCCGTTCAGTTCCACACGCTGCGAAATTGATTTAAATTTCGACAAAATGTTGATTTTTTCTGAATAAAATGCATCTTACTGTGAAGTTGCGACTTTTAATTTATCCTGGAATCACCTAGCATGAAGGTTTTGGAATTCATTGCTATATGAAAATGGAATAATAGATGTGTATCATTTAAAAAAATCTAGCTGGGTATAACCCGTAAAAAATGACGTACTTTTGGTTCGCGGGTTTGTTAAGCTTTAGTATTTATTTATAATATCTTTTTGGCGGTTCACAGAGAGGCGACCGTAGCAACATGTGTTGAGCGACCGGTTCGGTTTGGTGGCCCGGTGTTCAAGCCCCATCTCTGGCCGTTTAATTTGTTTTTTTTAGCCGTGAATATTGTACGTATAATTTATTATTTTATTTATTTTATGGTTTGCTTTCGATGACAGTGAAGCGATTTTCTGTGGACGCCCCCGCGCGCCGCTTGCACTCGTATGAGTTTAGGTAGCGCGGGGAGGATGACCACTTTAGCATAAAATAATACCGAATTTGGTGGCGAAAGTGTAGGGCCGAAATGGGAGCTGTTGCTCATAAAACGGCCTTGGGTGTGTGGTGGGTCCCTTTTCACTGTAAGGATTAAGAAGAACTTCCAAATCTTGGGAAGTCACTCATTGATTTATGAGACATGTCCCTATATTTTTAATTGCTTTGTAGACACTTATTATAAATATGTGGTATTTTACAACAATGTATAATCTCTCAAAATTGAAAAATGTTCGATATATTCATTATTGAACAAAATTTTTGAACAAAAAACATATTCGTCATTTGAGAAAATTGTTTAAGCAGCAAACAAGTTTAATAAAGCTCTTTTATAACAACAATGGCCCAACGAACGTAAAATGATGTAATATGAGTTTAAGAAACTTTAGCCTTTTTTGCTTTTTCAAAATTTTTTGTAGCCGTGAAATTACGGACGTTTCACGAAGTTACGGGGACAGGCAGACGACGATATTAAGGAAATTATTATGTTTGATTTCGGCCGCGAGTTAAGGCTGTGAAAACAGCCTCATCTAGCGTCTTGGTAGCGTTATTGACGGACATTGTTACGATGAGAATTATGCATTTTGTTTATACACAGGTCTCAAAATTTTTGTAATCATAATTGATTACTGTGTCGAAAATCCGTCACGTATCCCAATGCTAGCCAAATCTTTTTCGATAGATTTTTTAGTAACATCTTTCTAACGTATCATGAGACTTGTATGAAACACAATATCTTTTATTTATCTGTATGTATAAACGCGTGTGTCACCTTTGATTACGGCCTGCGAACGTAAGTTACATTCACGCACAGTTCCAATAAAATAAATCTATAACCGCCTGGCCTAAATAAAGATTATTGAAAAAAATGTGAAATTTCCTTATTCGTGATAACACATTTAAAATAGAGTTGAAAAAATAATTAATTAAATGTTGAAACAGGTGGCTCAATGTGAAACAATAAATATTTTCAATTAATGCAGTTTAAACAAACGAAAATATTTCATCATGAGTAATACTACAACGTTGCCGGCTGAAAAACTAAACAATACGAATTAATAACTAAGAGCGAAAAAAAAACACACTTTCATCCTCGCTAGTTTACGACCAAAATTCGTATATTCGATTCCACATCCTTTAGCAGGATTTAAAGAAAGTTTGACAATTCATATATATCTCTTTCTTTCGTGAGTCTTATATAGGGGGCGTTAATATTTTTAACTTTAATCAAATTAAGACATGCCCTTAAACGATGAAAATTACGACTACGGACAAAGAAAGGTTCGAACACTCTGCTTTAATTATAGATTATAATGCATATTTTAATATTTACAACTCTACTTAGTTAAATATTTTGTTGTTGTTGAAAACACGAAAAGTTGTCACGGACCGCGACGTGAAAGGCAAATGAAAACACTGGAAATTAATTAGGGATTTATTAATCAGTGACTAATTCTTTAAATAAATTGAAAAAGTCACTAAACACAAATTAAACCTAACGCTATTCTTTAAATTACACTATTTCGCAATATATCACTCGTATATAAATATATAAACACTTAATTATCAATGGGGACAGTTTATTTATCGATCAACATTCAATTCTCGCACATTTATTTATTTCGCCAATATCAGTAAGTATTCGCCCGATTATTTCGCTTATCTATCGCTCCAAAATCACAACTGGCCACATCTGGCCATCATCTCGCGACTTACTTCGCACCTAACGAACTGTCAAAACTCTGCGCGGCCTAGACCCGCGCTATTTATATATGTGATCACGTCGGTTTTAAACCCTCGTAAATATTATTTTCCTTTATAATGTTTAGGAGAAGGTTCTAGTCGCTTCTGGGCGGTTCGAGACATCTCCCGAATGTTGTATATAATTGTAGACTGTTCTAGAAGGTAATATAGGTTTCCATGTTATTATTGTCATCGTCATATTACGAGGAATCGTGTTCGTAATCTCTTTTTAACATCTGTAACAATATCTACATCAATATATACAAATGTATACGTTATACTTTAACGTTAAATTATTAAGTATATATTTGGTTAAATATTAAGTTATATATTGGGATATAATCTATACTAATATTTTTTTTAAAAAACTATTAATATAAGGCAAAGTTATTTAAGATTAATCTTATGGTTTGTTTTTATAGTATTTTCATTAAATTTGTATGTATCTATTTTATTCTCTATATTTCCTTTTATCATTTTTAATGTAATATTTAGTATACAGTTAATAACCGGATCCTTACGCAGAAATAAAGAAGTGGCTCATATTAAATTGTATGGTTTATTAAATTAATTATTAAATTAATGTTGGAATTATTAAATTGAACATTAAATCAAAACATTGGGCAAGTATATCGTTTTAATATTTTAAAATATTAAATGATTTTAAAATTGTTGATTTTAAATTGCAGATAAGAAAATGCTTTATCGTCTAGCTTTTTTAAATTTTATGCAAGAAAAAGTCGTGAGAATTAGCTATCGCGCAAAAGTTGAGCTCAGTTGAGCTGTCAAATCGTTATAAATAATAAATAAAAAGGATTATTTAAGATAAATTTAAAATATTACCTTAAATAAGAAATCCCCCCTACGCTAGGGCTAACGTTACCTCTAATTTTTCTACGATGCTTGCGGACTATATACTCACCTGAGCAGTAAATTTCTTAGAAAAAAATGTGCGTAAGTGTGCAACATTTTTTAAAATTAAGAAGCGAGAAATGAGTCTGAAAGAATGTGCAACATTTGGCGCATGTAATAAAATGTTGGTCAATATTCAGTCTGTTCAGGCAAACCTAAAATCTCGTTTTAGTATGCGGGGGTTGGGAACATGTATGCGGATAAACGTTTATAAGCGTGCGGTTGCACACCCGCACACCTCAGAGGGAACATAGGTTAGAGTGACGTCCAAGTTGACCGAGTAGTGTTGAGGAAAGGGAGGAAGGCTTCAGAGAAGTATCGCTGGTTCACATTAATAAAGTATTTAACTTGGTGACTCCTGCAATGTCTCTTATTAAGATTTTAGTTAATTATTTGAGTGAGAAGCTCATTGAGTATTCTAGGAACGAACTCGCGCAACGTCCTGTCAATGTCATAATTATTCCAGAGAGAAATATTAAGATATGCAATTCACTATCGATCCACCGGGAGTTAAATTTATTGTATCTTCTTCTTCTTCTTCTTCACCAGCCTTCATCTTTCCACTGCTGGATATAGGCCTCTTCCTTATTTTTCCATTCTTCCCTGTTGTTGGCTAATTGTAGCCATTTCTTTCCCCCCACAGCGACAACATCATCGGCCTATCTCTTTTGAGGTCTTCCGATGCCTCTTTTATTTTCCCAAGGTCTCCATTTCAGAACTCTGGGAGGCCATCTTGTAGTATCCTGTCTTGCAACGTGTCCTGCCCATTGCCATTTTAGTTTCGCTACGTGATCCATGATATCCACTACTCTAGTTCTGCGCCTAATTTCGTCGTTTCTAATTCTATCTCTTAGGTTTACTCTAAGCATGGATCTCTCTATGGATCGTTGCGTGCATTTGAGCTTTTCTACACTTTTCTTTGTATCGTTCTTTCTTTCTTTTATCTTGAATGAGGATTATAAAAGCAAAGACAGCCATAACCCACTGAGGTGTTTCTGAGGTAAATACAAACCTGTCACTATTCCGGGAAATTTCTCTGGAATCTATGAAACCTAATCTTATGCGAAAAAGTTTTTAAAAACAATTGCTCAACTCAGTTTTCCCTTTATATCCGTGTATAAATAAATATTTAACTTTTAAATATAGATATTGTAGTGTTTGCTGTAGAGCAAATACAAACAGACAGTTACTCAACACAGTAAAGCTCCGTAAAATTTCATACTTTGGCCATATAATGAGAGGCGAAGAGTACTCCATCCTTCAGCTTGTCATGAAAGGGAAGATTGAGGGTCGCAGAAGGGTCGGAAGGAGGCGGCATTCCTGGCTTCGAAACATCCGAGAGTGGACCGGGATAAGAAGCGTGGAAGAGCTGTTCCGCACTGCCCTGGACAGGGAAACTTTCTCCCAGATGATCGCCGACGTCGGGGGCACCCGACAGGGCACGTGAAGAAGAAGAAGTGTTTGCTACCAAATTGTGGACACTGCTGCTTTTGCAATTTACATAATTGAATATTACTGTCTTTGCTATGATGTATCAGTTCTAACTTTAGTAGGAAACGGACATTTTGTCAAGTGACACATTGGGGGTTTATTGGTCGAAGTGGACATTGCTGCTTTTGTGCGATTTTTGGCTATCCTCGTGACAGGTATGTCACGTGACGTCACTTTTCTTTAGAAAGGTATCATGAGTATTCCAAGACTTTCGGGCGATATTCTTGACGACGCCCCACGCAAGAATGCCACGTAATATGACTGATTCGCCGATTGCTAAATACTTAACAACAACAAGTCTTCGATAAATTACCTCGCGAGCCGATTCAGTTCATCGACCAACCTGTCGACGGATGTTTTACACGAACACATTTATAACAGGACTTGAAAAAAATAATTGAAAAAACAAACAAGCGGATTAATAAAAGGTGACCCATAAAGATAAAATCGGACACCATAGATTTTGGCGATGGTTTTTTTTTGCCAGTTCTAATAAGCTTACATTTTATGCACGAGGACTGACCTTGTGAAATTCTACACGGTTCGTTGAACTCGGCGTCGGTCGATATAATATCTAACTAAATCTCCCACTGGCCATCTAGACAGCAATTGTAGTCTCGGATGCAGAACGGGGTGGTTAGTTTTTTTTTTCAACAACTAAAAAAACATTAACTGTTAAGTAGGTACTCAAAATATATATACAATGCTTTTAAATATTAATTAATTCAAAAATCAAATTTATTAATCAATTAGAAAGACGTACAGAAAAATATTTGGTTGTACCGGGACTCGAACCCGGATCTCCTTTCTATCCAGGAATGTGTGTTACCATTATCCCATAGCTTTCCGTCAATATATTGACATTATCTGTAAGTCTCATTTTTATTAATTGATTAACATATATTATCTATTTTAAGAAATCAATTTTTTTGTAAGTTACTGTAATGATACTTCAATTTTTAGCAAAAACCAAATCAAAAATATTGAAGAAAAAAATACGAACTTTAATATTGCATACCTCAGAAACTATTATCGTAAAGTTTTTGCTACTAGCTATAAGACACCTGTACATAGACACGAACTAACGGATATATCCCGGTTCGCGTTTTGGTTCCTCTACGTTTCTATATTCTATCTTCTACGCTACAGCCAGCATTACATTCACTTTTAATTCTCCCTTCAAAATGATGGACGAAGTGTAAAAGTCAAAATCGCATCATTTAACTTAATTTTGAAGAGATTTTTTACTTTTATTTATTATAGGATAAATGCGCTAAACCTTCGTTAACATTTTTAAGATTATCATAAAAATAACGCGCCACTGGTTTTCTGCATGCAAGCCTTCAAATAAAATGTAAATTTAAACCTGTATATATCAATGCGAAATGTGTTAATTATTAAGTATTTGTTTGTTTAAAAAAAACTTGTATTTTAGCATAAGCTTTGAATTCATTTTATGAGGCTGCTCTCGGAATTTCTTTGTGTATTTAATGTTTATGGGAGTTACATATATTAGGCAAAAACAAAAAACAGTTAGAAAATAAAGTGCCAATAAAATTATTTTTAAAGATAAAGATAGTAAACTTTTATTTTATTAGCACTTACGGTTTAAATTTTTTGCAAATACAAGATTTTAAATAATTAATCATCATAAATACCTGCATGCTAATTACTTTACATTATACGTTAATACTTATAATAATAATAAGGAATTTTTAAATCAGAATACATTGAAAATTGTGTACAATATTCTAATGTCCTACTAGAAAAAATTAAAAGGAAACTGATATATTATTATATTGGCGAATAATCTCAATTTCCTTCAAAATATGAGAATTACTTTCACATCCTATTTGTTCTAAAGATACTTTTTTTTTCAATGGAAAAATAGTCAATGTGTCTACTGTCAGAAAATTGAAATTTGGAACACGTTATGAGGGACCTCGATTATCTGCCACGTCTTATTGATTGTGCATCCGAGCGTGGCTGAGGAGCCTTATTCTCGAACCTCACACCCTTCCACAAGTTGTGCACGTACTTAAATCCGGTGAGCACGGGGATTTGAGATGGATATTCCTCCTTTTCTTTCTTCTTTCTTTTTTTCTCGGAAATTGCATTAGCCCTATTTTACTCGCTTATATCGCTCGTTCGAAATAATCAATGTCCGCAAAAATCCTGTCATGAATAATCAGTGTCCGGAAAGCCGACTCGTGCCGCAATTTCGTGTCTTGAAAAATTCTGTACGCTAAAATCGCCGAATCCAAAATTGTGTATGAGGGGTACAAAAGCAAAAGCAGAAATATCCCACTGAGGTGTTTTTAAGATAAATACAAAAAACTTGTGACTATCAAGGAATCTACGTAACCTACTGGAATCTGTGAAACCTACATCTTATTTAATAACAATTGCCACAGTGCATAAATAAATATTTAATTTTTGAATATGGATATTGCTGTGTTGGATACTTAATAGTGGACATTGCTGCTTTTGCCATATACATAATTAGGTATTGCTGTCTCTACTACGATGTTGCAGTTTAAAATCGACCTCAATTCTCACTTTGGTATAACACGTACTTGAAGGTTATTTGTTTGAAGTGGACATTACTGCCTTTGCTGTTAATAGGGATTCAAAAACATGATTTTGGAAGGGATATATTTCCTATAAAATCTCGAATTCAAAATATTCTTAATTAGTGATCCTCGGTGACTGCATTCAAAATATTTTTTTTCATTTTTTGGGATTGCTGCCTTTGCCTTAATGCCCCTCATATGTGAAACTTTCATAAGTGTGGGTTGACTTACGAGTCAAATTGGGAGGAGAAATCGTGGACAGATTTCAGAGAAAAGTGATTTGAATTTATAGACCTGTACGAGATGGGAAAGTTTGGAGACAAGATGCAATTACGAGTTTATTTTTATTTATGAAAAGTGATACTCTTCAATCAATAATATTTTTAAAAACCTTCAACGTTCTGGTAAAAATAAATGCTTGGCCGTTCTGTCTCAAATTTTGCATACTTATTCTTTAGGACTCAGAAGTAATATAGGTGACATCCCCCCTTTACTCCACACCCTCCCACGATTTTGTATACAAGTCTACATTATTTGACAGATCTGACACGCATACTTATTCTTTAGGACCCGACGGAAAACCTATATCGAATACAATCTGGATTATTACATTCACTTTTATTAGGTAGCGTTGCAAAAATAAAATATAATCGTTCACATGAACAATCATAGACAACTGAACCAAGAATTTCTTAGTCGCATTTTACAACAAAATGAAAATATATAGTCGTTCTCCACGACCCATCCCGATATCCCATCCATCTATGTGGATTAAATGGAAATATTAAAATTATTGGGAGGTTTTGCAAAACAATGGCACCTTCTTTCAACAAAATTGTTTTTAACTAAATCCGGTACCCCGGAAATGCCGGGTACGGACGGCTAGTCTAATATATTTCTTCAATTGTTTTCGAATTCTCTTTGTGGTACCATTTCATAAATAAAATAATTAACACTTTGTTTTAACCACACATTTTTTATATTTTTTTACATGTTTCGGAAGCTCCCTCCTTCAAGATAATAAATAGGCTATAATTACTTTTTAAGTATTGACAGATTAGTTGTAGTAGGAGGGGGCTAGAAGGGGACGTGGTTACAAATTAAGAAGGTGCAAAATAATTTCAATGCAAACATGTTTAAGAGAGGGCTATATAAAAAAATTATTTGATTTTTTATAATATTTAAGGTTTTATTAATACTTCTAATTTATATTATATTGGTATGTAAAATATTTATTCCGTATTTAATTAGAAATAATGATTAGATTCTAGTCGATGATTCGAAAATAATTATCTCATAAATCTAATTGATTCCATTTCTAGTATGATAATACATAAAAAATTAATTATAGGTTGGAGTGGAAAATATAAAACTATTCAAATTCATTCAGAAAATTTTATTCGGAATTTTTTAAAAGATTTTAATCATTTTATTTGAGTTTTATGGATTTTTAATATTAATTTTTCGTTAATTCAAGAATTCTATATAAGTCACTAAAATAACGTTTTAAAGAAAACAAGTCACTAATATTTAAAAAAAATGCCAACTTTGAAGTACACTACAATGTCGAAAAATGGAATAAAAACGAAACGATGACAAACGTCAAAAATAGTGCGCGGTGCGCACGTGCACGACACTCACCGTCACCAACTATAATCCAAGTTGATACGACCGGCCCTTATGTATTAAATATTTTAGAATACAATTAATTAAACCACTTCTTTAAAATAATGTTGAAAATGGCGCACGGGTCGAGTGAGTGTGTCTGTCGTGATTGCAAATCTGAAAAAAAAAACGGCAGGAGTCGCTCCGCCGGGAATACGTCCATCAGGCGTGTTCCGTTATGTCTCGTAGCAAAAAACGCTCGAGTTATTTTATCTACTCCGATACACCGTCTGCCGTCCGAAACACAATCTCTTCGGCATCGATAACGCTGCATTCCTCCGTCGAGATCATCTTAAGTGCATACCCCTGTATCCACGGCGTGTACCGCGCGACTAATCTTCGGACAATGTACAGCGACGCGCAAAAGTCCAGAGACGCCAAAAAAACCGCGCTATTTTATTTTTTTACTTTCAATGAGACACTAACAGAATATTGGGTACAAAATACACTGTTAATCAAGATATACTAGCTGCAGCCGGCGTTCTACCACAGTATACCCAGAACAGTAGTTTATATCCGGCCTGTCAGCGAGTTATTAGCCTACTCTTGCGTTGACGCTAGGTTTGTCACTTTATTTTTACTCCATTTCTTTTAACTCGTAGCGTCTGAGATTCCGACGCATAAGGTAGACACGAAACCCGAAAATTTCTGTATTTAGTATACCTAGTTTCTGCACTTAAATTGCAAGAACGCTGATTAACATCAACGTAGACTTTTAAAAACTCAGTCTTTGTGATATTCAACACACCTTTTTATTAAGCACCACAAACATAAAAAATTTTGGCATTTTTTTCAGGAAGCGCATGTTTTTTCTAAAGCGGCGGCTGCGAGCGCGAATGGCACCGAAGGCACGGCCCTTACTGCCGCCGCGTTGTGCCCCCATATTCTATGTCAATAGGCTCTGAGCCATTCTGCCAATTTCCCCCATCCCCTCGATCGGGCCGCGTGCTTTGTGAAAGCTCCCATGCTGCCTTTGCTTTTATACCCTTCGTGTTAGACCCCTTTTCGAGGGGTCTGCAATTTTTGCACACCACTGTACGTACATGCCTGCGCAAATAAATACGATTGGTGACGCGTGCCTTTGTCCGTCCGCTGGAGGAATTTCATTATCAAACGTCAATGATAATTTGGCCGGCGGCGGTGCGCGGATTTTTTGTGCGCCGTACAAGACAATGACGCTAATTTATGATGTCGGAAACGATACGCACGGGACCCGAATCCTAAGCGGCTGTTAGATTAACAGTTGTAGGACACACGACAGATTAGGATTCACATGCACACGGGATAAAAATGTCTCAATAGAGCACGACGGAATGAAAACGGGGCAATTTGTTTTATTTTAAATTATGTACAGGCTTTTGGGTCGTGAAATCATGATAGATTTAAGTTTGGTCTACAAAGAATTTATTTTATTTGGAGATGATAACATAGGAAACAATAAAACATTTTATTAAAAATTAAATAAAATCACACATTTTGTAAAAAAATATTATGGATGGGATGGTATTTTTTGCAGAATAGTTTGAGTTTGTGCAAATTTTTTAACGATCACGGTACTGGATTTTATCCCAGGGGGACATCATTAATCAAGACACATGATAGATGCTTAATAGAGACGAAATTATATATTTATTTTATGGGAAAGTAGGTACGGAAGTCTTTGGGTGTTTATAGGGATTACGACCTATCGTACGGCTGGCTTAAGTGATCACTTTACACAACGTAACGTTCACATTTCCATCCATGATAGAATACTACAGCTATCAAATTTTTGGAAGTTATATATATGTTTAAGTTTTACAACCTCTTTCACATGTGTGTTGTAATCAACATTAGCGCCACCAAAAAGCTTTGGACGCCGGTGGCATCTCTATGAGGCATCTACAATATTTTTTGGCTGCAGTACTGAGCGTTTTATGCGTATGTCAAAATTTTTCCAATAAACTAATAGTTTAACATGTATCATCTACCTTTATCGTAACAAATGTCGTTAAAAAAAATAATTATAAATCACTTATAAAAATTACCCAATTTCCACCTAAATTTTAGGGTCTGGGGTGAAGGAACCCCCTCGACATGTTCCAGTATATCAGAGACAAACGGTCAAAATATTCAAGCACACTAAGTAGGCACATGAAAGTAATGTAGGGTAATGAAAGAACGTCACTTTTGACGGGTTAAAGCTATTATGGTAATAATAATAATTACGATAGGAATGGTACGAGATTGCATATTTATTTCACTTTTTTTCTTCAAAACACGTGTTTTCAATATGTGCGTACACTCTTGTAGTATTAACATATTATTAACACCGTATTGTAAAAACCAAAATTTCTTCAAAATATGTGCACTAATGCTCCGACTGCACGCGCTTGATATATACAGACATATATACAGGGTGTAACAGAGCTAGAACGTAACGACCTTCTTTTTATGACTTATTTTTACTCCCTTTCTTTTAACTCGTAGCATCTACTTGTCTGCTTGTCGCTTGTCTGCCGAAAAAACTTTGGATCGATTTTTAACCCTTTTTTCCCGTGATCTAATTTTTCTAATTTGAAACTTTGCAGGCAGGCTCGTGATGACGATGAAAATTATCTAACAAATTTTCATTTTTCTTTTTAAATTTTTATTGTATAATTTTGGATTTTTAGAAAATTTAACGGTTTTTTCAAATTGGAAACCATATGAATGAGAAAGGAGCCCGACGCCTGGAGAAGAGGCGAAACCTGTTTCAACTAGTAAATGAGAAAGGGAATATAATAAAAACTCGGTTTTTATTGGTTAGTTTTTTTGAAATGATGGACTATCATGAAAGTAAATTGTATGGAGTATTCAAAATTCATTCGCTTTAATATATGTCAAATAAAATTCATAAAACCTTGCAGAAATTAGATCGAGACTGTTTTGCAAGATTTGAATCTTTTTCTTTGACTGTTTAAAAAATAACAAAAAAATATCTTATCGCTTATCTCAATAACTATTGATATTAAGACATTGTTGCTTGAACATTTTAGACTACAGATACATTTCTGCCTAAATTATCTTATTGGTAATTCAACTAACATATATTTTTTATTTTTTTTAATCTCTATATATTCCCAATTTTAATTTTAGTGTGAGTTGTATCCCAATGAAGAACCATTGGCCCCGGACATGTCGATTATTCAATTAAAAGTTATTTTATATAAAGTATTTTCAACTGTTCGAAGAATATTTTTTCTTCTTCTGTATGAAGGCTTGAACTTTGTGGTGACATTATTATTAAAATAAAACACAAATCACTTTGTTTTCACCACTTTATTAGATTAAACAATCTACATGTTTCGAGAACAATGTTCTCTTCCTCAGGATTATTGTGTACTAACGATCTTAAAAGTTGAAACAAGCAAATGTGTTACGGTGAAGGGGTGGTTGAGGGGTAAGTGAGGGGAGGGGGGGTTCGAGGTGTTAATTATTATTATTAATGTTAAGTGGAAAAATATTCAAAATAGGATAATGCAAAAATTTCGTCTGTGTATTTATATTTTCTTTTCATTAATTTCTCGACATTTCTCGAGCATCGAGTTTGCAAGCTCTGGCCTAGCATGACGAATGCGCAAAATATCGGTACGAATTATACATTTTTTAAATCCTCCTTATCTGATGACGTTTGACAAGTCCAGGGTGACATTCCGACCGGCGGCTAACCGAGACAGTTGGGCTGTACCTCATAACAAACAACAGATTCTGTTTTCATACGTCAAACACTGACCTCCAAACATAGATTCAAATTGTAATTTTATGCTTTGGGAACAGGATCGAAAATAATGTATTCTTCTTTATACGATTTTCTGCGCCAAATCATCTATTCTAATGTATGGATTAGTACTAATTAATATTGTGAAATCTTTATATTTATTACCGAAGTATATTGTTTTTTTTATCTTTGGCAAAATCAATTAAAATCCAGGTCCAATAGTGTGTGTAAACTTTGTCACGAAAAATACGCTTTAGACAATACTATCTGTGCCAGCGCGGGTCGCACGCGTAGATTTTTAGAACACTGTTTGGATCGTCATAGAACTTTCGCGAACCTTCTAGAACATTCTCCTTCCAGAACTTCCAAGAAATTCGAATGTACAGGAACCTTCTAGATGCACTGACACATTCCGCCACTCAGTTTAGAACCTTATAGAACTTTCGGGAATTTTCTAGAACCTTCTCCTTCCAGAACTTTCTAAAGCAGGTTTTTCTGGAGCCTTCTTCACTCACCGACGCAGTCAGCGCGCCTATTTTAAAACAATCTGAAGCATTTGCGGCCTTCCCATAACAAAACAATGTGCTAGAATGCACATTTTCGTCACCCACTCCCACCCACGCTCAGCCATCCCCACCAAACTCGCGCATTGGGACACCAAGGGCTATCCACCACCATTGAGAAAACTTGGATAGTGAAACACGGGTTTCTTTTTATATATATATGTATATATTGATTGTACATTTTTACACGCTCTCACTTCTACCTTGTGTTCTTTACCGGGGTCGAAACCAGACGCCTCCGAAAACTTTTTAAAATCAAGGGGCTTTAGGAGGCGCTGAGTGATGATCGACGTACCTCTCACATCATCTTATCTACATCAATATCAACTACAAAAGATGGCCTATATCAACTACAAAAGAAAACTAGATGGCCTAACTACTCGCAATTTGTGCACACGCATTTCTTCTCCCGCTCTATGTGCCTAAATAAAGCAGGTGAGATTTTATAATTAATATAATAATATAATATTGGCGAACACCCTTCTGCAAGAAAATAATAGTAATATAATTTTAATTTTTTAAATGAACTCGGGGCAGATTGTTCGACAGCTGTTCGGTGTTGTCGGCGATATCTTAATCTTTCCTGTCTATTTGTCTGAATAGATAAGATTGTATCGCCTTGCTGAAACTAATATCGGGGAATCTATGAGATGTCTAAGGAAGATTCTCAGTTATCATTTCACTGTTCATGTATTCGATTTATCTTTGTTATGTATATGTAATGTAATTATATTTAATTAATTAGTTTTTATTGTCCATATTGTCACGTGTCGTGGCTGAGGGAAAAATGAATGAAACCACTTGAAATCAATTAGCTGTCTATTTATTAATGATTAATTAATTATTCAATGTACAAAGTCACTTAACACGAATCAAATTTAACGCTACACTTTAATCTACACTAGATCGCTCGTTTATGAACACTTTATTATCGCTGGGTAACACAACATGTATTTAGCATTTACTGGAATATTCCATCCAATTCTCGCACATATTAATAGCTCTGGTTTATTTAGTACTCCACTTAGGTACTCCACTCAATTATTTGCTCTATTAATCGCTTCGATTGCCTCACAACTTAAAAATGGTGTACTATTCACTTTGTCAGAATTTTAATGAGCTATGCAATATTTGCATGGGGTGGAGCAGCCCGTACCTTATTGAATTCTATAATAAAGGCTCAGAAATGGGTTGTTAGAGTAATAAACAAAAAACATTTCGGTTTAAATCTGAAGAATTATTTAGATCCTTTCAAGTATTAGACATACGACAACTGTATACCAGATCTATCTTAATTATTTAAAAAAAAAAAACCTATCTACACACACACGATCAGAAGCCAAGGATACATGAACAAGATAAGTGGAAACTTCTCAGTGCCAAAAATGAACACAAAATTCGGGCAAAATTTTTTCTTCTTTTGTACTCCAAGAATATACAATACCCTGCCATCAGATATAAAGGGTCTTAAAGTGTTAAAAAAATTCAAGCAAGAAATAACAAAGTGGCTCTTTGGTGTAGGTAGGACTAAAAACGAAAGGACCGTGTCATCCATATAGCTTACATAGATTACATGAGTAATTTTTAAGTTTAAGTAGTATATTCCTTTATCAAGTTAAATTAATTTATTTTTATTCCTTATGTACAATTTTCAAAAGTATATTTCTAATATGTAGTCTTTCTTGTGTTTTGTGTTTTATTTCTCATGTGCAATATTTAAAATTTCATTTCAATATTGATATTAGGTGATAATATCTTGAACATTTTCGACCCATAATCAAGGCAGGAATATAGTCCTGCGAGGTAATTAATGTTTTACAAATAACCCTGTATACATTAGCACAACTGAAAAAATCTGGTTCAAATTGCAAGGTTAAAATCATTATATTTAACATGTATTAAATCTAAGAAAATTCTTTTTCGATAAAAGTTACTTTAATGATAGTCCAATGTTTTATAGAACATAAGTCAGAAATATTGAAATAAAAATGCTAATGTTGAAGTCGCTTAACTCCATAACCGTTGACATTAGGACATTGTTGTTTGAACATTTTCGACTCGTAATGTAGGTAGGAATCTACCTGTAATGTTGTTGAAAAATTACGATTTTTTACGGCAAGGTTAATCCGAAATCCGGTTAATACGACCCCGGATAATGAAGGTTATTACGGTGTGTCAATATTGAATTCGGTTATTCCCTCGAAATTGCAACATAAACGCTGTTCGTCTCAACGTAAAACTTAAACATTAAACATTGCATTAAGCGTTGCATTGACGATTTTTTATTGGCTATTTCTCCAGACAGATCAATTTACGCGTTTCAACATAATTTAATAAAAACTGACATTCTTTGATCAAATGTTTTATACAGCCTTGTTATTAAAAGACACTGATTTAAAAAAAAAATCTTATACATATATCGGTGTTACTTTGCGTTCTGAAATTCCTTAATGATGTATGCGACATTAGCTTGGGGAGGTGCAACGTTAACATTATCAAAGTTGAGTTAATTAATCAGTCGTAATAGTTTAGCAAAAGTCTAGATATATAAGATGTCTCAGAGACTAAGCTATTTTTTGATCAGGGCTTACGTACGGCTGGCTTAAGTGATCATTTTGTAACGTTCACAAATTATGTACACTCATGATAGACTATCACATCTATCAAATTTTCGGAAATTGTATACCTATAATATGTTGTATACCTATAATTTGGAAGATGTAAACCTACATAAAGTGAAGTAAAGTAGAATGTTTAACTTGCACACCTTGCTTCGTATGTGACCAGTATAGATGCCGCCATTGATGATATATCAATATTTTAATTTTAATTTTTAAAGCAATGTTCTTTATATGTGTATTGAAAGAATATTGCTTTACAAACTACAATAAAAATATAAATATCTCATTATCAATGACGACATCTGTGCTGGTTTGAGGGAATGACAAAATTTTCGAGTGCAGATGGCGGTAGTGAAAATACGACTCATATACGAAACAAGGTGTGCAGGTTAAACATATATACAACTTCCAAAAATTTGATAGATGTGGTAGCCTATCGTGGGTGGAATGGTGAACGTTGCATTGTGTAAAGTGATCACTTAAGCCAACCGTACGTAAGCCCTCAACAAATCAGTCTACCTTAAACCATGCACGAAGCTTGTAATTTGTTAATTCCCTGTTAGATTTTTTGCCCAGCCGCGATGTTTAACCAAAAAACGTGAATATACAGTGGAAATGATGGCCATCTGACGCCTGTAACCTCTAATTGCCTTGTTTCCGTGTTGTCCCTCTTTTTATGAGGTTAAGCCTGTAATTTATACATTGTTGGAATTATACGAAACGAAATTAAAATCACCTCGAATTTTTCGAAATGCGATATTAAATGGCATGGCAGTTGTCACATTAATTTCTAAACAAAGTGAATCACGTGTTCATCAAAATGGACGATCGAAAGTTCGACTGCTCCATCAACGGGGTAGCACAAAACTTGAGCATGAAAAATATATATGGAAGAGATGGATAAGAAACAAGTGGACAAGAGAGCAAAGAAGTTAAGAGGATCCCAACGAAGACCAAAGTTCTATGAACTAAAAAAGTATTTCTATTCTCTCCTGAAAATATAGCCAACTTTTTTTTTTTTCAATTTTGCATGTTGTTGATTAGTTATGAAAAGACATGAAAAAAATGTGTATTACCGCATATTTAGATAATTTTAGATTCCTATGAAAAATTGATTTTAATTGCATTTGTTACTAATAAGGCTAATAATCTTAATACATATGTATTAAGTGTGAGACATAGCGAGCGATATTATTTCCCATTATATCTTATTAGTAACAAATGCAATTGAAATCAATTTTTGATCGGAATCTAAAATTAACCGAATATCCCGTAACCCATTATTTCAAGTGTTTTCGTAACTGTTCTTAACAACATGCAAAAGTGAATAATAAGATTCAAGATATAAAAAAACAAAAAGTTCTATGAACAAAAGCTTCCATTATCGGCCCTGCACTTTTGCCATCCCGATTGGCATTTTTAATGCTAATGCGGTTTACTCGCTACACCGCAGACAAAGCAAAGGCAACCGTGCGACACGGTGAGAAGTCCGCACGAACCACGCCACTGTTTCAGAGGTGCAATAGGGATCAAAAAAATAATCAAAAATATTAATGGTAAAATTACAGTAAAAATAAAAAATATACTAAAAATGATAACCAAAAGAACAATAAACAAGTTTAAAAATAACAAAAAGAGAAAATAACAATGTAAAAGTAAAAACAATGCATAACGATAAAAAATCTATGATGTTCACAACGTTCACCATCAAATCATATCTGCATAACGATAAAAAGGTAAGATAGCAGAGAAGACTATATTAATCAAAAGTGGCCAAGTAAATTAATAGACATGTGTTGGATAAATACAGTCATCAAGTGTAACCGAGAGGAATCAAGAAGCCGACAGGCTGACCTAAAAGTACTGAGAAAGTCATAAAATTCTGCGAAGTGTAATCGTTATTATCTTGATGGTTTATTAATATTGAATATTTATTAATCTATAAATCAAAATGGTAATCGTAAAGGTTATAACAACGTGACGAAAAACAAATTGTTAAATAAAAGAATTCAAGAAACCACGGGTCTCTAATGTTCCCGAGATAATATTAGCAATATCATTGATAATACTTTTTTTTTTTATTTTTTTTTTTTTAAAATAGAGATGCGAACACGGAATACGTGTCACATCAATATTCTTACTATTTTCAAACTAAGCTAAACGCTTGTGCTATGAAAACAGGACTAACTTGCTAGTCTGGGCTGAGATTCGAACCCGCGACCATTGGATCACGAGGCGAGTGTCCTAACCACAAGACCAACAAGCTACTCAAAACTTTATGGAGATATACAGGCCCAATATTTGCTAAAGCAACTAAATTTCTCCTTCCCAGTACTATTTTACTATTATACTATTTTAATGATACCAAGATAGACTAATTAAATTGTAGAAATTTTGAAGAGTTAAAGAACACTTGAGGTGTTTAAGTAGCAATAATTATTCCGAATTTCCTAACCATCTTTTGGATATGGATCATTCTTTTGATATTAATAAGGGTTTACAAATGTTACATACAAATTGTACAGAATTACAGTTTGATAAATAAGAAATATTGGAAAAAAGAAAGTGTTAATAGTAAATTGAATATTATAAATAACCAGGTTCTTTCAAACATAAGTACGCAGAATGTAACCAGTCTACAATTTTGAAAAACTCTCTCTTCGTATTTTTGAAGGGTCCATATTTGGCGACCACGTATTAAAGTGGGTATTCATATTAGCTGTCGGCATTTGGTCAAAGCATATCTGTAATACGGCCAATCAAATCTGTTAGATTCAGATTCATCATATTCATCATAGATTTATTTGTCTCGTTTAGGTCATGCAGAACACATCAGTCTTTTTTGCCCCATCGATTGTGATTTTTGTTCGCAGTGATTATCTGATGTTTGATGAAGATATATTATTCCACCGAGCGTGACGATTCGCTGGCAAATGTCAAGGTTCACGAGGTACATCTTCAAGGCTAAAAGACAATTAAGGCTAAAGTGATTATGTAATGAAAATTACTTCACAGCATGTGTACGCGAATAATCTCAGCCTTTGGGAAAATTCCGCACAAAAAAACGCACCTAGTCCTAATGAAAATATTTTAAGATCTTGTGAAAAACATTAACCATGTTATCACTGTGTGAGTTAAATGATATTTTTATATTTTACTACTTAAGTTTCGAGAGTAACAGAATCTATCATCGATAGGTAAAGTATTAAACATATTAGTATTATGTTCGTAGTAAAAAATAAAAATATTATTAAATTCACATAGAGGTAGCAAAGTTAATGAAATTAATAAACTGATTTGTAATGATTGTAACTATTTTTATATAAAAAAAACGTGTAGAAATGTTGACGTTAGAGTTAAAGAACATTTAAGATGTTAAGTAGCAATAATTATTCCGAATTCGTTTTCATTATCAATCATAAGGGTTTACAAATTTTATATAGAAATAATACAGAATTACAGTTGGATAATTTAAAAATTATGGAAATAAGAAAAGTATGAATAGTAAATTAAATATCATAAATAAATGGGTTCTTTTTGCAAATAATTATCTTTTAAATTTGTTTTAATACTAGATATGACATGTTTATTCATCTCCTGTATATTTTTAATTTTGTTAAATATTTATACTTAAGATTTTTAATTTTTAATATACCATGTATCCTGATGAAGGGACCATTGGCCCCGAAACATGTCGGTATTTTCAACAAATTAGTGGTGTAAACAGAATATATTCGTGTTAATTAATTATATTTAAAATGCTACCACAAAATTAATTGCATTTATTGAAGGAGTTAATGTTTTTCACCTAACTTAATGTTTTGAAAATGTTTTGAAAAATAAATGCCATATAATAAAAATTCATTGATTATTATGCAGAAAATAAATACCTCCGCTGTTGCTCGTACGATGTTTTATTAACTCTTCGATAACAGTCATTCTGAAATAACACAAATACAAATAGTAGGCTCGCATCCGTCACGTCGCGTCGCGCATTGCCACGTGTTTCGATGCACCAGCCCTGGCGCCTTGCATTGCAGTAATATCTCATAATCATCAATATGTGACGAAAAAATCACCAGACAAATACATCGGCACAGTATCGTGCACACTCTGCGACATCGAGTATTTAAATATACATATAATCGAACCCTTACAGATGAATAAATTCAGTGTGAATCTGCGAGTAAATTTTGACATTGTACCTTTCGTAAATTTTTACGTGATTAATTTTATATGAAATACAAAAAAAAATATATTATTTTAAAGTTACTACGAATCTAATCTTGGGTGGAATCGGTGAACGTTACATTGTAAAAGATAATCACTTGGGCCAACCGTAAGACAAGTCGTAAGCTAAACACAAAAAGCATAAATAAAAATATACCAAATATACACAGTACCGAAATACAATGACATAATACACCTAATATACTACTGTGGTGATCGAGACCTCCAGCGCATTCTAGTCGTAATAGATAGCGAGTCCAGCCAATCAAAGCCGGAAAGTCGATCATTGATCGTAGAACGTGTAACTAGCATCTTATCTGTAAACCATTTAACCTGTAAATTCTCAATAAATATTCAATAAATCTATTACTTTGAGTGTTATTTAAAAGCCATATTTATTCGGTGCCTGTTTTAATTGCATTTCCACAAAATACATTAAACACGGGAGGATTTTGCTTTCACACTCTCCCATTGGGATCTTCAATCTAAAACCGAAACAATCCCGCGAAACTGCTAATAATAAAGCACAATTTTAATGCGAAACTGCTAATAATAAAAAAATAAATGTTATACAATTTCATTGACAGCAGATTGCGATATTAAAATTATCAAAATTCGCATAATAAAAATGTATCAAAACAATAATTCCATATTTTCATTTGACACGAAAATTCCAAATAAAAATTTGTCACTCCACTTCATTCCAATGTAACGAAAGGGTTTCCTTTCAAACTTCCTTGAGTATATTCAGGTATTATTTACAAATATGTTAGCAAGGTTTTTACTATTTAACAGACTTGAAAAGTTTCCAATTATCGAAGATTCTGAAAGGTTAATTGCATATATCACCTTTTCGCGTAATTCAATGTCTTCACGAGATTATTATTAATACCTCGCCTACATATTCCATTTGAAAGGGATAAGACATTTTAATTAATTTCTTAACATTTCAATTCAATTTTATGTATTTTTGCTGTACACATAGTACAAAAGCGAACAGGCAAAAAATGGATTGTATCACAAACAGTAAAATATGTACCGAGATACATTAAACTTGATCTTTAGAAGAGGGGAATGGGTCACAGCGGAAGATGTCGTATGTTTAAGACACATTAACTCTGCAGTTTAAGTATTTATTCTTGCATATTTAATTCTCTTATATGGGGAGGAGGCATAGACACTTAACCAAGAACTAATCCGCAAAGTCGTGGCTTTCGAGATGTGGATCTATAAACGCGTAATGAAAATTTCTTGTGTGGATAGATTAACGAATGATAAAGTTATCCGGCGTATAGAAAGAGACCGAGAACTGATGCGAATTATCAAGACAAGAAAGCTGGAGTATCTCGGGAAGACTAAAATATAGTCTAAATCAACTCATCATCCAGTGGAAAATAAGTGATAAAAGAAGCGTAGGAAGACGCCGCATCTCATGGCTACGTAACTTGAGGGACTGGTATAAGTGTAATTCGATTGAGTTGTTCCGTGCGGCGGTAAATAAAATTATCGCCGACCTCCGAAAGAGATGGCACCATAAGAAGAAGAAACAAACAAGACGTATTTTTTTAAACAGACGTATATATTTTAAAATTTTATCTCAAACAGAGACTGTTCAGTAAAAATTTTATGTTCTTGTAATAAAACCAGACTATTTTATTTACTACGACATTATAATTTTTAAGAGTACCTATTAGGTTGACATGTTAATAATTGTTTCAAAATTTACAGGCACGTCGATTTTTTTTTAAAACCGAACGTATTGGCACCGGACGTGGTGCCAAATTGTGGATAAGGAATTTAGGTTTATTAAATTTGTTCTAGAATCTTCTGAATAACTTCTGAATAACTTGTCTCTCATAAATCCGTATTCTAAACTAAGCAATATAATTATTTTTGTATCTTGACAGTTATTGTATAAAATTGTAACACCGTTATTTTTGACGTTTTGCGTTTGACAGGTTTGAAATTAATGAATAAAATCAATTAGAAAGCTCATTATTCGTAATTGTGAATAAACTAACGTTTTCTTACGTTTTGGAGCTTTCTGATTGATTGAATTTATTAATTTCGAACATGTCAAACTTAAAACATCAAAATTGGCAGCAATACAATGTTACAGATACCTGCCAAAATTGGGATAAAGATCGGACATCCCAATATTGCAATTTTCAGAAAAGCACAGATATACTGATGCACGTTACTTAAATCGCTCAGGTTATCACTAGAAAACTTCTCGCTTATCGGTCGGTACTTTCTTGATTTACTATCGCTGGAATAGCAACACACTCCGTACGATTTCGCTTTCTTTGGTGATAGCCCTCTGTCATCTCTAACACTATTGCGCAGTAGCTGGTCGATCTCTTTTTGTAGATAATGTCGGTTTCCAGAATTTACGAGAATAGTTGATTTCAGATTCGTATGGACCGTTTGAGGATTTCGATAGTGATGGATATTATTCTAAAATCTCGTGACAATATCATTTTTATTTAACTTGAGTCACGGTAATTCAGAATTAATGAAATTTAATGCGATGAGGAATTTGCACCTGTATCAACTACTGAATGAATAAATTATTTTTTGTGGTATTAAAATGAAAATATTTGAATTCAAACAAAAAATGCATGCAACAGACAGGTGTACCGATTGTGATCGATTCAAATTAGCAATAATGATTCACAACACGAGATATAATGAAAAACAAAAAAAACGTGTATTTGTATAGGAAAAAAATGATGGCGAATCTAATTAGCTCTTCTTTGATTCGAGGTTTAACCCAGGAAATGACGTAGTATATTATATATCTCATTTAGATATAAAACAATGAATTGCCTACTATTAAATACACTAAGAGGACTTATCTTTTCTCATAATTATAATCACCTTTCTTATCGTTTTCAGGGAGAATTCGCGCTGCTTCTGAATTATTTGACCCTCTGCTAAACTTCCATAGCACACGAAGCGTATATATTAATATATTTTGGGGCGTTTTTTTCTTTGAAAGTGACGTTTAACTGACATTTGTCTAAAAACAATTCTTAAAGGATAAGAAAATTAAAACGCGCATCGAAAACCACGCATATATACGCCACATTATGCTGTACCACTTCGAGAAAGGGTGGAAGGAAAGCGAAGGGGGTGTCGAGTCATTTCGCGATCTCAACCATCTTTTCAAAGAAGGAATGATTAGCGAACGGGCATGCCGAGAGTGGTTTGTTCGCTTCAAAGCTGGTGATACCAACTTAGACAAGAAAAAATTTGA
This sequence comes from Agrypnia vestita, assembly GCA_016648135.1. NCBI lineage: Eukaryota > Metazoa > Arthropoda > Insecta > Trichoptera > Phryganeidae > Agrypnia > Agrypnia vestita. The sequence continues at coordinate 149,869 of JADDOH010000006.1, forward strand.
TGACCAAGTCCTTCGGGAGGCTGTGGAAGAGGACGAAAGATGCATCGCTAAGATACTGGACATTATTCGCCCGTGGAATCGATCGTCTTCCAAGCAAATGGAAACCAGGAATTGACGTTGAAGGTGACTACGCTCCTGAATGATAATTGTACATAATTTGTTTTAAGTTAGCTTTGGCTTTTGGTTGTTACAATTTTTTTTTTAAAAAGAGGATAATTATGCATCAATCTAAATAAAACACAAAGTATTTCACGGCACTTCAGCGGTAGAGTACCGGAGAGTCGGGTGTAGAGAGGAGAAAAAAATATTCGCCACGTAATTTCCATCATTAGATACGAAGCTTTGAAATATTCAAATAATAGTCAAAAAATAAAATGGCATATTATGTTTCATATTTTTAAAAAAGAAAAAACGCTTTAAAAATAGTGAAGAATTTTTTTTTTAAATGTTTAAATTTACTTTCAATAAATTTTTTATGATGAATCAATTTGTTTCTGCTTTTGTTATTTTTTGTAAAACGTTGGACTATCATTACAGTAACTTATATCGAATGTGAAGAATTCATTCCGTCTTATACAAGTCACATAAAATAAAATAAACCTTCCACTTTCAACTGGAAAACATTCCAATTGGTGTTTCTGCAGGGTTTATATCATTGTATTTAAATTGAAATAAATGAATTTTTCGTAATCGATTTAAGTTACTGTAATGATAGTTCAACATTTTGTAAAAAATAAGTCAGAAACCTTGATATTAGGGCATGGCCGCTTGAACATTTTCGACTCATAATCAAGGCAGAAATATAGTCCTACGAGGTTATTAATGTTTTCCAAAAAAAACAGAATATGAAAATTCAAATCTCGGGTGAAACGGCTAGTAAATCTAATTTAACATAATAAAATGAAGGTAGAACTCTTTTCACATAAGAAAGACAACCGAATTAGTATGTGCAAGCCATGCGTACGACGCACATTGTTTCGTTGGGTTGGTGTTTACGGGAATAAGCACCAACACAACGAAACAATGTGCCTCGTAAGCACTTTCTTTCTTTCTTTCTTTAGCTTTCACATACTAATTTGATTGTCTTTCTTATATGAAAAGGGGTCTATATATATCATTACTTATTTATATATTGATATCTACGTGTGCGAAGACGTACGCTAAACTAACTAACACACGTCGATTAGTTTCCAAATAAATGATTGCGCTTATTTGACTATTTTTCAGTACATAACACCATGCTATTTTACGCGGCAGATCCGCCTTGTAGATTTTAAGATGGCGTCTGTGAAAAAAATCGACTAAGTATATATTTACACTCGAAGGTTCGCTACTTGGTCACGCGATGTTTTTATCTATAATTACAGGTAAAATACAAATATCAAATGGTACTATCGTCTGAGGACGAAAATATTTTTACCATTGCAGGAAATAAACAAATTTTATTACATATGAGCTAGAAATTCATTCAAAAGATATAATCGTGGGAAGCTTTCAAGGTTGCACATGTTTTGCGATAATTTTCGTGAGAATATATTTTTAACAATTAAAAAATATTAATTGGACACCGTGTTAATGTCAACATTTTATTGCTTGAATCTTACACGAGATGATCAGCACCTGAATTATTTTCACCTCGTTTATATTAGCTTCACCTGTTAGTCTGTTTGTCTGGACGGAATCTTATAATCGATATTTCACCCGCATCCCAATGCCCAATCGAGCTGAAATTTTGAACACAGACGTATTCTCGATGACAATATATGAATAAATTTTCAGATTTACCAATTAATCCATCATAATTAATTAATCGAAGTTTTATATAGGAAATTAGTTAATGAGTTCACCAAAATATGGGCCCAGTTTCCTAACCATGATATTTTGTACGCTAGGTGCTATTTAAACTAAAAAGTAGAAAATTACATTATACGAAAAATAATACTTTTTTAAATACACCACACTATAGGTATAGTTATGATTATTTATATGGGATATATTTGATTTCCTCACCCAATTATGTTGCTAGTAATAATATTAGTCAACATACAAGTGTAATATTAATTAATTTAAATTAATTTAAGTTTTCAGCAATGATGTTGTCTTTCTTCCATATGTCCAACAAACTTTCACAGATCTTCAAAATGGATGGAATAAAACTCAACGCATTTTGAAATACATATAATCGATTAATAAATTACATTTGGAGATTGCTATAGAAAATACATCGGTCAAACTTCTAGATGTAAAAATTATTGATTAAGGTTTTTATTTAACAAAGGAATATATTTATCTGGAATTTCATCCGTTGAAATGCCACGGCAATGAATGAAAAAATAGGGCAGTCATTACAAATATTATGACTGATGCAGCATTTAACACGTTGCCTTTCAGACCGAATGCCATTAACTGTGTTTCGGTTAGAAAAAACCATTCAGCTGGTCCAACCATCTAAGCGCCAGCATTCATCATCCTATCGTCTGCGCCGAAATCGCATAAATTAGCATTTTTTTATTACAATTTTTTCACACTCACAAAACATCTTTCTAGATGATTGTCTGCATGTTCGAATTTTAAATTAACATAATAAGATAAAATAAATTAAGAACAAATATACCAGCCAAACTTGTTGCTGGCTACAATTATACTTGTTGGTAGGCCCTATGGGCGGCTATACTGACGCCCGGTAGTGTGTGTCCATTGGTGTCTACAATTGCTCCTGCTGCTAGTTCCTGCGGGTTCGTTTTGATTGATGTGCCGCATCGGGGAATGGAAGATCCCCGACGCGGTAGTTGTGAAGGGAGAAAAGAATGCCCACCTGACCGGGAGAGTTCTACCGTGTTCAGTGTGTGTGGTCACGCATGTAAAAGGGTGCGAGTAGCATGTTGTGTATCATGATTATCTTTAACTTCACTTATTTGCTTGCCATCCTTGCACAACACATACATTGCAATATTTCGCACAACACGGAAGAAACCGCATGGTAGAGGCTGAGTGCTTCATCAGCCACTCCAAACTGGTGACTACACAGCACAAATCCTTCTCCAAAAGGTCTTACTGTACGAAAAATCTTATCTAAGGATCTCCCTTGTGTCGGTACTTTTCACTCGGTCCAATAATATTACTTAATAATAATAATACAATCATTATTATGTTACAGCACAGAGTACATTGTATAAACTTATAAGAAAGATTCACAAATGTTTTATATGAAGTACATATATTAAGTACAATGTTGGATAAGAGACTATTTTTAAGTAAACTTATATAATAGTAAGCAACAGATAATATTAAAGTGAACGGTAAGCGACTGAATATGAAAAGTATGAAAAGCAATGAGATTATTAAGGAATTTGGGTAGTAACACGGGAATAGGGATGCAAGTGGAAAGGGTGAGGAGGTTGGAGTCAGGGCAGTAGTAGAAGAAAAAGAAATGAGATGCAGTGAGTGATTGACCAAAGACGATTAATTGATGACGATTTAATTCCGTTAGTCGAGTAGTACCTACTAGGATTGAAGAGACCAATATTGACGAGGTCAATATCGTTACGATTATTATTGAATGCCTTGCATGTGCGGAATATAAAAGTATTTTGAATATAGAATGTTCTATTTCTTGGAAAATGGAAGAGAACTCTTTGTCGGTTACTTCGCAGTTAAGATGACGAAGAAAATGTTTTTGTACCTGTAAATGTCGCAATGTATGTGCTTTTCTGCGGGTTTCACACTTGAGATGCATATTCCGTATAAGGTATAGGTCTTTTCACATAACCTTGCAATTGAGTTAGTGTGGGTACAGTGCGTAATACGCGCATTGTTTCGTTGTGTTAAGTTTACGAATACGCCCCTCTCGTATCCATAAACTTAAAACAACGAAACAATGCGCGTATTACACACTGTACCCACACTAACTCAATTGCAAGGTTATATGAAAAGACCTTTACTACGAACGAACTTAACAACATTTTTTGTGCTCTTTTAAGTAAATAAGTGTATTTTTAAAATACGATAGAATATGAAGTTATTTGCAGTCAGCGGATATCTAACAATATAAATTCTTCGTTACATCCATTAAATCACAATATGGATTATTGGGATCATATGTGTGTAAGTACCTAAAAATGCACTTACACTTTTTCGTTATTTGTTTAATTTTTCACTATTTTAAGGGGAATCAACAAAATAACTAATAAATTGTCATTATTTTAGGAAAGAATGCGAAAATAATGATAAATCTTTGTAAGAATGTATAACATTTTATGTTGTTTTATAAATCAACCTGTAGCGATTACATAATATTTATTCTTTAGCTATAAACATGAAATTTAAAAATGAGAAGATAAGTTTTCAAAATGTCCAGAGAAACTTATTATTTTTATGTTAAATTATTTTTATTAAATAAAATGCGATAAGATTTGATAATAAAAAGAAAGAAATAAAAATGCGGAAAAGTTTCATTTTAACTCCATAATAATATACTTTGAAAAAAACAGATTTTTGAAATTTTGTCGTGTAGAGTCCATTCACTTTAGGTAAGCCTTTTGCATTAGTGTGAGTAACAGTCCGTTTACAAAATCTCAAAACATTCTTTTTTTGATTAAATGATAGACGCAAAAAATTCAAATTCTAAATAATAAATGTTTGAATTCTCCTTTGTTTGACCTGAAAGCGATTTCTCCTTTCGTAATTTAAAAATATTCGTGATTTTGTAGTCACCGTATCTTTAAGCGAAAAATATGAAAGAAATAAGAAACGACCGCTCCCCTCGCCGGTCAGAGTGGTACTGGAGCGGCCAATGAATTTGGTTTAAGAAACGAATACAATTTCACAATTTACGTGTTACAGAGGGTATTACTCACACTAATGCAAAAGGCTTACCCAAAGTGAATGGACTCTTCTAGCGTGCTGTAGGCCTTTGATGTAATTTGATCAATATGGTTCTTAAAAAGGAGTTCATTATCGAGGATCAAACCGAGGTCTTTTACTTCTCTTTTTTCCAAAGTCGATGCAGTGATGACGATTGAATTACGTTTATAAATAAAATCTAAATCAAAAGCTAAAAAGGGGCGTGAACATCAGATAAGCGATCGTACGGTATTATTGCTCAAGGCACGAAATTTATTACAATGGTAAATGCATCGATTATTTTATTATAACAAGTATTTATTATGTCACGATTTTACGATATAAAACATTAAATAATCGATGCAATTAACGCGTTAAGACCGCATTCCCTCGTCGGGGTATGAACTTGAAACGAGTTTGATGTTTGCTTTCTGTGTATATCATTACTAGAACCGCGCTGCTGTTGCGCCATACGATTTCCTCCGGCGGCCGAATCGCAAGACGGCACCTGCGCCCCGTCTCGCGCGGCTGTACCGCATCCATTAGAGTATTTTTTAAAAATAAAATACATACAGCCTCAAATGTGATGCTGCAATTCTAGCTGGAGAATTGTTTATGCCGTGCCCTGAATGAGATGCGAAAGAAACAAATCTATGGCCGAAATTACAAAACTGTAATTTGAATAAAGAATGCGTGCAATGAGCGAACTTCAGGTTCGATACGGCCGTATTCAAAACTAAGCAATATTATCTTGACAGTTATGTATAGCATTGAAATGCCGCAAATTTTGACGTTTTAAGTTTGACAGGTTTGTATTAATGATCACTTTACACAGTGTAACGTTCACCGTTTCCACCCATGATAGAATAACATGGCTATCAAATTTTTGGAAGTTGTATATATTTAAATTTTACGACATGTTCCGTATATGTGTTGTATTAATCCTTAGCGCGACCGGCATCCAAAGCTTTTTCATTCCCCTTAAATGAAAAATATAATTTCGTCTTTGTAAGACATCTATAATATATATATTTTTTTTTTATTTGATTTGATTTTAATTGATTTGGTCATTCAATAAATAATGGTTTTACACAAAGTGTTTACTTTTATTAATTGTATTTTAATCGTTAACGCCACAAGACGCCAGCAGGCCCGATTACAGTAGAGAAGCACGTCACGAAAACACCCAGGCTTGAGAAAATCATATCGATACATTGTGATCTCACCGGGAATCAAACTCAGAACTCTCGGTATGAGAAGCCAGTGTCATGCCCACTGGACTACGAGGACCGAGATCTTAATTACTCGTAGTATCGATAATAATACGCTATTAGGGCTACACGTTTTTATTATTTTCGAGATTACACGATATTCGATTTAGTTATATATCGAATTTCGGAGCGTTCCAAACAGATTTATATTATAATTAATATAAATTAACTTTGTTTATAAATTATAAATTAAATTATAAATTAACTTTTTTTTTCCTGATGAAGAAGCCATTGGCTTTGGAACATGTTGATTTTTTTTTTCAATAAATAAGTGGTTTAAACAAAGTTAATTTATATTAATTATAATTATGTTACCACAAAATAAATTTGCTACATTTGAAGAAGAAGATTTATATTAATTTTAAGAAAAATTAAATCTGAAAAATATTATTCAAATAATGTGCCAAAAATTTTGCATTCTAGAAAGAATGAAACATATGTGGGGTATAAACGCAAAGGCAGCAGCAATATCCAAAAAAAAAATAATGCAGTCATAGAGGATTACTAATGTACCAGCTGTAATCCGTAAAAAATGACGGTTTTACTTTTACATGTCGGTTCGAAAAGAGTAAGTTTTTATTTATTTATAAAAAAAAAGAAAAGAAGACATGCAGACTGGCAGACGGGCGGACTTATGAACAAATGAACAGACAACGAAATTATTATAATTGTGGGATAATGTACTGAATTCGAGATTTTATGGGAAAAGTAGCCTGTGAAATTATAGGAAATATGATTTTGGAAGGGATAGATATATAAAATCTAGAATTCAGTACATTTTTAATTAGAAATCCTCAGTGACTGCATTCAATTTATTTTATTTTATTTTAGATATTGCTGCCTTTGCTTTTATACCCCACATATGAACAATAAACGATCTTTTGAAGGCGCGTTTCTAGAGGGGTTTTGTAATTTCAGCGTACAAAACAACTCTTGGTGTTTTTATAATATAAAAAAATATAAACATGCTGCATTATAACTGTGATAGACCTCTGCTTTTGTAATAATAATAATAATTATAACTTGTGTAAGCGCCCGTCGTAAATGACGGCTTTGATTGTCTTCGAGTAACAGTTTATTCTTTATACGTAGCGAACCACCAATCTAGATTTCGTACTGTAAGAGTCCACCTTCATCGAGATACCGTGGCAATTTTTATTTATTTTTCCTGAACTTAAGTTTATCAATACACGTTTGTTAGAAAAAGAGCCACTCATCTCACTAGGATGATCCTGTGCCTGTGATGAGGGGAGCAGCTTATAATAGAATGAGAACAAAATACTTTGTAAAATTAATCAATTAATTATAGATGTAAATATTAAATATGAATAGAAAAATAAGAAGATATTAGAGAGTACAAAAGCAATAGCGAAATTAAAAATTTAATACATTTAAAAAAATATATTAATATGTATGTCCGCGTACATGAAATAATGAAAAAATACAGTTCAATGTGCAAATAAATTATTTATTTATATATGTATTCTCTGAGAACACAATTACTTGATTTATCATCTAACTGCGGGATTATTATTTAATTCAGATAAATTATAGAAGTCTCAGAGACGAAGATATTTATATGAGAAACATATAATATATGGAAGTCTTTTGTACGATGATCCAAGGCTTACAACCTGTATGAGCTGGTTTAAGTAAGTGATCACTCTACACAATGCAACGTTCACCAATTCCATCGTAAGAACATCCACACATCGAATTTTTTGAAAGTTAGGTATATGGGTATACTCGTAAGTTCTAAATAGGAATCATCCGTATATATTTCAAGGGGCTATGCTAGTTACATCTGTTGTCTCTTCTCATGAAACAGTATACATAGATTTCGCAGCTGGAAATGATACTTCTACATTTTTAATGTGGAGTATTAAGCATAGCAATATTTTTTTACATATATGTATATGATATTCTTCCAAATTATTCAACGAATACGCCTTTCAATATATTCAATTTTTTAACTCCTTTTATAGACCAATATTTACTATGTATGTTCTGAGAACACAAATACTTGATTTATCCACTGCGGGATTATAAGACAAATAATAAATTTGTGAGACTTCTATAATTCATCTTAATTGAATTAAGATTTGACTGTCGCTGACTATAATTTATATATAATATCCACTGCGGGATTATAAGACAAATAATAAATTTGTGAGACTTCTATAATTCATCTTAATTGAATTAAGAGTTGACTGTCGCTGACTATAATTTAATTTAATATAATCTCTTATCCATCATGCTTAATTTACAAACCCTTAAACATCTGTGAATCTAAGTAACTGATTAGTACAATGTATACTGTGCTCTAACATTATTATGGTTGAAACTGGAAGATTCCATGATAAATAAATAATTAAAAATTACTTATGTCCTGTTATTTAACTTGGTTCATAAGACATGCACATATTGTTAGTTTTTTACAAGCTGACTCATTATTTTAACCCTATACATCCAAATAATTCAAATAATAATTAGAATGTTATTAAAAACACAGAGATGACGTGTTTTATAAGAACACCATTTGATACTTTTAAGAAAATTTTAAATAATCGATTTTATAAATTTAAAAATGTCGTGATAAACAATCGTGACCCAAATAGATAGGTATCTAATTACCCGTGTGTATAATTTAGTAATATAAATAGCAGTTCGGAAAAGTTAACACATCGTGTTATGTTAAATTAATGAGTGGGTATGCAAATTATTAGCTTATTAGTGTTTGGAAAAAATGCAAGCTTTTAGTGTCGTCTGTTGAATTCAAATTAGGAAAAAAAGCTAGGCTTATTAAGATAAGTTATACCTACTTTTAATTATTTTGTGTGTATAATATAACAAATACTCATTTTTAAAATGGGTATATGTCATATTTTAATTAATTAATAAGGCAGATTGCATTTTATAAATGTCGTCGAATAAGTAAGTAAGTCTAATAATGCAATCGAATAAAATGATAAAAAACTTTTTTACAGGGTTTTTATCATTTTATGTGAGTTGTATAGAAGCAAATGAATTTTCCATAATCGATATAAGTTACTGTACCTAATGATAAGCAAAAAATAAGCCAAAAACCTCGAAAAAAATGCAATCTTTTATATTGCTTATCTCCATAACTATTAGGACATTCTTTAACTAACTTAGTATATATAGCACGCACATAATTATTAAGACTTATTATTGGTTCACTAATAGTTTAGGATTTTTAGCTATCATTATTTAGAGTTTATATATTTTTTTTCTTTAAAAAATAGAGATGCGAACATGGATTGCGTGTCGCATCAATATTCTTACTATTCTCAAAATAAGCTAGACGCTTGTGCTATGAGAATAGGACTAACGTGATGGTGTCCTGGAATGGGGCTCGAACCACCGACCACCAGATATTAGGCGAGCGTCATGACTAGAGCCTCCAATCCGAATATTCGAAACTTGAATATATTCGCCTGTTTTTAAGTATTCGTTATTCGAATATTTTAAAAAGTATTCGTTCATATTTATATTATGAGATTTTTAATATTTTTCCAAAGGAAACAAAGGTTTACAAACCCTGAAAATCATCTGCAAGGGTTTTCAGTTTATACCGCTATGGGCTATATTAATGAAGTCGGACATCACAGATGTAAACGCCGTAAACTGTCGGACGTTTTTTGTATTTGCCTTTTTTTTAAGTCACGCTTATCTCTATAGTTTTATAACAATAAGGAGCAAACGATAGAGTCGGCTTTTTCATAAATACTTACGACAAACAAGAAGTTATATACAAAATAATTTGTCAGTTATCGAGAGAATACTGACTCGTCTGTATCTAATTTTTTATTCTTTTTATATATGTATTTACAAAATTGAAATATATTTTTTTGTGTTTTTTTTTTTTAAATTGTATTTTTAAATTCAACATTATTTTTCAATGTATGTTTTTTTTTAAATATATAGAATGTATTTATTTGTATTTATCATCCAAAGTAAATTATTCCTTTCTTAAAAATGTTACGAATATATTACAATATTCGAATATATTATCATTAACTATTCGATATTCGAATAGTCGGAATCACACTATTAGGAGGCTCTAGTCATGACCATTACACTCACAAGCTACTCAATTTATTATTAGTTTTTAGTTATCACCTTCACCTGCTGGTGGGAAGTTCTGTTTTTCCCGAAACTAGAAGTGAATCAATACTAACTCTTAATAATAACGTGCTTGTTAGCTAAAGAACGTATTAAAAAAAACTTTCGAAACACAAATTAGCAGAAATATGCTAACATATTTTTTCGTTTAGTCTGCTTTTTTGCTGTCAACACAAATATTTATCTGCTCCGGACAAGACGATAACGCCACACATCTAAACGCTGTCCATTAAGATGACGCATTTCTCGTTAGGATTTTATCGCCAAAATTTTCACCGAACAAAAGAAGTCGACATCCTTGCGGTTCCTGGAAATATTTGCGCGATGACGTCGTAGACTCGATACGCCAGACGACATCAAAACATTATTTCACTATCTGCGCAGTGGGTGCCGAACAAATGGTATTGTCCGAACGACGATGATTGATTGCTGAACCAGCGCAATTAGTGGCGTTTATAAGATGGGCGAAAAAAAAATTAACACGCAGATAGGCGGCAGACACGTCAAAATTATAATCAAAAAAACTTAATAACATTTTTTTTGGTGGAATATCATCCGTAGATACTGACAAAAAATCACGGAGATTTAAATTACTTTATTAATTAAGAGGACAAAAGGCTATGTATAAATAACTCTCATGAGTCATATTGTTGTAATAAAAGATAATATATCTGTAAAATTCAAAGGAAAATATAATACGCATCATTAAATCCCTCCCATCATACAGAGAGAGAAGAGGTTAGTTAAATGGGTGTAAGGATACAGTAGCGTGCGTCGCGTACAAAGATTCTGGGAAACAAATTTAAATAAATAATAATTATATTATTTTATTATTTTACTATTTTATTTTACTATTTTACTTGTTTGCGCACGTCCTTTGTTCCTTATGTGTGTAAAAAGTCCTACTGAACTGAATATTTTCCTACTAAAGTCTTATTATATTCGTTCTATCTTTTCTTCTATGAGTTTTATGTAATTGGCAAATAAATTTTTCACACTATAGTGTATTACTTCGAAAGGTCTAATGTTTGGTTGAAACTACACGCATGTCTTGCAGAATGATACTGTTATTAATTTCGTATTTGCTGACAAACAATTTTTTTGTGTGTATTCTAAGGGTTAATTAGCTTCTTTGCTTGTCAAATGTCAATTATTATTTTTATTTCATTAGAGTTCACATTAACGATTAATAGTACATATAAATTCAATCTGTTTCCCTTTATATTAATTAGTTCAGAAAGAGAAAAAATCAAATAAAATAGATGTGCGAAAATACACACATATTTTGTTTTCTCTTTACGTTTGGTATTAGTTTATCTTTTAAGATTACCCGTGAATCAAAAAATGCCCGAGTCTATAATTTTATCATGATAATTCGAATAAGTTATTGTCCTATTGTATCTTTATTAAAGAATAGAGAATCAAAAACGTAATTCATGTCACATTTTTTTTTTTTTTTTTTTTAATAGAGATGTGATCACGGAATACGTGTCACATCAATATTCTTACTATTTTCAAACTAAGCTAAACGCTTGTGCTATGAAAATAGGACTAACTTGCTACTCTGAAGTGAGGTTCGAACCCGCAACCTTTGGATCACGAGGCGAGTGTCCTAACCACAAGACCAACAAGCTACATTAATTCTTAATATTTTCAAATTATTGTAAATTGTTTTGAAAATATAAATAACTTGGTGGTTTACTAGAACTACTAGAGGCGCAAATCTCCGACTACTATAAATCATTAGGCGAGCGTCCTAACACTTGGCCAAAAAGCACGTCAAAATAAATTGATGACAGTGTTTAATTTTAAAAGCTTCAGTTTAACAGTGATATATCGGTAGCTTAATAACACAAATATATATAGGATAAATGCGTTTTTAAGTTAAATATGCCGATTACACACCGATTTATCAGTTTAGATCTAAACTGATAAATCGGTGTGTTTGTATTTCCAGTCTATTTAAAAAAGAACATGCATGTTCATGAAGAACATCAACTAAAAACTTACTCTTGGAAAAAACCTTGTTTTTCTCTCTTGTGAAATCTTAAAATTTTTTAGGTAGATTTTTGTGTTACTACATCGATGTGTTTTTATTGCTTACATCGATATTACACCTGATTATGGTAATCGTATTGTTAATATAAAATAATTTCAATCTGGACTTGGATGGAATTAATGTTATTTAATATTTTATCCATCCACCCGATCAACTACGGAGCCAACCGAGATGGGCGGATATAGTGAAGAAAGATGCAGGTTGACTGCAAGATTCGGACTGCTGTCGAGAATTAGGTTGAATTAGTTAGTGCTGTCGACTTTGGAATCGGAAGACCCGTGGCGCCAAACAGTGATGGTTATTATTTTTATATTTGATAGTTTCTCTCGCAATTAATATTTCTGCGAATATAAAACCATTAACACCATTAAAAAGTATTAAAACCAGGAAACTCTATCTCATTTTCAAGTGGTCATAAAGATTCATTAACTACTTTAGGCTTGTTAGCATTTTTTTCAAAACGTTTTGTGATGGTTTTAAGAAAATATCAATGTGAATATTTTTATTCATGTTTCTCTTTAAAAACTTTACTTATTATATTGTTCTAAAAACCTATTGATCTAAAAAAACTTGTTATATATTTATATCATTGCATTTCCTAAAACAATATATTAAATTTTTTAATACTTACTTTAATACATTTTTAATTTATTTAACTTCAATACATAAATATACAACTTGTGTTTGTTGTATTGTAAAAGATGAACATTCCAAACATTATGCTGATCATCAAATTTTCAGTCATTTCGTATTCCATAGCGACGATTGTTAAAATATTCCGTTGCTTTGAAAAATTGATTGAAGTTTTCAGGTATATCCAGGCGGTTTATACTGCGTGAAACCCCAAGCACATGTGTGTCTCCTTCTGCTGTCCTTAGTGTTCATTATTTTAAATCTATTTTCAGAGCTTTTGATACGTATGTTTGATACTTATAATACTGGAATAAACGCATTATTATTATTATTATTATTAAACTATTACGTATGTTTTTGTTCTGTTTTTTCATAAATATGAAATAGTTAAAATATTTGTAGTTTTTGATTAATGTGGAATTATTTTTTGTCTAATTTTCAATTAATTTAATAATTTTTTCATCCGTTCGTGATGAGACTACAAATTGGAAAATCTTGAAATATTATAAATTAGGAAAAGTATTAATAGAAACTTTAATATTATAAATTAGGAAAAGTATTAATAGAAACTTAAATATTATAAATAATCAAAAAAACTTTGTAAACAGCCCTTAAACTTTTTCCCATTATTACTTTACATTACATTACTTTGTACCTGCGTAAATGTAAGCATACCCCCTCCAACTCCCTCCCACCATAACCAAATCTGTCTATATTTGATCATTAATTTCAGTACATTAATTGTCCTGAAGAAAGGAGCATCGCTCCGCATGTAATTTTTTTTTAAACAAAATTTATGTGTCGTTAAAACAATGTTTTCATTATATAAAATGGTGCCACAAAGTGAATTTGAAAAATTTGAAGTAGTGAACAATATCGTTCTAAAAAAATCTTTTATTTTATTGTCAATAACCAGGACATACACAGCGCGCGAAGACGAAATGTGCTGTAAGCCTTATTCAGTGAGGGATCCCAAATGGACAACGTGAGGATATCTGGAGGCGCCCCATGTTCCTGTCTGCGAATGGAGTGGAAAAGCTGAGAACAGAGCCGCCTGGAGCGGAATTATAAATAAAGCGAGGGCTTTAATACGCCGCGAAACCATGGAATAGTGATAAAATGCTTGTCAACCGACATCTGTCGAGATTTTTCCATGTGTGTCGAGATATTTCTCGAGACAACATTATTAGATTAGAATTTTTTTTTAATTTTTTACAAAAAATCACGTACAAATGGCGTTTTAATTCAGAGGATGGTATTTGTGTTGAGGATGACACGGACAAGCAGCAAACCTTGAACGAGAATTGGTGACGCTTAATTAACAGCTGTCCCAATTATCCGCTCTAATAAATATTCAGTTATTCGCAATTAATCTGTTTGGTCGGATTAGCCAAATTACACGACAGAAGTTTAGTGTTTTTAAGCTATTTATCGTAATATATTGTGTACAAGTGAGTTAAATTTTAAATACTTGCTATTTTTAGCACATAGCTGATCCGTGTTAAAAAATATACATAAACATCGGTGAATGCTATTTAAATAAGGCCAACATTGTTTTAATCTTGAATAAAATATTTTAACGATATAGAAAGTAGAAGGAATTGCGCACTGTCGGAATATCTCGTAATATGTCGAAGACAACAACACTCTGGAACACATTGGAATAGTCTAGGGCACTCTGGAATCGTCTAGGGCACTGTCGTAGACACTGTAAGGGTCGAGTAAATCCCGGAAACGGGAAGCAAGTAATCGAAACTTCGAGAAACTAACATATTTTATATAAAAAGACGAAGTGGGTGCTGCGGAGCGAGTGTTAATTGCTTTGACGTGTGCGACATTGGAGTGATAAAACCGTAATGCGAGCGGTGTAGCCAGCATGTTGTACACCGAGTGATAAATAAGGGCGATTGTTTACGTATGAGTGAGCGATTTAAATAAAGTGCGAAAGTTGAACGGAATTTTCTTGTTAAGTGTTAGCAAGCGATAAATACAGGGCAAATTAGTGTGAGTATAGAAACAGTGTAATAATAAGAGTGTGAATTGTAACATTGCCCCGATTTAATTTGTGTCCAGCGACTTTTGTGTAATTAAATTAAAGTTTAAATTGTTTTAGAGTTTTCATTTGCCTCCCAAATCGACGTCCCGTGACAATTTCTTGCCGACAACATTAATTTATTTGCATTCCCACACCACCCACTCCCATCAGCCCAAACCATCAGATCACCTTGATTGACAGACCCGTAGTAATCTCTTTATTACGCCCTTGGAATATTTAGTTTCTCCAGGCGACGTACGAGTAGATAGACAAGTGACAAATCTTCCATCCGTCCATCATCAGGGCTGATGATCAGGGTTGATGTATCAACACATCAGTCCTGGTGATGAATCCTGCAATGGGATCCGAAACGACGGCCAGAAAGGTCGTAAAAATACGGCATAATACCCCAGAAAACACAAACCAGAGGATTCTGAGTGGCCGTGATAACATAAGTAAATTTTTAAGTGACAAATCATACAGATTTGTCGCTGTCATAACGACGACACTTTTAATTCTTATAAACTTGGAGAGGAGGTCAAGCAACACATCAACGAAGGAGCGATCAAAAAGCCTGAGCATTACAAATAAAAAAAATATTAATTTTAAACAATTTTTGATTGGCTTTTGTTAATGCAAATATTATACCCAAGGTTTAATTGTCGAAATTAAAGAAAATAAAATAAAAAAATATCCGATGAGCTTAGTGCGTTGAAAAAATATACATAAAATTCTACACAGATATTTTTTAACGACCGATGTAAGCCCTGAGAATATTTTTACAATGATATAATTAAAAATAATAATGACAACACACTGCAATGATAACGACATTAGCAAGATATGCATCGGATTAAAAACACAGATAATTTCATAGGCTTGTAATACGTACTTACCCTTTACAAGGTTGTGTATTTACATGAAATGAATTTTTAAAATAAGTGGCTTTTAAATTCTTTTAAATGATTATTGTATAATATTATTAATGCCTTTATAAGCATTACGTATTAGTGATGGATTCTGTATTGCACTTCTTGTAAATATGTGTAGTTCTCTATACGGAGTTATTATTAAATGGATTAACGATTTAGTGGAAATTATCTACACTTTAGACATAACACACCTTCAAGTTGTCATACTCCCTTCACGCATGCTTTAAGTTGGTACGACTGTGGTCACTTGTGCGAAATTTGATCCTGAACGCGTCATTTACCTTCCGGCAATTAGGTCCGGCAATCCGGTAAAAAAATTCCGCACGAGCAGCGATCTGATTTCTGTGGTCGGCGGGGGTGACAGGGGCTGAAATTCCAGGAGACTTTTATAACAATACGGGGCAGTTTTCTGTAACGTAAAAATGTTTTTTTAGGTCGAAAAGTTTAAAAATGGCCGGACAAGTGTGACGCACTAATAGGAAGCAGGACGTCCGTCATCCTCCATCACGGACGACAGGATTCAGCAAGCTCGAGAGAAGCTTCAAGGGAATACCGTCGGTGGTTGGCTTCCGTAAAGTCTACGGATTCCCACAGACTTAAACATGCAAGAAGCGGCGCAAAAGTAGTTTCGCGACCAACCAAAAGCCTTTTTCTTGGAAGGAACACGCAATCTTGTCTGTGTGGACCGCTTTACATTGACAAGGGAGGTGACTATCTAGAAAAATGATATACATGTCGAGCCCCTTCCTTTATGTACATAAATTGTAAAACAAATTATAGATAATTTTTGTATATCGATTTTTCCATTGTCTATTGTTTAAATTCATCTGATAAATAATGTACCAACCCGTTATAAATATATACAATTGGTGACACGCAAGTTGTAACCTGTTCTGTCGATCCCGTTGTATTATCTGTGTTACAATTACAATCAATTTGTTCCCTCCCAAGTGCAACACAATCAACATATTAATAAAGTACCAGCAACAAGCAATCGGCTCTTAAGTCCAGAGCGCTGCCACGGCCTGTATTTTCGTAAAACCTATTTTTCAATATTGTAAATATAATATTTGATATTGAAAATACAAAACAGTACCTACCTACAACGTAATTGAAAAAGAAATAATTTAACAAAAACCTATATTTGCCTTATACTACACACATAATATTGGATTATTTTTCACTACTAGTTTCTGGAAGAGCAGTCTTTTCCATCTACTTGTGTAAATTATAACTAACCCAGTCTAAAAATATTGTGCGTACCAATGTCATGTATCTGTCGCAGTACCTACATATATTTTGATTACTTTAGGTTATCAACCTTAACCTTCATCATTAAGAAGGGACTTGAGAGAGGTTTGGAACCATTACTTTTAATAGTTTTGTTTTCGTCTATTATCTTAAATTATTATAATGAATTATATCCTCTGTAAACAGATGGGATTCGAAACAAAAACTTCATACCATTTTTATATGTTCGTTCACCCCGTCCAAGCGGACCTAATCATGTAGAAATTTCCGTTGGACTATTGTCCTTAGAATAATGCTTATATAAGCCCTACGACGATCCTTTGGTCGCCAGATTGTACTGAAGTTCAAGAAGGAAGAACGAAACATCCGTTTGTTGTTTCGGTACATCTCCGTGACCATCGAATTATTTTTTACTTAGGGCGGGTTGTTTGATCAGGAGTAAGAGTAATAGTTAAGAAAAAAGCATAGATTTTTGCGTTTTTCGCCGATCAAAACACGGGTTTTTGTAAAAAAATTTTTCTTTCTTAACTATTACTCTAACTACTAATCACACACCGGCCCTTAGTGCTCATCTATCTTTAATAAAAGTAACTGCATAAGTAAACCAAGTCGTCATTCTGAATTCTCCTTTGCTGTCACTAACACCAACAAAGATAAAAAAATGATTTTATATTTTAAATTAATGTTGCACCACGAAGCATTGCATGGTAACAAAAATCTTTTCATGATTATGAAGATCTAAAACGTAAATAAATACGTAATGTGCCGTTCCGGCAGTTATACAAGTCCACGTATCGTCAAAGGCGACTATCGTGTTGCCGTCTTTCCGGAAGATAATATGGACGATCTTCTTCTAACTTGATGATTTTTTCTCGCTGGTATTGCAGAGCGTACACCACCAATATTGTAGTTCAGATGTGGTTACGCCATGCTAATGGAATTGAGGCAACAGGAACAGATCATGTCCGTAAAAGACCTGGCATGATCTGGTAGATAAGAAATAAAAAGATGGTTCTGTTAGAACTTAGTTAGTTCTGTCGATGAGATGCGAATGCCCGAGAAGTCGTGTGAAAGAGAACTAGGTAAGATTATTAAGATAGGATAGAAGAGTGTGACGTTCTGTCCTCTTTGCCTATGGGCTTCTACGTGGAAAAGGCATGGTGTAAGGTAATTGCAATTAACAAGCTTGACATAAATCAAAGCATCCTCTAAGCCGTCATTGATAAGATATTGGTAATTCTTTATTTAAAACAAATTTGATGAATCAGTTAAAAAGATACATAGTATAAATATCATTATAATCTATCTAAAAAATATTTTTTGATACATATTTTTTTCTGTACACCTTTCTAATTTATTTAAATATACAGCTTTAATATCATTTTAATTTCTAAAAGGCAATAAAAATTTTAAATTGCCAAAGAAAAAAATGACTAAATTAATGTTCCTGTTTGTTAATTATTTTCGAGTCTACTCCCTACCTTCCAGGAAGCCTATTTTCCTGTAACCTTGACAAGGAAGCTGTTTTAGTGTCTGACAGCATTCCAACCGGGCATCACAATCCGAGGTCTCGGTTATGCAATCCTTAAATATTATCCTTATTCAAAATTCAAACAAAAATATTCAGATGCCTCGTCTGTCAACATGTGGGACAATAGGCTTTGTGTCTGAGATGTTTATAAACAAAGATGGCATTACTGATGAATATGCTGCGTAATATTCTAATGACTAACGAAGGATGAATGTGAAAAATCTACTGATAAGTTAATATTAATTCTCATATCCGTGTTGATGTCCATCTCTGATCAAATGATCGTAACAGACTAAGAGCCAGCGACCGCCAGACTTACGTTATAGTATCAAACTTGAAATATTTTCTGTGCTGCACATACACTATAGTAGGTAATGGTTGGATATTATGACATTTGAGTTGGGGGATTTCAGCAGATAATAGGTAATACAAAAAAATGTATAAGTAAAACTTTAAAATACAAGGTATCACGTAATATTGTTAAATAGTCATAATCGTAGAATAACGACGCATGTGATTTTTGTCAACTTTGCAGGAGAGCAGTTTGAAGTTTAATTTACATCAAGACACTTTATGTCATAGCTCGATAAATACAAAAGATTTTCCTTTGAAACTTGGATTAGTTATTTAGAGTTGATACCTTTCAGCGCAGTACAATGACGTTTTTACACATGCTGCATTGTTCTACGATCGCAAATCAGAACCGTCTTTATACCGACTTCGTATAACGACGGTTAAATTAATGAGAAAAAATACACTTTTTATTTACCATTAGATGGCTTCTATTTTCCACTTTTTAATGATCCAAAAAAGTCAATATGGAATTTTTTCACATACGTCATTGTTCTACGATCATGACGAAATAATGGCCCGAATAAAATATATAAAATGGAGATTTGTTATTTTTACGTTTCACATACACATTTTTTTTTCCTGTATTACCTGTTATCTGCCAAAATCACCCGAACTCAAATGTCATAATATCTAAACTTTCTTACCTGCTATAGTGTACATGTATAGAAAATATTTCAGGTTTTATACTATAGCGTAAGTCTGGCGATCGCTGGCTCTTAGCCATAATTTATACTGAATATGAACACCAGAAGTGCACCACTCGAATAAAGTTGACATTAAAGCCTAGATGTGCACAGACATGGGTGGTTCGTGGCGCGGAGGATCTAAGGCTCCGATTTATAAGAGTTTTTGTGGTTTGAAACAACATCATACATTAAGTGAAATGAGGGACATTGCAGTATTTCTAGGCTGGCCATCCTGACCCAGCAAGCTTCGGTCATAAAACATATCGTGCTAATAAACAGAACAATATCAGAAACCCCAGATTCTTTCATTAAGCAAAACCCACATTCCCAGGTGGGAATACATCACAGATATAAAATCAAAGGCAGCAATATCGAAAAAAATTAGAAAAACGTTTTGAATGTAGCTACCGAGGATTACTAATTTAATTGTACTGAATTCGAAATTTTATAGAAAATATAGCTCTATCCCTTCCAAAATCGTGTTTTCATATAATTATTACAAGTAGATAGAAATATCCTCATAGTAAAAAGCAAAGGCAGCAGGGTCGTTCATGAACGAACTGTTCTCTCAGTTCACTTTATCGAGCGAACGAACTAGTCGTTCACTAGTAGTAAACTAGTCGTTCACTAGTTTAGTAGATGAAAGATAATTCATTCATTAAATTCTGCTGAAATTTTTGGTAGGCATTTTTTTTGGGTAGTGAAAATTTTGGTAGTGAATATGATAAAATCCCTGGAAATCGAAACAACCTCCCCCCATGGATTTTAAAAATTTTAGGATACCTGAAAGTTGAAGTAGATAAAAAACAAAAATTCAAAGAACTACTGAACCATTTAAAGTGAACGTTCATTTTACTGAACGATCTGGTGAATGACAGTTCAGTTAACTGAACTAAAATTCCCATCTCTACTTCATACTAATGTGATAGTTGATGTCGATTTTAGACTGAAACATCATAGGAAAGACAGCAATATCCATATTTACAAGTTAAATATTTATTTATACACGTATACAAAAAGAAAACTGAATTAGCAATTGTTTTTAAAAACTTATTTCCAATAAGATGTAGGCTTCATATATTCCAGAAAAATTTCCTTGAGGAGTGACAGGTTTATTGTATTTATCTCGAAACACCTCAGTGTGTGATATTGCTGCCTTTGCTTTAACACCCCTTAAAGGTGGTTAGTGTTTTTAATAAGTCAATTAACTGAGGAATAAAGATGTCGCATCACGTATCGAAGGAAATAACAACTAATATAAGTCAACCTTTAGAACGTTCAATGTGGTTCAATGGGGAGATCAAACACATTTTTTAATTTTTTTATTATTATTATTTTATTTTATTATTTGTAACTAGAGCAACCGAGCCCATGAATAACTGTCGTGCATAATATAATATATACATAATAAATATTAATTAATATAAATTATAGATTTACTTAAGAAACGTGAAGGGGAGTCTTTATAGGATAGCTCAGGGCTTACCTGTATGGGCTGGCATAATGATTAAATATCTTTCTTATCTCTCTGTGCAAAAAATCCAGTAATTGTGTTCTGAGAACATACATATAAAAATATTGTTTTTAAATATACATAATGGCCAATTCGTCGTACAAATATTCCGGTGAACCTATTAAACTGTTTAAAATTTAAAAATAAACATGCTGGAAAGTTCGTCATGAAGTGCGAAAATAATAAGTAGGTACATATCTTGTTAACATTTCATCTCTACAAGCTGGTCATCACTCGAACCGGCTCCACGATTTAAGTCAGATGCTTTGTTTTGTTTTCGTAACTAATTACTACCTATTATTTTTAAGACATTTTTAACACCTGCGAGATCTTTGACTCTGGTTCGTTTGCTCTCTTAATTGGACCCTGTCTTCGCGATTGTTATCGTTTTATTCGTTTCGCGTCTACCTGTTACTCTTTCAGACAATTTTCTCTTTCTAGGCATTTTATAATTTTCTTAGAAGGCTTTAATGAGCCACGTTAACTAAATATTTGTTTAACACATTTTTCGGCGCGCGTTTACGAATCGCAACAATCTGTTTTACCTAATGTTAGATGAAAACTAGTTAGGTAAGGTTATTTATTTGTTTATTTATTTTGAACACACAGTTGTTACAGGAAGAAATTTACATTGAAATTAAAGTAGAAAATTATAACCAATTAAATTTCAATCAGGGGCATGCAGTGATAACATTGAAGTATGACTTTTTTCCTAATATATCTCGTAATATTCCTATCACAATCTAATATAATAATTTCGCTGTCTGTCTGCCGGTCCGTAACGTCCGTGACTTTCTGGAATTACAACCTTAGATAATTTTGACACAATCTTGACATTTTTATATTATCATTTTATTATCTTTACTTTTAGGTTTAAGTAAATAAGCCAATTAAAAAAATGGATGGCTATTCATGAATTTCCAGCTTCTAAATTCTGCAATTTTTATTTCCCGTGATTTTTCACGGGTGTACGTACGGCTAGCATTTATTATTTTACTAGCCGTGAACCCGCGAAAAGTCACGGGACAAATTTACGAACTTTTTTGAAAATTTGAAAATAGCGATATAAGCTTACAATTAATATAAATAAACATAAATAACAATAGTGGTTATTTGATCCTCAGCAGAAAAAATAAAAGCAAAAACAATAATTCCGCGTCGCGTGAATTTCTCGTGATTAGAGATGGGGCCACAAGGTCAAGGTGAGCGCTGCCTTCGCGAGTCATTACCCCCACAGAAGGCGACATAATTAAGGTCAAAAAAATACATCAAAAATCGCAAGAAAGTTCCATTTTTTTTTACCTTTTTTTAAACCTTATCTAATTAATTTTAGTTAATTAAAATTAGCTTATTTACTTAATAATAGCTTATCTAATTAATAAATTTTAAAAGCTTATCTTATTTAAAAGCTAATATTATCCATCTACCTGAGGACGAAAACTTTGAAAAGTAAAACTGAGTACAATTATTATTATTTTGGCATTTGGAATAATTTATACATATCTAAACGCATCGGGCAATATTTAAAAGAGATTTATAAACGTAAAAAAATAATGTGTATTTTGCGAGGTGGCTTTACGAAGCTTTATAAAATGATTCGTAGATATCAAAATGGTCAATGTATCTAAATCATTTTTTTAATTTGATATTTTCTTCAGGTACGAATGATCAATTTGCACGGTCTACAAGAGCAGGGCGTGTATAAAATTTGTATGAACTGAATGAAAAAAAAAAAATAAACACATAAACTAAAACAAGGAATTAAATATTTCAATAATCTACCAGCGAACATTAGAACTGTATATATAATATGCAAAGTTCAAAAAGCGCGTAATATCAAAGAACAATTGAGATTTTGAATCGTGATATTAACCTTAACACACTAATTATTAAATACTAGCTGTAACCCGTCAAAAATGACGGTATTTTTAGATGTCGGTTCCTAAGGAATATTTATTTATTTAAAAAAATAAAAATTACTATAGAGTAGTTACTCAATAAAAAAATACTTTAAGGAGGTTACGTAATTAAAAAAAAAGAAGAAAAAAAATGTATATGGATATAAATTTTTTTTTTCTTCTTCTTTTCTTATTTCTTTTCATGTATGTGTCATATGTTTTTAAAAAATACAGTTATCTCCCACACCCATGACATTTTCCTGTTCCATACACACAAGTTTATATTTTCATGGGACCGTAAAAAATTGAAAAAATCCATCAAAATTAAATAATGTGTATAATATGTATAAAATATTATGTAAACTTAAATAAAAAAATATATATATCTTAATTATTATAAAATATTATAATAATAAATATATGTCAGAAATAATCAAAAAAATGTAAATTTTGATAACTCGTGTCTCGTTAACAACTGTTGACATTTCAAGTCTTTTTCATTCAATTTCGAATATATAATATTAAAAATCGAATGAAGAAGACCCTCCCGTAGTTTTTGTTGCTATCTATGAGACTGTATATGTGTACAAAAAGAAATATAAATTTATACAGCTAACATATATTCTATGAATCAATAAAAAATAAATTGATGTTATTATATAGTTACACAATATTAACAATAAGCATCATCAGTGGCGCAACAACCCAGTGTGAGTCCTGGCCTCTTTCTTTTTCTTTTTTTCTTTTCTTTTTCTTCTTTCTTTCTCTTTCTCTTCAGGGTTTCGCCTCCACTCCTTCCTCTCCATCATCATCCATCTTCAGTTGGTCACAAATCAACACTAAGCAATCGATAAAATCAGTAATAAACTTACTTCTATCCTGCATTGGTATCGAAACCAACAGTCAAAGTATTCAACGTGGTTTAAATTATACATAGGTTTTTGTTTCAACTAATTCTGTTTACATTGATTATTCTTTAACGAATAAACAAGGCATTAAATAAATTTATGAAACGACAAATAAAAGACTCGCAAATGGTAAATTTATGCTAAATTTATTCAAACTTCATAGGAAGTAGGTTGGCTTAATCGAAGAGTGAGTGAAAACTCGTCTACCGATCCAAAGGTCGGACATTCGACACTTTTTAGCACAGAACGATTGGACCTGGCACTACAATCACTACAGAAATATGAAAGCTGCTATTATAAAAATATTGGTTTTAAAGTATTATGACTACGTAAAATATAATCATGCTTTTATATAAAACTCAATAAAAAAATAACGTGTCAAAAATGACATTTAATATATATATATCTGCCGCCAGTTAAAACTGTGAGAAAAGAGCGCTTTATAGAAGCGTAGCGTCTTGACGACGTTAGTGATGGACATTATTAAATAAAGAATTATTATTACGCTTTTTTTGCTCCTTAAACCACATTATTATACTATACTTCATTATTATTTGAGCCGTTAGGGAGCCATGATAGGTAGCGTTAGTGGCAGACACTGTTACGTAAATAATTTTTCCTCTTTTGTACTTCATTTTGTACACCTCATTATTATTTTTACAATCTGGTAGCGTCAGTGATGGACATTTTTACATAGAGAATTATATATTTTGATTAATGATTAATGCCTACGATTAACGATTAATACCTAATGACATATGCAGTGTATTAATGGATGCACATATTAATTTAAATTTTATATATTATTTATATATTTAAAAAATCTAAATATCTATAAAAAAAATCTAATTTTTAAATATCTAAATCTAAATATCTATGAGTATTAATTACAAAAAGCTTAAAGTCAATGTTTTAATTTTATTTAATAATGGAAATTAAAAATTATTATTATTGGGGATGAGGATTATCTAATATGTAAAACAATGGGACAAGTTTCATGGGACTGTAAAAAAAATCCATAAAAATTAAATAATGTATATCATATATGTAAAATGTTATGTAAACTTAAATATTAATAAAAAAAAATATCACTTGAAAAAGGCTGACACTGGTGACGGCGAAGGTACACTAGTACATTATATACATTACCCGCCTGGTTAAAACAATATAATGTTTTTTGATAAGCTCAGATAACAAAAGTCAATAAATTTTACGATCACCAATTAATTCGTCAACAAAATTTCTAAGTTGATAAAATACACAGGTTTAATGTTTATAAGAAAAGGAATAAACCCAAATATTAAACAAAAAAAGATGTACGATTTATAAAACACCGAGGAATGTTTTGTCAGATCTGCAGCGAGTCGACGTAAAAGGTGTTTTCATAATGTGAAGGACAAAGAAAAAAAGCGAAATTGTTAATATTCTAGTGATTGCCTTTGAAATAATTCCTTGAAGATAATACGAGATAAATTACAGCGACGTACGACATTGTTACTTCCTTAACACAATAAACAAGGATGAGTTAAGAGACATGTTTTTCTTCCTTAGAGCCTAGGTTACCCGTAAAACTTCTTTGTGGTGCTTTAGAGCTATTCACAACGTAGTAAATAATATACATGTACGAGTATGTATCTACTTTTATAAGTATTGACGACAGAACAGCTCAGTGTTGAAATAAAGGCTAAATCCAAGATAATGGTCCCATTGCATATACAACGAAAATGATTATTTCACTATATTATTGAATGTGCTAATAACAAAATGAAAGATAATTTACGTTTAAAAAATAAGTATTAAATAAGATATTACACTTTAAAGTTTCGAAAAATGCACTGCATATTTTGACATTTCATAGGCAATGTATGAGGTTAGGTTAGGTTATTAGGTTTGGTTAGGTTAGGATATTAGGTTTGGTTTGTTTAATTTAGATTACGATTATTTTAGTTAGATTAAATTAACAGGACGTTAAATTATATAGTGAAATACTTATTTTCATTGTATGAACAACGGGACCATAGTCTTGGATTATTCCGAAATAAACTGAGATTGTTACTGTTTGTGTAATTAGTGCTTGATTGCAACGATGTTAACGGAATCACAGTTTATTTCTTCATTACGAGCATTGTTAGGGCTAATCAAAATTACTAAAATCTTTTGTTTGTGAAGTTAAATAAAGTGATAGTGTTTGGAACACTTTTCTTAGCGGTCACAATTCTTCACCCTGAAAATTAATTCGCCGCATATATAGACAAAATATATTTTTGATAAACGCGATCATTTTTTGATATTATATTAAATTCTATAATAATAAGAACGATATAATGGCCTACAAAATACTGCGAAGAGGATTTTTATTGCAGGTTTAAATTCCGTTTTTTTTTAAACAGTAAGGTGGTATAATGAGCGGTTGAATTTAAAGTTGTAAATTAAAAAAGGCGCAGTTATCAAACGTATTTTATTTATTTATAAATTTTTATACTCCCATATAAGTGTATATATAACCAGAATATTTTGATTATGTCCAAATTTTTCAAGAACACAATACTGGATTTTATCCTCGGGGGACATCATTAATCAAGATATATTATAGATTTCTCATAGAGACCAAGCTATATTTTTATATGGGAAAGTAAACATGGAGGTTTTTTTGGGTTTTCATAGGGCTTACGACGTATCGTACGGCTACATTAAGTGATCACTTTATACAATGTAACGTTCACCATTTCCTCCCATGATAGACTACCACTTGTTTCGTATGTGAGTTGTAGTTTTACTACCGCCACCTGCAGTCCAAAGCTTTTTCATTCCCGTAATCCAATACAGATGTCAGTATTGATAACAATCAGGTATCTATATTGAACGTTACATTATGAATAGTGATCACATAAACCAGCCGTACGATAGGTCGTAAGACTATGAACACCCAAAAAGACTTCCCTACCTACTTTCCCCTATAAAAATATAGCTTCGTCTCTGTCAGACATCTATAATATATCTTGTATTTATAACGTTTCACAAGTATCAAATGTTTGCCATACTGGGCTAAACTTCAATTAACATAAGTGCTAGATTATAAAATATATATTTATATTTGCACAGTTTAATTATTTAACAATGAACCCAATTGACTAAATATATGTGTATATAAATAATGTGTACCTACGGCTTAGTATATGTGGGGAAGAATTGTTTGTGGTATGAAATATTTATAAATGGTCTTAGACGTTATATACTTTATACTTTATATTTGTATAATAAAATTTAAAAATTCGACTGTCTCACTAAACTAAATCTCTGCCGAGATTTTTCCATTTATAACAATAGTTTTAAACATCATGTTGAATGTATTATTATTAGTTAACACTTGACACGCGCCTACTTGCGATAAATAAATATTTCCACTTGTCAGTATTGTTTGCAAAATATTGCTGTGACTTTTAATTTCAACAGGAGTTTTAGCATAAAACTCGATATATGCACCTAGCCTATTACAAGATAATTTTTTCTTTCATAGGGGAAAGTATGGTATATTGGACCGGCAACCAAATTGGACCACCCTCATATCTGAAAAAGTAGCATTTCAATTCGATATTGGCAACACCAAGCGATGTGCATCTAACTTCATTGCACATCGGCCATATTGTTTTTGACATTCGTGTTTTGTTTTAAAAAATCTATTTCTGTTATTTTTAATGTAAATTCTATGGTTCCGTGCTAAGGGTGTAGTTAAGTGAAAGGAATGGTAAAGGTGTTTGTAATGTATAGTTTAGAAGCGCAAACTTATCTACAATCTACATAGCGAAACAATTGCCGGCATTCATAGGTTATATTTTATTAGATTTATTTTATGACGTATCCAACCTGTTGGTTAAAATGGACCATTGTAAGTTGATTGGATACAGTGAGTACGTTACCATAATTGAAATCACTAAACTTGTACCCAAAATCCTGACATTTGCAATAATTGTATTGTGTGAAGAGCTTCAAGTACTTAGTAGGTTTCTTACCGATACTATTATGATTTTTGTTTTTTTTAATTAAAGTTTTTCTTTATGTTTTACCTGATTTTTGAGTCTATTGAAGTCCAATGTAGCAACCTCGTGGTCCAAATGACAGAAGCAGTTGTTAAGTATTGAGATATCTTTAACAATTATGTTGATTAATACTTAATAAATGCAAAGCCTTATAATTGTTATTTTATTTCATACAGTAGACATTTGTAAAAATCTAGAAAATATATGCTTAAAACGCGTTTGAGAAAAATTTATCCAAATTACTAGACTTTTCCCTATCTATGTCATTGACACACGTATTAAATCATTCGAGCATTTTTGCGTGGGTTTCTATTATGCAAATTTAAAATCATCATTATAGAAAGGTTTATTATTCAGGATTCACGATTTTTTCCTTACATTATTATTTTTGGCGATGTTTAAAAAAGTCATTACGCCGCGTTCTCTGAGGATAAGCAAAAATAAAGAACACAACATACTCGGTAGTTGCACTCAAAATTAAGTACATTGTCTCGTTTTATTTTTATTTATTTATTTTTACAGTTGACATACAGGACGTACCAGAGCTAGCAGACGAAACTTGGCCGGTGGATTCTTGACTATGTTATGAGTCTAAAATGTTCAAGCAACCGTGACCTAATATCAATAGTTATGGAGATATGCAATATCAAAATTTGCATTTTTTTCAATATTTATGACGTATTTCTTGCAAAAAGTTGAACTATCATTACAGTAACTTATATCGATTATGAAAAAATTATTTTCTTCAATACAACTTAAATAAAATGATAAAAACCTTGTGAAAAATTAGTTTTTTCAATTTTTGCAAGGTTTTTTTTTTTGTTTGACTTGTATTAAAGCGAATGAATTGTTCATAATCGATATAAGTTATAGTAACGATAGTTCAACTTTTTGCAAAAAAATAAGTAAGAAATAATATTGAAAAAAAAAATGCAAACTTTGATACTGCATATCTCCATAACTATTAATATTAGCCCATGATTGCTTGAATATTTTAGACTCATAACATAGGCAGGAATATACCGGCAAAATTTCTGCTGCTAGCTCTGGTACACCTGTATATATAGCTATATAATATCAATAGCATGAAAAAATATGGAATCATTATGTAGGTATAATAAACGTTTCGATTAAAAAATTTACATACATATCTTCGGTTTTGTTTTATTTCAAGATCTAATTCTTCTAAACAAAATTTTGTAGCTAGAAAAACTGTAAAAATAAATTGTTTTCCGTAACACACATCGTTTGTGCTTACAACCAAAAGTCAATTTCACTGGTCAGTTCTGTTTGTTAGTCTACCAAATGGAGTTATCTAATACAAATTTAGTTACATCGATGAACATAAAGAACAGCGTATAAAAAGTGGATAAGAAATATTTAATTTTATCTCTCTCCTGAAGAATTTGACTAACGTGGGGTGCGAAAACAGCGCCACCCAACCTAGCGACTTGGATTGTGTTAGTTAACGACGAACATTTGTTACATTAGTGACGGACATTGTTACATTAATGACGGACATTGTAGTATTAATGACGGACACTGTTAAATTGTATAATAAGGATATTGTTTATTTGTTTATTTATTTATTAATCAAGGCCCTAGTGGACTTTTACAGTACAATAAAGTTACAACATCATATAATATACAAAACTATACTATTTGTACAAAAATTGTATAATTTATTTTTAAATTCATTCAGCTTGTTTTCATTCTTCACATAATTCGGCATCTCATCATACACGTTTACGTCTCAGTACCTACATTAGAAAATTTTACATATTAACTTTTTTTATAGTTATTTACATCATTATTTACAACGATTTTGTACAAAAAATATTTTGACATTTTGTAATTAAAATTTTTGTGCAAAAATATGATTATATTCTTAATTATTTTGTATTAGTCACTTATAAAAATCACTTTAGTGATAGCCAAACGTCTTTCAGAAATTAAATCATTAAAAAATATACAAGAAAGCGCAAACTTTGAAGTAACTTACCTCCATAACTATTGCTATTAGGACATTGTTGCTTAAACATTTTCGATCCACGCTTTAAACGGGAATCTACCTGTAAAGTATTGTGCACCAGCACTCCCTGAATGTCTGCATTTTTTCGAGTTACCCACGCATCCAATAATTTCGCAATCGTTATCGTGGTAAAAATCGACAAAGAATTTTTACCCACTGAGCTTTATCACGAAGCCATTATGCCCCATTCATATCTATTAAGAAAATATACGAGTAACGAAAGTAAAACGATAACAAACTATTAACTACGAAGACTATTTATAAAGAATTGAACTACCGATATTTCGTGTCCTTTCTATCAACAGGGCTTCATCATCAAACAGGGATATTCAAAGATTTGAACATTAATCTTTCTATTTCCTAGACGGAGTTTGGTTCATCGCCCCTAAGGTGAAATTTTCACTAAAATGTCGATGAAAATTTTTTCCTAATTTTAGACACGTTATATAAGATACGTTTTACTGTGTTCAAATCAAGACTTGTTGACTTAAAAAATATTGCTATTAAGATATAACTTCATTTTCTTGATGTCTCCTAAATTACAGGAAAATTAACACAGTTTTGAGGATAAAATTATTGTCAGATTTTGATACGAAAAATCAATTTCGACCAAAATTTCTAATGATAGCTTATACCGATTTCGAAACATATTCTTTTTACTATATTATATTACAATCAAAATTATTAATTTTTGTTGTTGGTAGGATCACTGGAAGAACTTAATTTGCTTTTATATAAGCAAATAGTGTTGAATATTTTTACATTGTACAGTATAAAATTCGTAATATATTTAAGGGCAATCACAGAGAGAACGAAGAGATCGAATCCGCAATTGAGAATAAGACGGACCTCTGGCATCGAAGATGCTGTGCGATGGAGCAGAACAAGGAGAAGGTTCTGAAGAGATCATATTAACAGAATGGACAACTTTATAATCTATTACATTGTAGTTAACGAAATCCCACCTGGTCATCGTCTTCCTGGAGGGACAGTTGGATCTCGACAGATCTAGAAGAAGAGGAAGAAGAAGAAGAAAAAAAGAAATTTTTAATGAGATATGATTAACATATTCACATAATATAAAAAAATCCCACCTGATCGTCGTCTTCCTGGGACACCACCTAAACCCTCGAGGGACAGTTGGATCTCGAAGACTCAAGAGTAGCAGCTTTCTGCCAGAACAGATTAAGAGGAAGAGGAAAAAGAATAAGAAGAATTTTTTAATGAGATGTGATTTACATATTCACTAAATATAATTATGTAGGTATGGGCTACTTTACATGTTGTTCAATAAATAAGGAAGTCTTAGTAAATTGATTGTGACACTGAAAAAGCAGGTGTGCTTGCAATAAAAGTGATGTACACCTTGCTTATATTTGAAATCTTGGTCACTCGAGAGTAGTAAAACTAAGTATTTTTACAATTTTTTAATGGATAAATGCAATCAAGGGTCTATTTCACCACCTCCAGACAAACTGCGAAATAACTATCCGTCAGATAAATTTAATGGATTAAGTCACCTGTCATAAGATTGCACTAACATCTTTCGAGATACGTTTGCAATCGGAACCTAAGCACAGGCAGTGAAATGTTAAGTACGCAGACGGTTTAGATCATGTATTCAAAAAAATGATTATTATTTACAATTTATATACTATTCGATACATAAGGAACGAGGATATGAAGAAGGTTGATGTCATACCCATTGTATAAAATATGATAATCAATATAATAAAATATTAATAAAATGTGATGATTCTTAGACACATTTCCAACCTTGTGCAGATAATTTCAACAACATCAAAATTGATGTACAGACAGACAACTTCGGGATAAGTTATGTGTAGAAAAAATACCAGTTACTCGAAAAAAATCATAAAGGAATGCAAAGCTAGGCACGATTTCTACGAAATAAAACTTAAAATACGGTATATTTTAATATTCAAAGCTTTAATTTTACGATCGCTCTCAAAGTTCTGAAAAGCGTTGTGTATTTTATTGCATTAGAAAAAGTCTTATTTTAAATATGTAGTTTTATTTAAGTATACTGAGAATCAAGCTTGGTTGGCTTAAATTGGATATATTAATGTGATAACTGTTATACTGTGGTACGTATATTCGACAACGGATCTGAGTTCGAATTTGCTATCGCCTCGGTGCTAATATTGCTTAGTTTAGAATATGGCGAATTGTATTGAACAATGTACTTGTTTTCTGAACATATTTATAATAAAAAACAATTACTTCATTTTATTTAATATTTTGTCCTCAATTTTATTGTAAAGCTACTCATCTCGGCACAGGTTACATAGGCAGTTATTTAAGTACATGATAAATAAATAAATAAAATAATTTTTTATACTGAATTGATTGCTTCTAGGTACCTGTTTTGAATTATATTTATATATATAATATATATATATATATATATATATATATTACATATATATATAGTAAATTTGCTTATCAAATCAGTGGTGTATGTTTTAGACGCTCGTTGTATTTCTTAATCGTAAGAATTTTTCCTACACTAACCATCTCTACTTGATACTTTGGCATTGTTAACTGTCATAATGACATTTATCGATAATCATATTACGAGAAATACTTCAAATATACAAATAAAAAAGATTATTGTATTTTTTTTATTATGTAACAATGAAAAACTGATATTTCATCAAAAATATGGATGACGTTCTGCGACAATAATCCCCAACGAACCCAAAATACCAAAACTTAAAGATTTTGTGGCAATCAAAATACATAATTCTATTTGTAACAATGTCTGTCACTAACTCAACCAGATGTCATTAATAATGATGAGATTTAAAAACAAAAAGATTAATTTTCTTTGTAACAATTTCCATTACTAACACTACTGTGATATCCTTTCGTTGGCCTAGAAAGATTTTTGTCGGAAAGTCTAGTATCCTCAGTGAACTCCAGAAGGTATATTTTTTCCGTATAAATTACGACAATATCGCGACAAAGTACAATTAACGGTTATAATAAGCTTTCGAAGTGCATCCTTTCGAGATGGCTTTCTCAGTGGCGCCCGCCTGCGCGGCGCGTCCCTTTCAATCCCATTTTCCATCTCTATCTCCCGTCTCTTTCGTGCGCTCAGACAGACGTCCATCCAGATACATCACTACTAGCAAGACGCTAGATGGCGCTATTCTCAATGCCTTAAATCGCTGCCTAAGTATGTAGCATAAAACTAGTTATATCTTGTTAATATATGAATTATTTGGAATTAAACAGCGTTATATATACATGAGTTATAAGTGTAATAAAATAAAGCCATGACAGAATACATAGAATTACATTTAAAGCAATCAAATTAATATAGAAGTAATGTAAAGCGAGAGTAGATAAATATGAGTGCGTGTGTATGTGTATGTATATGTGTAAGTACGTAAGGGTTCCAAGATATTCCTTATGGCTTTTAGAAAAGCATTGCAAGTTTCGTGTAATACACCGACACCGGAGAACCTTTCGCTGTAATTTGACAACATTATATTGACGACAAGATTCCCATAATTTGTTTTATATTGAGGGATGTGAAATAGTTAGAAAACTGTGGATAACAGTGTGCGGATAAATTATACTGTTACAATTACAAATTTGTTAAATTAATTGAATTAAATAAATAAAAAATATATTTTCTTTCTTTCTTTCTTTTCATTGTAATTTGACAATATTATAGTGACGACAAGATTCCCATAATTTGTCTTATATTGAGGGATGTGAAATAGTTAAAAAAAACTGTAGATAACAGTGTGCGGGTAAATGGTACTATTAGAATTACAAATTTTTAACGTGAATTAAATAAATGAATAAAGATGCGTTCGATAACACCACAAGAGCCGTGTGTCAAAGTCAGGCGCATGCCCCCGTTAACAAAGAATAAAAAAAAGGTAAACGATCTAAATATTGTAATATTGCCATGCCGGGACAGTGCCGGCGCTCGTAAAGCCTTCACCCGGCGCGCCAACCGGGTCGCGCGAAGAAAGCGCGCCCCGCTGCACTGCCTGCCCCCGCGGGACGGCGAAGCTCCGAGGACCGGGGACTCGGCCGAACTACAAGACGGCGGCGGGCGGCCGGGCGGTCGCGGCGCGGGCTATATAAGCCGCGGCGCCGGAGCGACCGGAGTTAATCAGCGCCAGTCCTCTCCGCCAGACGGTCCCGACAGTAGCGAGAAGGCCGTGTCATTAGTGCAAAGTTCAACACTCGCGAGGCGACACTTTCAGACGCTTTTCAACCCCCTGACAATTTACAAGGTTTGTCCCCCATTTTGAATTTTATTTTGCGAAGTTTTTTCAAACATGTACAGGTAAATTCAGTTATTCTCCGTATGAATGAAAAAAAATCATTGTATAAATGCTACGCAAGTTTTCAGAAAATAAAAAAAACTACCAGGATCCTATCACATCGTGGTGGTGGGTATCAGTTGTTTTGTTTTCAGAATAAAAATATAGATTGCATTTTTACAATGACATACTTTTTTTAACTTGATAATAAACGCAAATAACGAAAAAGGAACGAAATAAATAAAATCGTCATCGAGTGATTTGGCAGTCACTTAGTTGGTGCAACATTTTAATTAAAAATAAAGTTTTCATTGAATAATAATAATACTAGTTAATAATTATCCCTGTTGATGAGAGACTACTCCTCTAGAAACTACAGTAGTAATATATAACTCGAGTATTGTCTGTATAGAACAAAATTTCAATAAAAATCATATTTCAAATCAAAGAATATCATAATGATAAACATTTCAATTCAGAATAATGATAATAAGAACGACTCAGATCATAACAGTATGTAATAGATACAATTTAATTAGATTTCTTATTCAACAAAATGAAAATGTGTAATGTAATGTTATACTGAAATCGTTAACTTTGAACAGAAATATGAAAAAAATATTTTAGTCTAAACATTTTTTAAATATATATTGTAAATATGCTTAGCTGATTAGATTTGATATGAAAATAAGTCCTTGAAACTATAAATATACCATTTTATTTAAAATTAACTCGATGATATTTAAAAATTCTAGTAACATAGATTAACGATACAAACAACAAAAATCTTACAAAGTTGTTTTCATTAGCGTCGATTCTGTTGTAGCATATTCATATTATATTATTTTAAAGGTGAAGGAGAAAAATTCTAATGCGGTCATTAAATATGCCGAACATTAAAAAAGTAGCTTTTGAATTAATTAATGTAAACGATTAATTAAAATGCCGTGAAAAAACAAAGATGCTGTTTAAAATATGTATCGTAGATTTTTTTAAATTCATCGACATGAATTTGGCCATTTTAATCATCTTTGTTGTAATATTATTTAAAATCGACTTACTTCAATATTAACTCTCAACGAGGTTCGATAACTTATATAGAATAAGGGACGTTATATATATCTAAAAATGAAAAATCTTTCAGGCGCCGATGTTGCATCAAGATAATTTTTTTGCAAGGTTTGATTTTGATAATTGTTTAAAGAGAATAATCCTTGTGTTTTTATACTATTGGTTGCAAAACTATTGGAATAAAATAAACGTGGTGCAAAATCTTGATCGAGCTTATAAAACGGTTAAAATGTTCTAATATTATTTTCATTTAAAAAAATCTCGTGCATGGAGTGCGCGGTAAATGTGAATGAAAAACTACCTCGAATAATTGGACAGATTCCCACTCTATAAGAAGGCGTCAATGAATAAATTAGGCTCGATTCGCGTTGTTCGAGTTTGCCAGAACAAGAGAATATTAATATCGGCATGTCGCCGAAAACAACGCGTACCCGCGTAGTGCAATAGAAACGGGTGTTTGTAGCGTACGATTTAAGTGAATATTTAAAGTGCAACCTTCACGCTTCATTAGCCGGCCTATTGGGCTTACTCTAGTGAAACCGATAGATTGGTTTTCATAAATGAACGTGTAGTTTTTTGTACTCGTTAAATACACATACACACACACAGTCTAACTAACAATATTGGTATTCTGTTTTAATTTTAAATATTTTAACAGACGGAAATTGCGTTCTTACTATCCACACGTTTATTTAAAAATGTATAAAAATTCACATGTTACTAATAATTTTGCATTAAAATTTGTATAAATATTCCACATTCCACACGTTCCACCGGATTATAAATAACTAAATCATGTAATAAGGCTATCCCTTCACACTACCTTATAAATGCACAGTATTTTCAATTCTAAATGCAATAAATGCAGTCCGGATTTGAATTATTTCGCGAAATCTAGATTTCACATCTTTTATGTGAAATAAAAGATGTTCGTTAAGCTAGTGTATTATAACATTTTGTTTTGCAGAGGTGTTCCTTCCTTTGACTAGGTAATGCTAACGAATTAATTTAAATTTATATAAATTAACTTGTTAAAACCACTTAATATTGAAAATAAAAATTCAACATGTTTCGAAGCCAATGGCTTCTTCGTCAGGATAACAAAAATAATATTTAAAAATCGAAGTATAGATCAAAATATTAAAAAGTTATGTATGGAAAATGATAATATAAAGTACCTACTTAAAAAAATATATTTAAAAGATAACTATTTGCAAAAAGGACCTGATTATTTATAACATTAAATTTACTATGAACATTTAATTAATTTAAGTTAAAACTCTCTCTGTAAAGAAAGATAAAACTCTTTTTTGACAAATTTTCTATTGGTAACCGCATACCGAAGTATCGTCATAACATTCACAGTTAGATCACATTTTTACACGAAATTGTATCAATTTCAATAACAAAGCTCATACGTAACTTGACAGATATTTTGTGGAGAAATAATGTTTGAAACGTCACAGATGCAACAACAGTACAAACTCTCGATTAAAAATTACCCAGTCGCGTCGTCACAATGAGTGTACACAAAACATGTATGTCACAACAAGTTTGTAAAAACGTGATTCGGCATTGTCCAGCTTATTCAAATGTCCGATAGCAATAATTACTACTTTGTACCTGCTTACATTTCCTTGTCACCTTGTCATCCAAAATTTCCGGGGAGATACACCGTCATCATCAACGCGGGCAATATCATGACTGGAAATGAAAAATTTAACAAATCTGATCGATCAGATTGTAGGTACATATCACAAATTTTACCCATAATTTTCATTAAAAAAGCCTATACATTTCACGCCGATTCGCCCCAGGGGTAAGCAGATAGGATAGAACTCCGCACTCTTAATTATCACTCTGGTATTTCCATTTTTATACGTCTTATCCTGCACGCTCTTCGGACATTAAAGCTTTTCACAGAGCCGTTATTATAATATTGAGTTTATCTTATCATGCCAGGTCATTCGCAGACGTCATCTGTTCTTACTGCCTTTAAGAATTGGTTCATATAATTTCTTTAACAATTTCCCCTCGCATATATACTACTTTCCACACAATCAAATCATCTCAGAGGTATTTAAATTATACACAATCTACATACAGCAATACATTCGAAACTAATTTCTTCATTCTTCACTGCATAGTATCAACATTAAGTGCAATGCTAGGATTTTTAATGAATTGAATATCAACTAAAATTAACTATGAATTCGTGTTTCAAAACATAAATTTATCGACCGATCTTTACACTTATTATTGAACCCAAAATAACGAACAGGCAGTATTTAAAACGGAAAAAATGTCACAAAGCACAAAACATTCTAGTGAAACTATTCCGGTCTATTCCGAGCCCTGCCGGTGATCCTCCGATGCAGTCCTCCGATGTACCCAGGAGTCCCTGGTTCAGAAGCGGCGCGCAAGGTCGGTACGATGGCCACCAGCGACAATAGTCGGGAGTCCGCCCGTCAATCTGTTTCTGTATCGGCGGTGAATGAGCCAATGAATGGCCGGCGGCTGACAAATGGAAAAAAACATAATAACCCGCACTGACAATGGATCTCATGCCGAATAATAAGATAAACGGTGACTCAGTTTAACGTACTTAACGGTGGACAAAACATTACGTGTATTTAGATGATTCACGTGTTTGACGGAATCAAATCGAGCGGTATAAATATAAACACGGCCGGATTGAGCACGCTTAAGGGGTCACACCACATTAACATTTTCAAAAAATCGATAAAATCGCTTGTAGCTTGAAGTTCTAAGGATAATTAGAGTCATCACTCGTTCGAAAATTCCCAAAATTGGCAGAATTATAGAAATTTTGAACAGCGTAGTATGTAAACTTACAAACCAATAACGTTATTCTTTTGCGTTTTTATGAAACTCAATGATGTTATCTCAAAAACTATTAGGCCGATTTTGTTCAAATTTTGCAGTCACGTTATCAATTTTAGTGAATTTGAATGAATTTTTTGATGCCTCAAAGTGATGTAACCCCGTGAAAATGAGGTCTATTTACGATAACTTAACTTGTTGGTCAAGTGGTTAAGATATTCACCTAATGATCAATTAAGAGCCGGTTGTTTCAAGATGGATTAAAGTAAAAGTTCATTTAAATCACAGATTTTTGCGTTCTCCGCCAATCAAACGATCCGTTTTCAAGTATGAATCTATGCTTTAAATGAACTTTTATTTTAATCCAACTTGAAGCAACCGGGCCTAAGATAGTTTTAGTTCTATTTTCATAGAACTAAACTACAGTTTAGCTTGGTTTGAATATTGATTTGTCATGTATTCCGTGTTGGTTTCTCTACTCCTTTTAAATATAAAACACTAAAGAATTGACAAATTATTATTGTGAGCAAAATTAAGTACGATGGATGGATCATGTGAACCGAATAAATGAAAAGAGGATGGATAAAAAGATACGATATAGAGTTTTAACGGCACCTATTATTGTCAAAGATTTAGCACGATCAGGAAAATCAACAGCATCTACTGGTGTGAAAGATGTACGAGAGTGAATGAGGCGAGAGTTGCGTCTGAGGATACAGGCGTTCTATCATTTCCGCCAACCAATCCATTAAAACGGTGTGATCATAAGAAAGTAACGTATGCTAATGCATGTAATTGTCTTGTCTACTCTAGTATCTAAAATTCAATCCTTACCTGAGAGATCGCAAAAAGATGTTCATGTTTTCATAGGACAAACTTTTATCCATTTAGATAAATTATTATCAATGGATCTATTCTAATATTACCTTTCATACAACTGTTGAGATAATCGTATGCAAATGCGTGAGGGTAATTGACGCTTCTTAAAATTGATCGAACGTAAATAAAATTTATACAGCAATTTAAAAAATATCACGGTTGTAAATGACTTCACATATTTTAAAAATAGACACGAGAATATTTCCTAACAGGTGATTGAAAAACACGTTGCCCTTCAAAATGATAATCCCTAATTTAACTAAACGTCCGATATGCAAATGTAGACAGTGAAGTAATAAACCATCGCTTCGGTAGTAATCAATATCGAGAATTACAAATTCGGGCATAACCGGTTTCGATTCATTGCTCAATATTGCTTATCAAACGGACGGTTTAACTGGAGGGAATGCTCGAGGCGTCGCCCGGGAACTAGTTCCAAAATTGCTGATGATGAACGGTAAATCGGCGGTCCATCGGCGTGTTGGGAAACTGATCCCGTAACTGTAAACTCTGAACTAGCCAGTCGAGGAAAGGTTTAGTGCAGACAACAACCTGCAATCGATCCACGAATGTCCCCCAATATACATTACCGACTTCTTTTCGTTTGCCGCAATAGACAACCAACACTTCGCTTGGTATCAACATCCAATACAAGTAGGTTAGTTGAAGTTAATAGCGTCCCCAATACAAACCGTGCTGTCGCAGTGGCTGGACCGAAGTTATGGTATAAACTACCAAACAAACTGAGACAGACATCATACTTCAGTTCAGTAAACAACAAACGACGCACCTATAGAAAATCATAAAAAAAGTTATAGTACCCAAGAACGCATTCCGCGAAAACTTCTAAATATTCCTGGCCATCACAACTATAGTTTTGACCGTAGTTTATCTTTTATATGTCACCCACCCAATTTATAATAGTAAATACTAAATAAGTTATTTAACCAGTGAGTTGTTTACCTAAGAATATAATTTGCGTAGAGTGCCCTTGAGGTAAGTTCTCGTAAAAACTTCGCTATATAAGTCATCCAAATATAAGTAAACAAATATTAAATATTCAGACAAAGCGACAATAGATACGAAGCGACACTTCAGATACGAAGATGATGATACTACAGTGTAGGGAATCCCGAATCCCGTAAACCCGGCCAAGTGTTACCCCGAAATTAATCTAAGATATTACTATTAC
Organism: Agrypnia vestita; assembly: GCA_016648135.1. Lineage (NCBI taxonomy): Eukaryota > Metazoa > Arthropoda > Insecta > Trichoptera > Phryganeidae > Agrypnia > Agrypnia vestita. The sequence continues at coordinate 190,293 of JADDOH010000006.1, forward strand.
TTTCAGGGTAACAAAATTAAATCATGGCTAAATGATGAAACACTCAACGTTTTATTTTTTATTTCATATGTTATATACCATCATGGCGGTTCCCTACGCGGGTAGGAAGAGAGAATAGAACGCCACACTCTTCTGTCTTAGCACACCACTCTTGCCTTGTCCACTTTCACATCCTCCATTGATGTAATTTATCTGATCAGGTCTTTCGCAGACACTCTCTGTTCCTGTTGTCTTTTACATTTGCTTCATAATCATCTCCTCGCTCCAAATATGTTGTAATTTGTCATTAATGCTATATTATTTAAGTTATTTTTGTCAATGATGCCTTAATCACTTCTTTGAAAATATATATATCTTGTATCGAAAATCGTATTAGCTATTTCTGAACATATTTATAAATGTAAAGTTAGCATTTTCTAATTCTGGATATATAATTTTCGCTGGGGTTAGGTTCTCTGTTTTTTTGCGTAGATAGATGACTTTTAATATGTGTTCTAAATTACGAGTTGTTAGGTATAACTTCCAAGCCGGCAACCAGATTGTTCCAAGAAACAGCTTGGATTTCGAAACCTCGATCGAGTCTGTATGCACATTGTAAAATAAAGCAAAACAATTTTCAAAGCGTTCTAGTCATTGTTCTCGCATTCAAACAGTCACAGGTACACGATTACCTTCGTTTCAATAGCCGGAATTTCGCGCTTAATTGAATGTTTTTGCCAGTCTACAAAACTGATCAGAATTAATATTGTTGTTCAACTAGCATTATGTCTACCTAGTCATTAAACAATACGACAAGAAAAAATATAGTTTGCAATGTAAACAAAATAGTTTTGGCATCGAATTAAATAATTATAATATTAAACACATGGAACTTAGGTGCTTAGGGCTTCGCACACCGAGGGTTTCGAGTTCGATTCCCGATGAAGTCAGCAATTAATCTCTATTCTTAATCTTATTATTGGGCCTCTCGACCTGTTGAAGAGTAAAAAAGGAGAATTACGTTTGATACGTAAAGCTCAAAAATTAAACGCCCGGGTAGCGATGTTTTTATATGTCTAGTGAAGTGACAATGCGTCAAACTATTATAGATAGAATTATAAAAAAAAAACACATACGACCGACGTACAAACGTAGAAAACTATTTAAATAGAGATTATTTATTTAAGACACACAAAGACAACGTAGACCAGGTCTTCAAAAATTTCTGTAGGTTACAAAAAGGCTGTGTGCAACTAGAATGTCTGATTTGTAATGCAAATTCTTAGTGTTTATTTTCAAACAGCTTCTACAGGTATATCCTTGACTCTCAAACCCTGGAGGGTGAGATGAGATTGTCTGTCATTTAGAATCTTCTAGAGCAATCTTCATCGTGCATCTTAAAAAATCGTTAAGTCTATTCCTCTTAAATGCTTTTGAGCAATAATTTCAAATATTTTTCGAAAGAATTCCGCCATTCTGATTACAAGATCTTATCTAAGACGCCAACCGTCTTAATAAATCATTTTCTGACATCTCGAGAGCGGATAAACCACAAAGCTGCGAATTCCGTGTAATCCTTAAATAAGCTAAACTCGTCAAATTGCCGCTAATAGGAAAATTGTCCGAGTGACCTCGACGCCCGGGCGAGCGCGCAACCGGGCCCACGTGCGCTGCGCATGCCGCAGACGGCGCTATTTAGGAAATCCTTTTAACGCCGCTGATTGCGGGCCGGCATTAACATTTCCTCGAAAATAAACAGGAAATGTGACAGCGCCGAAACGCAGCGACGCAAAAAAGGCGAAACTTTTGCCGAGCCGGCTTGCGCAACACGGAGAGGCGAGACGTCCGTAAATCTGTCCAACGGGAGAAATTTCACGGTTGTTGAGATAAAATTATCCGAACGAAAGGTTTCGATTCTCGTAAAAAAATACACATTTATAAATTTTATTTTCACTAAAATTTTTATTTTTATAATCATTGTCAGTATTGGCATTGGTTACGTCCATTGCTGGGCGTAGAATCTCCTCTTTGCCCCACAATATTCTCCGTTTAGTGCTTCTCTCCTTCGATACAGTCACTTACAAGTCGTCATTCGTGTACGCTCTGCCGTAAATTATACGTAAAATTATACAGCATTTCTCGTAGCTAGTAGCAAAAACTTCGGGAATGTGTCCTTCATTCAATTTTGAATAGAAAATATTCTTTAAACATTGAGTGAAAAGTTGACAGTTACGGAGTTAAACGACATTATAGATTGCAGTTTTTAAAAATATTTCTGCCTTATTTTCTACAAAATGTTGAACTATCACTACAGTAACTTATACGGAATATTAAAAATTTATTAATTTAATACAAGTCAAATATAAAGATAAAAATCTTACAACTTTTTTTTTCAAATTTCTGCTAGGTTTTATTTATTTAATTTGTCCTGTATCAAAGCAAACGAATTTTAACATTCAATATACATTACATTAATAATAGTCTAACGTTTTATAAAACATAAGCCAGAAATATTGAAAAAATGCAAATATTGATGTCGCATATCTCACATAACTATTGATAAAATGTTCAAGCTATTATGACCTAATATCAATAGTTAAGGAGATATGCGACATCAAAATTTGCATTTTTTTTCAATATTTCTGACATATTTTTTGTGAAACGTTGGACATCATTCCAACGAATATGAAAAATTCATTCCCTTTAATACAAGTCAAATAAAAAAATAAAAACCTTTGAATTCCAATTGGAATTTTTTCAGGGTTTTTATCATTTTATTTAACTTGTATTGAAACGAATGAATTTTTCGAAATTGATATGAGTTACTGTAATGATAGTCTAACGTTTTACAAAAAATAAGTCAGAAATATTGAAAAAAAATGCAAACTTTGATGTCGCATATCTCCGTAACTATTGATATTAGGTCATGGTTGCTTAAACATTTTCGATTCATAATCAAGGCAGGAATATAGCACTGCAAAGTTATTAATGTTTTCCAAATAACCCTGTATATTGAAATTATTGCCCTGTTATCGCGACGTTTCGTAGGTCCTGCGCGGACCACTAACTAGACCATGATGTTTGCACTGGTAACTGTTTAAACAGTTAGCGGTAATTAACGTCGAGGCGCGATCGCTCTCCGCGGAGGCCTGCCTACCGTCGCGCAGGAAGCGGTGCATTCATGCAATTTAGCATAGTCTTGATCCGAGTGACGCGACCCTCATCCCGGGTCATCCCGTCTCCCGGCCACTTAATGTAATAAATCAGTCCACGCCAAGAAGCGTCTGGAATCTACAGGAATGAAACAAGCCGTATCAAGCGACACTCGTACAGATCCGCGTTGCACGTATCGAGCGGAACTGCTGTAATAAAATTGAATAACTTGCGATGGTCTACGAGTCTCACAGAGACGAAGCTATTCATTTGGAAAAACATGGTATCATTCTCATTAAACAGTATGTATATAAATGTCACCGTTGGTAAATGAGATATTATATATTTTTACATGTACAGCAACAAATTCTTCTTAATGTACCTATATTGTTTTCTATATAATTTGATGAACACAATTTTTGATATAATTCTGTCGTAAATATACTATTCTTAGAACACACTAATATAAAAGTTGTAACTTCTTCAAAATGATCAAAATAATTTTGTGGCGACATTATTAATATAATTAATAAAAATAAACTTTGTTTTCACCACTTTTGTATTGAAAAATATCTACATGTTTCAGAGCCCATGGCTCCGTCGTCAGGATACAATTGTATACTAACAAATTAAATTCAAAAATCTAAGTATAGACAGTCAAAATATAAAATTGATTATCTATACTTCGATTTTTGCAATTTAATTTGTCAGTATACAATTGTATCCCGACGAAGGGGCCATGGGCTCTGAAACATGTTGACATTTTTCAATACAAAAGTGGTGAAATCCAAGTTAATTATATTTCTATTAATTATAAATGTTGTGAATTAATGATATTACACTAATGATTTTTTATCGACGCACGGATGCAATCGATTCTGCAACAAATCCAACCGAAGCTAGCTCAATCTGTGGTAGTGAACAATAGAGTCTGAATACGCGTCAAAGTGATGGCGTAGTATAATAAGAGATTATTCTGAAAAAACCTTGGGACTGAAGAAGTACACGAAGGGTGCCACAACGATAAATGGTTGCACAGCATTTGGTTTAAGATACCATGGGGTCAGCTGACCGACAATCGAGGCCACACAAATAAGAAAGAAAGAAAAGAAGATCAATGATTTGAAAACAATTCCTGATGATCAATTACTCTGGTGGAACAACATAAGAGCGCCCATGCTTGAAAAAATCTCATAGACGTGCCACACAGATGTGTGAGATCACAAAGATATCTATCTATATTGTGAACCTGAATTTCAACCCGGAACCCCCAATATAAAATTCGGTGATCAAATTTCCGACGCGAGCATGAGTAGAGGTCTTACGGGTGCTTTATACGAGCTAGACTTTTGTATATCTTGAGAGTGCGAATCGAAATATCGGTTATGCTTTTACTATAATTTCTGCGCAGTAAATAACAATAATAATTCACGAAACGGTCGGCAAAAAAGTTTTATGAAAAACTTATCAAAAACTATATTAAATCGTAGCGTGAAATTTCAAATTAAATTGCCCGCATTTCTGCCAACGTCGCGGAGCCCGCTTTCTACAGATCGCTCGGCAAAATTTCGCCGCCAACTTTGGTGTGAATTGGTATTTACAAAGCGCAGTCGTGTGGCTATCTGGTTATCGCGTCACGATCGGCGAACAGGACATTAAAAATGCAACAGCCTCGGAAGGCTGTGTGTCGAGCAATTAGCGAGGCGACTCCGCGTCATGTGCCGAAGGTTCTCACGCCGTGACTCACCCGCGGAGGTGGCGGAGGGACGTGCTTCGCCGCAGTACCCGGCTAATGACTCCTTCAACGGGTGGAAAAGCTCTTATGCAACATGACCACGTGGAAAGATAAATGGATAATAAATATTTATGTGTGTCGTTTCGCAATATATTGTACCGTGGATGACTGGCTGTGAGGTCAAATGAATGTCTCAGTCAATACAGGATTTTTTTCTGTGAGGAAGGACCCTAAATCAATTCCTCCCTCATTGCGAGTGTTATATGTTCTTGAACGCACACCTTTTCGGTTATGCAAGAGTATCCGCTGGTTGAGGGGGTTAGAAGTGATAAATCTTCAAGCTTCTCCTCCGCATTTTTGCAGCTATTTGTTGGCGTTTTATCTCATTATTTTTACAGATTCCTAGTTATCAACGTCTATGCCACATTTCATCTGATTCGCCTAAAGAATGTCCATCTTCTTTTGCCGTAGACAGCTTCTAAATCAACGTAGAAAGCATGTTGTTACGTACAAGTCTGGAATGAGTCTCATAAATTATCCATTATCCCTTACATTGTAAAATGGCGAAGCAATAATATTATTTGCATTTAATAGATAATTATAGTAATATCTCAAATAAAATTAACTAATTAATAAACAAATTAACGTCTAAAATACGTAATTAATCAAAACTAGATAATATTGTTAAAGCTACTAATATAAACATTATTCAATATAAGGTTTATCTGAATACATGATAGCTGTGAAGCGGCTTTTAGTCTGTATTTCTGATTTCATTCATTTTAAATTTTTGCTCAATTAATCATTTTTCAGACGCAATCTGAGGTGAATATATCTAATCAACAACGTTTTTCTTTTTGAATTAGAGAATAATGACTTGTAATTATATTCTGAAAAGATAATCGCAAACTTTTCTCTACGTTTATTATTTAACACAACACAAATTACATAAATTTTTGCAAAGTAAATAATGCGCAAAGTAAGATCTTTCGTAAGAAACGTAAGATGAATAAACACGCCCACGGCTCAGCACTCCATCGAAATGTCTAGATTAACAAAAACAGAAAGAACTCCCAGTCGCGTGAGGGTATGAACAAAGGAAGAAAAGACAGCGGTGGTCTCGAGAGATTGCACACGGCACTGGACGCTGCGTCTGCATCGCGCCTCGAGTTGAAAATATCAGTCGGGAGATTTCACATAACATCTTTACAAAAGCCAAGTCTTGCGCAATATTTATTTATTTATCCTCTTGCTCTCCGTGTGTCCATAAACTGAAACCACTCGAAGCAGGCTGTTGAATCAGGCTGCGGCAGCATTTTAAAATTTACTTTTAGTTTCAATGAAATACCGATGTCCTTTAAAAAAATTATAAATATCTTGCGGCGCCACAATCGAATAAAACTGCAATGTATTTGTGCAGAAGGTCAGTAAAAATAATAAAGGAAATGAAATATGATGATAATAATGGTAATTGAAATATCAAATTACAATTATTAGATTGATGCATAAATAACAATATAACCACTTGCTGAGATTTTTAGTCTACCGATTACGAGACGTACCCGTCTCTTCGTCAGGACAATCACTTTACCAGCATGTAAATAGCACTAAGAGACAGGTATGTCTCGAAAGCGGTAGACTGAAAATCTTAATAAGTGGTTACATACTAACATAACATTTTGTTACGTTAAATGCCTGACCACAAATTTAATACTTTAAATATTAACAATATGATGTATAAGTCTCCGCCGACGTTTTTTTTAATTTGTCATAATATTATTCTTTAATATGGTTAGGAAATTAAAATGCGAAAACCATGCACATTGATGGAACATTGCGGTGTAACGCTTCTAGAAACGGTGGAAAGCTGCTGACTAATTTTGCGACCTCAACGATCTTTTCGGTGAAGGAACTATTATGGGAAGAGCATGTTGAGAGTGGCTTGATCACTACAAAATTGGTAAGACCAGCTTAGACGACAAGTCAGGAAAGAGTGGATCTTCGGATTCCGGACGAACAGAGGGACCAGGCCTTTCTGGCGTTGTGGAAGAAGACGACAGTTGCACCGTTAGGACACTGGCTGAGAACTTCAACATTGACTAGTCCACGATTGTGTGTCATTCCATGAGTGTTCAGTATCCTGCACAGGACACTGGACACTGGAATCGACGAATCGGAAGCAGTAATTGACGTCGATGGTGACTAGGATCCCAAATAATAATTATATAATTTACGTTTTTGGTTAGATTACAACATATTATATTATATATCAATATAAATATAATATATATCAACCTAAACTTACATATCATATATTCAGATTTTAGAATATCACAATATTCTGTCAGATAAACATTTAATTTCGCTTTTATTCTTAAATGTATGTCAACATACATTCCCCTAAATAATTTCAAGGGTATAACATCAGGAAGTATGGTAATCAATGCAACAATTAATCGCCATGTTTATATAGTCACGAAAATCACTTCTCGACCAGATCACGAGAGGTGTAAATCAAAAATAATAGCAAGAGCAATGGCGACCTTCCACAAAGCGCAACAGAGAAAGATGAGTCAGAGATAACGACCATTCAATAGGCAATAAAAACGTCATTACGCCGACAGGATAATACGTATCCCCCCGACATGATTGTGAGAAAAAGTACATAAACAAACGCCGGACAATAAAACTGAGGTTACACATAATTTGCGCCATTAAGCTCTTCCAAGAATACGTCCAGTTTTTCACCGAGCAACTTAACGAGACGGCTGAATGCGAAAAATTAGTCAGACTGTCCTGCGCAGACATACCATTGAGTACCTGAGCACTGCACAAGAATTTATTAACATTGTTGTTAGTCTAGTTTTTGAATTCCATCCTAGAACGTCGTTTAAGGGTCGCTTTTTCATTTAAATTTTTTTTATTTAATAGAAAAAATATATTTTTTACATAAATAATGAAGTTTACAGTTTCCACATGGTATTTTTCTTCTCCATAAGTAATAATACTCGCGAGTAGGAGAGGAGTATCATTATATTTAAAATGTATTTAATAGTACACAGTACATAATATGTAGGTACATATTATAAGAAAAAAATATGCAATAAAAATAATGCAATAATGTGAGACAACGAAAAATAAAGAAATAATAAGCATAAAACATATAACAGTCTGCAATTATTATCTAAAAATTAATATAGTAAAGAGAAAATAAAGGAAAATTATAAGCAAAGACATACAACAGTATGCAGTAAAAATAATATTAAAAATACCTATTATTAAAGAAATATTTCACAGAATTACATAATACAGTATGTAAATAATTGTATATAAATTCAATATCAGAAACACTTTTAATAACGTAAGTCTTTAAACGATGAAAAAAATTTTTTTCGTGTTTTAATATTGAATTCACATTCAACTCGATATTTACGCTTGTTGACAAGGGGAACTGCACCTTTTTAAAAAATTAATGCATTTTTCATTAAAACTTTATAATGAAAAATGACCAATTTGGGAGCGAATGTTTGAAGCGTTAAGGGTAGACCACATTCAAATTTTCAAAAAATCGTTTTTTTTTTCTTTATCTTAGGACTTGGAAGTTTTAAGAATAATTTGAATCATCGCTCATTCAAAAAAGATCAAAAAATTGGCTGAGTTATAGCAATTTGAAGCAAGCGTGGAAGGTGAATTTTGAAACGAATGTCATTTTTTTAGCGTTTTTCTCTCAATTAATTTTTTCAGACTGGTGGATTAAATATCACAAAAACTATTGGGCCGATTTTATTTAAATTTTGCGAATATTACTAATTACGTTGTCTATGATGAAGCATACGATTTTTCTGATAAAATGCACCCTTTGCTTATTATAAATTTTTATCTTCGAGATTTTTAGGAAAAAAATTACATTTTACAAGAAAATAATTAAAATTTTCATTTCACTCAATCCCGGACGTCACGAGAAGAACTTTTCGAGACAGCACACAACTCCGCCATTTTGACAATAATTTGTGGATGAAAAATATTAACCAATGTGTGTCGTAAGTAATGATAATAATTTCAAGGGGGTGTAACCTAGACGAGGGATCTAGGCAGCAGGAACAAGGGGCATCCGAGAATCAGAAAACCGAGACAAGACTATCTGCCTACCCTTGGAGATAGTTACGATGGTGGAAGTGGCGCAATGGCAAGTTAGTTTCAGAGGTGCGTAGGTACTCGCATCAAAAGGTTACAATATCGGCACGATGCGGACAGTCACAATATCCATTCCCATATCGCATACTTTATTGCTTTCGCGGTTTCACGTGTGTTTCGCAGACAATGCAAAACAATTTCAACATTCGAGTGAACAGAACGAAAGATCGCTTCACTGCAGAGCGGTGTGCAATGAAAATTACTTGTCGCAAAAAAAACATAAAATCCCGGGATTTTAAAGGCGCATCACTCAGGATTTTATCGTTCCGCCAGGGTCCTTGGGCCGTCCGCCGGACCCCGTTGCGCAACCCGTCACCCATCTTTATACGCGCCGGCAGCCTTTAAGGGCACGTCCTGCCTCCGCAATCCCGCCCACACTCGCATTCCCGAGTCCTCCTCCGCAATCGTAACGCTCGCATTCAGTTTCGCGGAATGGTAGGCAGATGTTTTCTGGAATAATTTAAATACGGTTTACGGTCGAGAGATGTAAAATGGTAATACAGCATTGTATTGGAAATGATATGGGAAAAGGGATACACTGAAAGGTGGTACGTACATTCGGACATTCAGTGGACAAATGCAGTCCTTTGAATCCCATCCTTGCAGTACCATTCGTGCTTCGATATTACTACTTGGTATAACTTGGTACGAAACCATTTTTCATTAAATTTACGACGTGTGTCGGGCCCAGTGATCCTTTCATCAGAATACAACGTGTACTAAAAATTAAAATTCGAAGTATAGATATTAACAAAAACAAAACATAAATATACGGGAGTTTAATAAATATTTAAGAACTAATATGAAAATAAATTTAAAAGGTAACTAATTGCAAAAAGGATTAGGTTATTTATAATATTTTATTTGCTAGTTAATAATGTTTCCACGAAGAAGTAAATAATTGTATAAATTTTTCATTTCCACGTGTCGCATCAATATTCTTACTATTATCAAAATAATCTAAACGCTTATGGTATGAAGATAAGACTAACTTGGCGATATTTTGGAACAAGGTTTGAACCTCCAACCATTACATTACATGGCTTGTGTTAACCACTAGATCAATATCAAAAATTATGTGTAACTAAGTAATATTATATGTCTTGGGTGTTAACATAAGTTGTGTTCGTTTTTTTTTTTCAAATGAAGTGGACAAGATGACTCGACAAAAAAATATAACAAATTATTCAACAATGCATTTCCTTATATTATTTATAACTTTTTGCCAACGTTCTACAAGTTTTTAATGCCTCTGCGATAAAATCCATCAAATTGAATAAAACAAACAGGAGAAGTTGTCTAAAGTGCTCACTTTTCTCTATATATCATTTTGAAGGCTCGTAATTAAATAAGAAATATAAAGTAAATACAAATAAAATATCTTATAGAGTAGAAAATTTTCTTTCGAATGGAGTATAAACCTTCGTCAATTGCTTTTACTTTTAACGCGTATTTCATAAATTGAAAAAAAAAACTGGCACTACTTACGTTAACACCTAAATTCGGTACACTACATTAGACGGAAGTGTTAATTATGTGAATGTATTCAGTTTTAAACAGTCATTTCCATCGCCAGAGACACGAAAATTGTAAAACTGTACGACATAAAAATGCATTCTTTTTTGGGTTTATGTGCTGTACACACGGCAGAAAAACATGAAAATCTCAGTGGCGCGGAGGACGGGAAGGGTTGACGTTAGGTAAGCCGGCCGACATCTCGCGTTACGTCCATTATCGCGGCATCGATCTGCAGCGTTGCATAAGCCGGCCCTCCGCAAGGGCAAGGCGAACCAGATAACCGCATCGCCCAGAGCAACGCATCCGAGAGACGCACAAAAAGCCAGAAAAAACCAGTCGGCTCGGTCCGCGCCGCTGGTTAACGCTCCCTACGTGCTGCGCGACTCCTCGGCCTCTGGCGGCAAAAACCATCGTCCTTTTTATCGAGGAGTGTCACGCTGATCGAACAGCGTTTTCAATCAACCCGACAGCTGGCGTGTAACACGGTAATGAGGACGCCGGTAACGGGGTCAGCATTGAAAAAAAAACGCTTAAAAATAGACACGACGAGTTGAGCTCGGATGCGCCGGTGGAAATATTAAAATAAAATAGCAATTCAGACCGATTCGGCTGCATTTTAGATAAATCGTATTCGGTATCGCGCCGAGACCTGAATAGCAGAGTTTAATTATTCTCGTTTCGGCCTGGTAAAATTACACCTCTTCAGTTGCATTGACTAAGTAGGTTTGAACTGTCGGTTACGATCTTAGGTTGGTTCTGAGGCTATAAACAGATTCAGTCAAGAGTAGGTACAATTTTTCCATCGTACACCGTCGGGATTAAGCACTTATACCGTTTTTTGTTCTAACTTAGAGTTTGAGTACAACATTGACACAAAATACGGACCGTATAGTTGTTACAGTTATGAAGTATCTTTTTACGTTGTTGTATTGTACGTATTGTATATAGGTAGGAAAAATCATATTCCAAGCTGGAATGGTTTGACACATATACCTATGACATGTAACGAATTAGAATTATAATGCATTTTAAAGATTAATAGGTTTATAAAATACAGTAAAAATTCTAATCTCATACGGGTGAATCTAATATATTTTTTAATAATCCTAGATTACTTCGGCATTTAAACATCAAATGTATACACAAATAAAGCTAGTTGGGAAGTTGTTGATATTTCCATTATTGAATCTAGAGACAAACAAATAAACAGACAGACAAGTGAAGTTAAATAAAATCTTGTAAAAGGCTTAAAAAACATCGAAACATTTAAGCATTACATTTATTATATTTATGAAGCTTTTCAAAATACACAAAACAAATAAATTCACAGAAAAAATAAAGTAAAAAGATAAAACTTTAGTGCAGGCAAAATCACTACGTCGCAGAACTTTGAGAAACTAAATGTAGGAAAAGGAAAAGAAGCTCTCCAAATAATTGAAAATCAAGGTATACTGAAATAAAGAACGTAAAGTATGTACAAATGTTAAACTAAAGAAAATATCGTCCGTTCGTTCCCGAGGGTTCAAAGCCTCAATAATAATAATTTGAAAAACAATTCCCATGAGTTACTATACTAACATCATTCCTTATCTCTCATGATCAAACTAAATGGCACCAGGCGAGCGACTGAAGAGCCCGCTGAGAGCGACAGATGCCGCCGCTGTCTTCGTGAAAAAGTGACCACCGTAACAGCAGTACCGCAGACACTCGGACGTCGGAGGAAAAAAGGCGGAAAAAAAAAGAGGCTCCGTCGGAAATTTCCCTCGCCTAATCCGCGGCGGGATGCTGAAACGGGTTTGCTCTCGGCCGGGTCACGGGCCGCGAGGTGCTCGACCCCGGGGCATCTCTCCTCCTCCGGCATTCCGCCGCGGGACGCCTCGCCAATCGCCAGCGGCGGACTCCGCACGCACCAGATGCACTCTTGAAACGTCCGACACCTCCGCGAAGTCGGCTTGGTGTGTGAAAGGATCGTCGGAAAAATAAAAAAAAATAACCCATAAAAACCGAGTTTTTACAATGCTCCCTTTCTCATTTTCGGGTCTCGTGTCTACCATATGCGCCGGAATCTTCATTCAACTTGCATGAAAAAAATATTAAAAATTTGAAAAATCCAAAATTATACTACAATTATTATTATTTTTTAACGAAAATTTGATAGATCTTCTTGATCGTCGCCACGAGTCTGCTTGCAAAGTTTCAGCTCGATCGGATCACGGGAAAAGGGTTAAAAATCGATCCAAAGTTTTTTCGTCGAGCAAGCAGACGCCACGAGTTAATATAAAGGGAGTAAAAATAAACAAGATGTAGGTGTAGGTATACGTCGGTGTTCGATCGTAATCATCGTGCTCAAATAAGGAGATTTTTATATTTTTACATATCTCTCTCAAATTGAATACCTTCATTTGCGGTGTCCGATGTCTGCAATGCCTTTAGAAAAGTGATTTCTCCGATGCCTTTTATCTAGGCGGTCTCGGTCTGGTCTGACAGAGCTTCAAACAGATTACCGAAGTAGGTACCTGTCGCAAACATAACCTCACAATTCTCATGTTTAAAATGACATGAAAAAGTACTAATGCTGTATTTAAAGCTTATAGAAAGAAGATTATTTCATACGCAATTATTAATTTCTTCTCCCAAAACGTCCTGATGCAAAATTATCATTGTGACGTTGGACTCGTACCTGTATATGTATATGTAAATCAATGGAAACGAATTTCTTCAACTCACGCCAGTTTGCACTCGCCACTCGAGATTATTTCAAATAGGTAGAAAATACTTTTCTATTTCGCTTCATTCTTGTCTTTCGCGCGGGTTCGCAATTCGCTAGCTTCTATGGGACATCGCGTTCTGTCACAACAACGCACTGTCCCGGACCTGCCATCTCTTATATAGGTAATGTGGTTTCGCGATACTTTGAGAACGATCGGCTGACTCTCCACATTTATAGTGATTTCCAATTTATTGTAAAACGTGTAGAGTGCTGTACAATCCTCGATTACGTGCGATTCCTTCCCTCGTGAAAATATCATCCAATGATTTGTAGTCACTTCTTGGACCAACATTTTAATTTAAAATATTACTTTACTAAAACTACACAATATTTAAGTGATTTGCCACTATAACAACTAATCATCATATAAATCATTAATTCCAAACCTGTTAAACATAAAACGTCAAAAGAAATACAAAAACTGCCAAGGTACAGAAATAGCAATTAGTTCAGAATAATTTTCAGTGGTAAAGTGTGACTTTTCAACTCTGCTGAGATATATATAAAGCGACGATTCGACAGAAACAGTAAAAACTGTCACGGTAAACTCACTCCAAAACCTCATTAAGCCAAGGCTTGTTTGTTCCCCTTCCATCAATTGCCCTCGCGGACCCAAATTGCACGGTGAAAGACAATTAATTTGACACTAGCCGCAATGACATCTGTGCGTTGATTAGAAAATTGAAGTTGCACCGTCGGTAAGTGGGGTCCATCCAGGGTACGGTCGCACACACTTTGTAACATTGGCCTTCGGGTCCACCTCGGACTACGCAAACAGGAGGGAAGATTGGACACGTCTTCATTCTTTTGTATATTTTTTAAATCAATATTTAGTCTAAGCGAAATTTTTGGCATAAATTTACTTTAAGTTCGCTACTTGTTTGAAAAATACTTGTTTTGAGAAACATAAATATTTATTTACTATTATTATATTTAAAACCTGTCCTAGGAGTTCGTATTAAGAACCGCTTCTTCTAAACTGAATCTTCTTTCTGGAAATGATGTTAATTAAAAACCACACACTATTTAATAACCGAGGTCTTGAAACGTTGAGAAAAATAGTTTTGAACAGAAAAATGAAGTTTAAAATCATGTAGGCATTAAATAATAATAACGTGCTTACAGAAAATATTATTGTTAATTTTTTTTAATAACTGGGTATATAAATAGCCGTTTTTATTGTTTACATACGTTACATATTTTAAAAAATGAATCTCAGTACAAAAATCCTAAATATAAATGCAATTTTAAATTATATTAAATTTTAAGATTTTGTTGATGTAGACTGCCCTACGGAGCCACTTACAAAGTAAATTGCATCGTTTAATGGTTAAATTTAAATCGCTGTACAGCTTGTATGGAATGAGATACGCGGCTGTGTTGTGTTTCAATTGAACGATAAGTGACTGCCCATTATCCACCCAGTTATTGTTCATATCCGCTCACAATGTAGAGATTGGCATCCCCGGGCAGCTGACGATGACCAATTCAGTCTGTGACGACTCCGCAAACCCGACTAACGTGCGCATTTCTTGTTCTCAGGATGAAGTTCTTGGTGCTGTCCCTCGCGCTGCTGGCGGTCGCGCACGCCATGCCTCTAGGAGAGGCGGAAACACCCGCCATCATCGCCGGATACTCGTCAGTGTCGTCTAATCCTGAAGAGAAGCCCGCGGTACCCGAATCGGCGATCAAAGCCATTCCCGAAGAAGCAGCACCGGCGGCGGCAGCAGTAGAAGCACCGAAGGAAGAAAAGCCACAAGAAGCAGCTCCCGAAAAGCTTATTGAAAAGGTAGCCGAAAACATCATTGAAGATAAGGCTCCTGAAAAGGTAAAAGAGGAGCAAATCCCAGCTGTTGCCGTGGATCTCGCACCCAAACCTGAAGAAGCACCCAAAATCGAATCGAAGGAAGCCACAAGCGATCTTCCTGTTGAAAAGCCCATTGACGCAGTGAAAGCCGCTAATGAACCAGCTGCGGTGGCCGAAGAATCTTCGGATATTAAATCTGTCAAGGTCAGCGAAGACGAAATCCCAATACCTGAGAAGAAAATCGACCTCGCTCCCGAGCCTCAAATCAAATCAGTTCCCGCCGTCCCAGCTATTATTCCTATTGCTGAGATTGTAGCCGCTCCCGCTGCTATTGAAATCCCAGCAGCAGTCAAACCGTTGGAAAGTGCACCAGAAAAACGTGAAGTTCAGGCTACAGAAGAAAAGCCCATTGAAGCAGCCGTCGCCAAGCCCGCAGAAGAGAAACCTCAAGTGGCCGACATTAAGCCAGAAGAACCTGCCAAGGCTGCTGCCGCCATCATCGAGCCTGTCAAGCAAGAAGAATCCGCGAAGCCAGAAATTGTTGAGCCCAAAAAAAAGGAGAAAGTAGAGGTCGCAAAGGAAGAAAAGGCAATTCTCGAGAAGGTAGAGCCCGCAAAAGAAGAAAAACCTGTTGAAATTGCTCAACCCAAGGCCGTTGTAGCTGGAGTCGTTGGAGAAGAAGCAGTCCGAGTAGTAAGAGATACCGTTGAGGAAAAGAAACCGGAAATTTTGAAAGAGGAGGTTAAACCCGAGAGTCCAAAAGTAGAAGAAATCAAGCCTGTAGAAAGTGTAAAGGTAGAAGAACCCAAACCCGAAGTCGCTAAGATCGCAGAAGAAGCAAAACCTGAAAGCCCGAAGGTAGAGGAAGCAAAACCTGAAAGCCCGAAGGTAGAGGAAGCAAAACCCGAAAGCCCAAAGGTAGAAGAAGCCAAACCAGAGAGCCCGAAGGTCGAAGAACCCGCTAAACCGGAACTAAAAGCGGTAGAACCGGTAAAGGCGATCGAGCCTGTCAAAGAGGCCAGCATCGAATCAAACGAAAGCTCAGAAGAAAAGAAAGAAATCGTCAAACCAGAAGCCTTGCCCGAAGCCAAGGCGCAAGTAGCCGCCGAGGAAATCAAGTCCTCGGAGAGTTCCGAAGAGAAATCAGCGAGTGCAGAGGACAAGAGCAACGAGTCGGTCGAGCCCGCGAAGGTAGCGTCCAAAGAGGTGAAGAAGGAGGAGGAGAAGTCACAGGAAGCCGCGTCAGAGGAGCAGAGCTCTTAGGAAGACCGCCATCGCGGGTGCGGGCGAGCCTGACGCGGCCGCCGGGAGGCCTCCCAGCAGCCCACCTACTTAATCCTGCGGGACCCTCCCCCCGGCCGCCTCGCCGCCCCGCACCCGATCACCAATTCACGGTTTCGAGTCATATAGTAAGAAACACATCACACAAAGACACATCGTCAGCAAAAATTTGCTGATTTGCAGGTACACCGTTGTCGGTCGTACCGGAACTGAGGCGAATCGAAGAATATTATCGTAACTGTTAATGTCGTAACGATTGAGTAAATAGTGTGCTTGCTCGGATGCGCGAGAGAACATGCGCAGTGATATCTCATCTCCAATGGAAAGTCCTTTATTTATCACGATAGTCCCCCCTCTGTTCACATATCATTTCAGGTCTCATTTTCATTTCAAACTAAGTTAATTTAGAAAATGAAAGGTTGCACCTCTTCGGGTTGCGGCATTTCCAGTGTATGTAAGTTATGTTAAGTGAAGCTTGCAATAAAATAAGTTTTATAAAATAATGCGCTTGTTTTATTGTTTTTATATGTTTTTTATAACTCTCACATAAAAATATCGACTACGTAGAAAAGTAAAATATATTTTTTAACGTAGTTAACTCTACAACAGGGCATCAGGCCCAAGTACTATAAGGAAAAACACATCAAAAAAACATCCAGGCTTGAGAAAATTTCATAAATATTATATTGTGAGCTGTACCGTACTCTAGTATGAGTATGAGACCATGCCAACTGAACTACGAGGATTAGTTATGAATGCAATGTGTTTCATTTTTAAATATTCTTTCTAATCACACAAGTTAGCCTATTTTTTTGCAACACATTATGTATATGTACGAAAGCTAGTCCTTTCTTACAATCTACACAGAACACTGGTGACCTGTGCGGTATTGAAAACAAAAAATACAGAACTAAAATTTGATTTTTATACAGTTTCTGCGATTTATGGTAATGATATTGCAAACTTAAATAGTTAGAAAGTGTTCCCCTAAAGATGTGATATTTTGCACGTATCAGGTTGTGCTCTATATAGTCGATTTGTTGTGTAAGAAGTACAGCAAGTTATATAAGAGTTAAAAAGTAGTACAGTATATTATTCGATAATGCAATTTTAAAAACTTGCACCTGAATTCACATTATATAACCAAATTTAAACAAATCATTAAACAACTATGTACATAACGAACTAACCAGAAACAACGAACTAAATAAGGCAAAAATATGTCCTCTTTAAACAAATAAAAATTAGGTACGTTTTAGCTCTCATTCGATCTACCGAACACTAACAAATATTTAATGATATCATTATCAACACATACACCAAGTCTTTACTAAAAAAAAAATGATGAAAAATAATTCTAATAAGAAAAAATGCGATCGCATGACGGAGTATTAGACCCAAGTCCTAATGTCAAGTATTATAGAACGTGTTCTCTCTGCGCACATTAACAAACTTTAATTTCAATTTGTAAGTTTACTTGATTTTGAGATGATGAAAAGTTTATTTGATATTATAAACTGTAATTGAACGATATAACTTTGCAAAAAAACAAACATGAGACTAGCGAAGAACCCTCCGTGTAATATAAATGTATTTATTAACAAATTAATACAGAAAATCATGATATTATTCAAGATAATCACTAGATTCTAATACCATTCAATAAAAGTATTGTATTTTGTAAGAGTTGTTTCAAAAGAAAGTTTAATAATATTGTTGTTTTTTCACTAACTTTACATTTCTCTAAATGTTATTGATAATCAAAATACAATATATCAGTGCATTTGCACTGATGCAGTAATGGATTATAAAATAATAATTCATGTAAGAATGATATACTTGGATAATAATAACACAAATATGCAACTACAGGTAAAAAGGGCTAAACTATTAACTCTAATTAAATCATGGATAACGTAAGTAAAAATGGTCAGTATGGCATTAAGATTATTTTAATGGATTTCAATTATTTTTCCCAAATGTGGTTGCGACAAAGCAACAACATTCTCAGGACGTCCGAAAAAAATTAAATCGCCGAAATAGAAAGTCATCATGCTGTCCATTGTCAATCTATCTTTAAAACGATGTTCTTGTGTGATAGTGAACAGCTGTTTGCAAACTTTGATATTGCATAACTCCATAACTATTGGTATTTATTTGTTCGTGGTTGCTTGAACATTTTCGACTCATTATTAAGGCAGAAATCCACTTGCAAAGTATTGTGGACTAGCTCTGTTACACCCTAATTAGGTATACCTACTGAGCACCCGTTGCGTGGCAATAAAATATGACGTCATACTGGCTGCTCCATGAGTGAAGATCAGGACATTAAAAAACAGCATAATAAAACCTCGAGTCATATAAGGACTAGGCTAAAGAACTCCTGGATTGACTACATTACCGATGAAGAAGGGGTTTATTAGACGCATGAATAAGCCAGGAGAACTAATAATAATTACCTATCTAGTAACAAAAAAAAACTGGTTCAAATTTCTGCACGATTTTAATGACTAATGAATTGTTAATATTCGATACAAGTAAATTTAATGATACTTTTTACAGAAGGTAAGTCAAAGTATTGAGAAAAAAATGCAAACTTTGAAGTCACCTACTCCATAACCATTGATATTTTAAAAATAATTAATTGAAGTAAATTACATGTCTCACGGAGACAAAGCCATTTATGTGGGAAAGTATAATGGTTTTCTTTGGGCGTTTAGGACCTGTCATTGGCTGGCTTAAGTGATCACTTTATACGTAACGTTCACCGATTCCAGCCATGATCGACAAGCTCTGTACAGGGTATAACAGAGCTAGTCCGCAATACTTTACAGGTGGATTCCTGCCTTGAATATGAGTCGAAAATATTCAAGAAACCATGACATATCAATAGTTAAGGAAATATGCGAATTCAAATTGGGTGGGCATTTTTAAAAAATATTTTTGACTTATTTTTTGCAAAACGTTGGACTATCAGTAACTTATATAAAATATGAAAAATTCATACCCTTTTATAAAGTCAAATAAAATGATAAAAACCATCCAATTCCAATTGGAATTTTTTCATGGTTTTTATTATTTTATTTAACCTTTATTGAAACGAATGAATTTTTCGTAATAGATATAAGTTACTGTAATGATACTTCAACGTCAGTACGACTATCAGTAACTTATATAAAATATGAAAAATTCATACCCTTTTATAAAGTCAAATAAAATGATAAAAACCATCCAATTCCAATTGGAATTTTTTCATGGTTTTTATTATTTTATTTAACCTTTATTGAAACGAATGAATTTTTCGTAATAGATATAAGTTACTGTAATGATACTTCATATCAGTAACTTATATAAAATATGAAAAATTCATACCCTTTTATAAAGTCAAATAAAATGATAAAAACCATCCAATTCCAATTGGAATTTTTTCATTTTTTTTATTATTTTATTTAACCTTTATTGAAACGAATGAATTTTTCGTAACCGATATAAGTAACTGTAATGATACTTCAACGTTTTGTAAAAAATAAGTCAGAATTGAAAAAAATGCAAACATTGATATTGCATAACTCCATAACTATTGATATTAATTAATTCATGGTTGCTTGAACATTTTCGATTCATATTCAAGGCAGGAATCTACCTATAAAGTTTTGTGGTCTAGCTCTGTTACACCCTGTATATGGTATTTATGTATCTCGTTTGCTCTATTCAATACAACTACGCTATCGCCATCTATATTTGAAATATTTCATTCATGGATATATTCAAATATATCCATGAAATATGTATAAGACACAGCTGGTAATGAAATTTCTATTTTTTATTTTTTTAATCGTTGCTGAGGATTTTGTGAATTAATTTAGATCTGACCTAGCCAAAGTAGGAAGTCCGTTTTCTTATCAACACATTAACCCTTACAACAACACGGTAAATGTGTTGGGACATATTTCCCATTCATTACTTAGCTACGAAAAACTTTTACACGACATATTTTCTTCAAAATATATATTTTTGACACTTGTAATTCCGAATCAGTTTGATATAAATGTCGGACGATACCTTACTCTTCCAAGGGCACGATACGCGAATAGACTTCACGTTATTAAATACAAAAAAATCCAATCAGCTACGAGCGCAGGTTTTGTAACAAAGCAAATGGCGTAATCAGTTTAAATTTCTAATCATTTTATTTATAAATAAGGCAAGGCGTGCAGCGCATACCATCAAAAGAGATGCTTAAAGATTCTAACACACAAATAATAGTTAAATATTTATTATCTTATAGAAATGACGATTTAAAATTCTAGCCGCAATCCGTGCTTCTGTATACAACTTTATATCAATCAAATATTAAATTCAAATCAAATATTAACAATACCAAGAATAACAAACAAATATGGTCTGAGGACACCTGAATATCGAGTTCCAATGTTCTTGAACAAAATACAAAGCACCTTTCCCTCAGGCTTAAAAACTCCAAAGTCAATGTCTGAACTTAAAAAGTGGTTAATAGAAAACGACACTAGTTATTTATGAACTACATTAAGTGTTTTATTATGATAACGACTTTGAATAATTAGTGACGTTTATATTTATATATATTTCTCTTTCTTTTTCCTTAATTTTTGCTATATATATTTTTAATTTTCTATTTTCTTTATTTATTTGCTTTTTTCTAAATTTGCTTAAAATTTTTAACATTGTACTGAAAATTTCGTTTATGTTTTTTTTTGTACTTAATTGTTTTCGTTTTTTTATCTCTTATAAAGTGAATAAGATTTTGTAATAGTGTAACTTACAATTGTAATAATGAACCTACAGACAAACGTCTTTTTAGACGTTTTGTGGGACTAAATATTATAAAATATAAAGAAAATAAATAGAAAAAAAAAATGCTTCTTCCATTTTACTTATTTTAACGCGCATCAACTTTGTTTCTTGAATCTGTACAGGAGTGTCACTGAACAGAACATTTTCCTAATCAAGCCGTATTATATTCGCGCTATCTTTACGTCTGTGAGTTTTATGTACTTGGCAAGTAATTTTTTCGTGAGGTTTTCGAGAGGTCTCATTTTTGTATTCCAACCGTAAATTTGCTTCGACATCATCCGCTAATAAAGCGGTGTTGTTCATCTAGGATAATTATTTTTATTTGTATTATTAAGTTTATTAATTATAATCAATAGTATAAATTCAATCTGTTTCCGTTTATATCAATTAGTGTATGGTAATTTGTAAAGAAAGTTCCTTATATGCAAGTTTTTTAATATTTTATATGCAAAATGAATACGTTTATTCACGACATAATAAAATGACTAAATGATCATTATTTTTTTGTTTGTCGCTTAGTGAAAAGAAACGTATAATTGGAATTTATCCGATTAAGGATTGGATTATACAGGGTGTACCAGAGCTAGCAGCAGAAACTTTGCCGGTAGATTCCTGCCTATGTTATGAGTCTTAAATGTTCAAGCAACCAATAGTTATGGAGATATGCAATATCAAAATGTGCATTTTTTTCAATATTTCTTACTTATTTTTTTTCAAAAAGTTGAACTATCATTACAGTAACTTATATCGATTATGAAAAATTTATTCGCTTTTATACAAGTCGAATGATGATAAAAACCTTGTAAAAATTGAAAAAAAGTAATGTTTCACAAGGTTTTTACCATTTTATTTAAGTTGTATTGAAGCAAATGAATTTTTCACAATTGATATAAATTACTGTAATGATATTTCAACTTTTTACAAAAAATAAGTTAGAAACATTGAAAAAAAATGCAAACTTTGATATAGCACATCTCCATAACTTTTGATATTAGGTCACGGTTGCTTGAACATTTTAGAGTCGTAACATAGTTAGGAATCTCCCGGCCGAGTTTCTGCTGCTAGCTCTGGTACACCCTGTACATTAACCGTCTTAGAAATATACGACACTTTCGACGCAGTATATAAAAAAAACGTACAGTCGTAGTTATACGCATAGCAATTAACAGCATGATCCAATTTTTTGTATTTCTTGGGCACTTACAATGTAACAATTTCTTTCAGACATTATTTAAGAGTTTAAATTTACAATGTACAATTTGTTACTTATTAAATAATTATTACTTTTTTTTTTTAAATAGAGATGCGAACACGGAATACGTGTCACATCAAAATTCCTACTATTTTCAAACTAAGCTAAACGCTTGTGCCATGAAAATAGGACTAACTTGCTAGTCTGGGCTGAGATTCGAACCCGCGACCTTTGGATCACGAAGCGAGTGTCCCAACTACAAGACCAACAAGCTACTCAATTTACGATACCGGTTTCGACACGTTCGTGTCATTAACGAGCGTTATTTAATCTAATCTAAAATGCGAAAGTATTAAGTAACTGTATTAGGTGTCTTTAGGGTGGGTGATTTGTGGAGTGGGAGGGGCGAGGGTGATTTGTGAAGTGGGAGGGGCAAGGGAGTCACCATTAAGTCTCCTTGTAAGTCACCATTATTAACCATGTTCCCTCCCTCGCCCCTCCTACTCCAAAAATCACCCTCGCCCCCTATATACACCTAACACAGTGCTTTCGCATTTTAGATTAGTTAAAATAACGCTCGTTAATGACACGGACGTGTCGAAACCGGTAGCGTAAATTCTTTAATAAGTAACAAATTGTGCATTGTAAATTTAAACTCTTAAATAATGTCAGCATGATCCAAGTTTACGCTTACCGCAGGCCGCTGAAGTAGGGATATTAAAAACATCCTGTAGTGGACAAAAAAGCATAATTAAAATGTTTTATCGGATAGCAAATTCCTAGTCAGCAAATGAAATTATAGGACAAGACCAGGCGGGTGGGGCGGGCGAGGAGCTAGAAGGGAATCAAGTCACGTTTTCTCGCTGTAAACTGCGCCTAACTACGGGTTGGGACTATAAAATCGATCTCACGATAGGCTGTTTATGGCAAAAGAAGTCGCAACTTATCAACAGTATCAAAGTCCTACACAGGGAAGGAAGGAGGAAAATATGTCAGGATAGGAATGTGCATCGTTCTACTTACTTACTAACTTACCATCACGCCGTTTCCCCGTGGGGGTAGGCAGAGAGGATAGAGCGCCACACTCTTCTGTCCTGACATACAACTTTCGCTTCGTGGTTGTTCAGGCTTCTAACAGGACCATCTTCCAGTATCTGGTTAATCTGGTCATGCCACGTCTTCCGCGGTCGCCCTCTCTTTCTGGCGCCGTCAACCACTTGCATTATATATCTTTCTTACCATTCTTTCCTCATTCATTCGCTCAATATGCCCAAACCACCTGAGCGACCCTTTTTTAATTCTATTAATTATGCTAAGATCACCTTTACATTCGTTCCTAATATCTGCATTCTTTACTCTATCATACATGGATTTCCCACACATACGTCTAAGGGACCTCATCTCCACTGAATTCAATCTACTTTCATTCCTCTTATGCCAGCTTCAGGCTTCACTTCCATACATAAGTGTCGGTACCGTCACCGGTAGCGTTCTACATAATTTGTATATTCCTCTATAAGTAGGTACAGGATTACTTGATACGTATAGTATGTACAGGGTTATTTGGAATACATTAAAAAACCTCGCAGTACTATATTCCTGCCATGATTACGAGTCGGAAATGTTCAAGCTATCGTGACCTAATATCAATAGTAATGGAGATATGCGACATCAAAGTTTGCATTTTTTTTTCAATATTTCTGACCTATTTTTTTGTAAAATGTTGGATATCATTACGGTAACTTGTATCGATTACGAAAAATTCATTCGTTTCAATACAAGTTAAATAAAATGATAAAAACCCTGAAAATTTTCCAATTGGAATATTTTATTTGACTTGTATTAAAGATAATGAATTTTTCACATTCGATATAAGTTACTGTAATGATAGTCCAACGTTACAAAAAATAAGTCATAAATATTGAAAAAAAATTCAAGCTTTGATGTCGCATATCTCCATTACTATTGATATTAGGTCATAATAGCTTAAACATTTTCGAATCATGATCATGGCAGGAATATAGTCCTGCGAGGTTATTAATGTTTTCCAAATAACCCTGTATACATCAATGGCGTGCAGTGAGAACATTGAAACATGATTTTTTTCAAAAAAATTAAATAAAAAATATATCTCATATTTTAGAATATTTATTTCAGAGTATTTTGTGAAGGTGAAGGTAAGTAAATAATGCCGTGGTTGTGGTGTGTAGTGATATTTACGTGCTAGTGTAGTGGTTGTCCTGACGAAGAGACGGGTTGCGTCTCGAAACCAGTAGACAAAAAAGTAAATTTTACTGGTAATATACTAACATAAATAACATTTTGTTAAAATATCTGACCACAAAGTTGATGTTATTAATATTTTAAATATTTAAAGCATTAACTTTGTGGTTAGACATTATAACAGAGTATTAGTTAAATTAGTAAAAACCACTACCACATTGTGGTTTTACCAGGTAGTGGTTTTTACTAATTCAACTAACACTCTGTCACAAAGTTATATAATTTTTTATATATATAATTTATATAATTTTGTATAATTTTTTATATAATTTTTATATAATTTTGTAAGGTATTTATATAATTTATGTAAGGTAAATATACATATTTGCATTATTTTAGTAAATTATTATAAAATCATGGCAAATCGAATTTGCGTGCGCTTCCGCCGACGCTTCAATAGCAACTGAATATAGCGAGTAGCGACGCGGTCGCCCGTGTTACCCGACTCTATCGTACTCTTTCTATATTTTTTTTTTTTTTTCGCCGAAACCCAAGCAACCGCCATCTCCACATGAAATGTATGGTATTGTCGTGCTGTTTCTTGCTCGATTTAACTGCGATGCACAATATACTGTTCTCTCTTACACACTGGTCGAAAGTACGAGAGAAATGAATAAATATTTTTTAATTAAAAAATCCGTACATTCCTAACAGTTTAATTAAGTAATTTTGGTGTGAAAATGTCTATTCGATGATTACAAAAAATGTGACGTTTTAGTTTTCGTAAATAAGGTAGATATTTCATATTTTGTATGACATACATCACCGACACACAGGAGTTAAAAATGTTAATAACTTAACGTTTATTTACGTTTTAGAGCTTTGCGATTGATTGAATTCAGTAATTCTTAAACCGTCAAACATAAAACATCAAAATTGGCGGCATTACAATGTTTTACAATAACTGTCGAGATACAGAAATAGCAATATTGCTTATTTCAGAATAGTGATCAATGCAACGCGTTCATGTACGAATTGACATGTACTGCACAGCAGTTAGACAAGACTCCAGATTGCAATGACTGGTTTGCGTGATGATAGAAATCTGTTTGACATCCACGTCGCTTCAGCAGCGAATAAACAGGTCTTTTTTACGAGCACTCAGGGATTATGGAGGTGCAATCTACACTACAATCCATGTATGTATAACATAATATTGATGTACCTGTTTGGAATTAAAATTATTTAATTTCTAAATAAGTACGTGGTTTTTTTTCTATCTCGAAAAAATGTGCACCGGGAAATTTTCAATGTCAGAAACGAAGGAGGAAATCAGTCATATCTTACGGAAAATAGACATAACGCGGCCATTTTGCTTTTTTTCTAAAAATTTTTCCCAAAAATATCAGTTGAAGATGTATCTTAAATAAGTGCCAACAAAAAAGGAAATAACTTATAAAAAAACTAACCCATAAAAACCAAGATTTTAAAATACTCCCTTTCGCTTTGAATCAGGTTTCGTGTCTATACATGCGTCGGGTTAATTACTAATATAGAATGATTACAATTTGAAAAAAACATTAAAATTTCTAAAAATTTTATTATAAATTTTTTTAAAACGAAAATTTGTTAGATCATTTTTATCGTCGCCACGAGTCTGCCTGCAAAGTTCCATCTCGATTTGATCACGGGAAAAGGGTTAAAAATCGATCCAAAGTTTTTTCGTCAGACAAGCAAGCAAGCAAGCAGACGCTAAAAGAAAGGGAGTAAAAATCACTCAATTTACACCTAAATTTGAATTTCCCAGGGTGATGTAACCCCTTAATAACGCAAAAACTTATGTAATAAAAGCGTACTTTTCAGTAAATGATAGATAATAACAGTTGGAAATTTAGAAAAAACAAGAAACAAAAGACATTTCATTCTGATATTTTGACAGTTATACAACACCCTGACGATGGAAAGGTTTTTCTGAAACATGTTGGTGTAATTAATCAAATAAAATAAGTAGATATAATACAAATAATACAATAATATTTTTTTAAATGTCAATCTACAATGTTGCTGAATCAATTGAAATAAAAAATATATTTTATTTATCTTAATTATTTAGTTCCACACATAATGTTGTGTGGGCTGATATATGATTTCACTCAGACATTGCATTCCATCTAATCATTTAAAAGTTTTTACAATAAAATTTTCGCACTCCAGTTTAAACCTCCTCATTCTTACTACTGACCAAGCAACCGGCCCCAGGTGTCGGCGCTTGATCAGTCTCCCGGCCCGGCAGCCAGGACCGGTGGCCTGCAGCCCAGCCCAGCAGGTAGCAGCTCCGCCCTGGCGTCACATGCACCACTCTATAAATAGACGATCCGGGATAGAGATATTCCGCCGAGACACGCACCGCCGGTGGCGACCTGTGCCCAGGGCCGCTCAAGCGGCACGGCCAGTGGCGCCCAACCAACCACACGTTTTCTTCTTCTTCTTAAGTCAGTCCGCCCTTCTTCTTCTTCATCAGCCTTCATTTCTCCACTGCTGGATAACCACACGTTTTCTTCTTCTTCTTAAGTCAGTCCGCCCTTCTTCTTCTTCATCAGCCTTCATCTCTCCACTGCTGGATATAGGTCTCTTCCACACCCTTCCATCCTTCCTTGCTGTTTGCTAATTGTCGGTCCTTGGAGAGCGATTTGTACCATTTGACTAGTAGATTGATGAATAATTACAGATTTATTTCAAGACTTTAATGTACCATCTCTAACAAAATTATACAAAACTAACGCCATCAAAGATCATTTCAAAAATAAATCCCACCCTATTGATGTTCAAAGTTTTTTTGTGAAACATTGCGGAAATTCATTTTTAATATATTAAATATGAATTGATTTTAAAAAACTGTTTTTTTTTCACTATACAGGGTGTACCAGAGCTAGCAGCAGAAACTTGGCCGGTAGATTTCTGACTATATTATGGTTTAAAATGTTCAAGCAACCATGACCTAATATCAATAGTTATGGGGATATGCAATATCAAAGTTTGCATTTTTTTTCAATATTTCTGACTTATTTTTTTCAAAAAGTTGAACTATCATTACAGTAACTTATATCGATTATGAAAAATTCATTTACTTTAAAAATATTTTTTAAATATTTTTGATATTACTGCCTTTGATTTTAAACCCCACAAATAATATAACAACTTTTAAAAGGAAACTGAAAATAAGTTATACATACTTATGAATAAAATTTAAAATAATTATATGTCAAAATGGTATATATTTTAGAATAAAAAAAATGTTCAGAATATTTTGAGATCGTTCAAATTTTTTCAATGACTACGACTACTGGATTTTAATCAAGATATATTATAGGTGTCTCATAGAGACGAGGCTAGTTTTTATATGGGAAAGTAGGCATGGAGGTCTTTTACGTACCTATCGTTAGAAAAATATATATCGATGTTAGAAATCCAAAAAGGCGTTAGTGATTTTTCCGAACTTTACAGGAGAGCAAAATAATGTTTTGTCAATCTGATTTTGCCAATATCACTTTTATTATTTAACGATTACCATACATGTTTTAGATTAACAAATATGGAAATCGTTTAACAATAAAAGAAAGATTGACAGAGCTTTATTTTGCTCTGCGGTAAAGTTCGAAATAATCACTAACGCCCTTTTGGCTTTCTACATATATAGCGACATCTGTATTAGATTATGGAAATGACACAGTTTTCCACTGCAGGTGGCGGTAGTAAAAATACAACTCACATACGAAAGAAGGTGTGCAAGTTAAACATATATACAACTTCCAAACAAATTTGATAGATATGGTAGTCTATCATGGATGGAATTGGTGAACTTTACAATGTGTAAAGTGATCACTTAAGTACGATAGGTCGTAAACACTATGTACACCCAAAAAAGACTTTCATACCTACTTTCCCATCTAAAAAAATAATAAAAACAGATTCGTCTCTGTGAGACATTTATAATATATTTTGAAAAAAAAAAGTTTATTTTTGGAAAGGCTGTGCGCTGCGGCCCAGGTGTACCAACGGATGATTCCATCTTATAGCATACTCACTAGGTATATAGGCTATTTGGAAAACATTAATAACCTCGCAGGACTATATTCCTACTTTAATTATGAGTCGAAAATGTTGAAACAAATATAATATCAGGCGCGTGCAGTGCAGTGAGAACATTTCAGCATGACTTTTTCGTTTATTTTGAAAAAAAATAGAAAATAAATATTTATCTGCAAGAATATTATATTATTGACGTATGAATGTGATTGTGACGAGATATATGTTTCATTTCAATTTTTTTCAAAATATATGCTTACGTAAAAGTCATGCTTCAATGTTCCCACTGCACACCCCTAATATCAATAGTTATGGAGATAAGCTACATTCATGTTTACATTTTGTTTTCAATATTTTTGATTTATTTTTTTAAAACGTTGGACTGTCAATACAGTACAACTTATATCGAATAAAAAAATTCATTACTTTCAATACAAATCAAATTAAATAATAAAAACCTTCCAATTCCTATTGGAAATTCTGCGTGGTTTTTATCATTTTATTTAACTTGTATAAAAATTAATTAATTTTTCGTAATTGATATAATTTACTGTAATGACAGTTCAACGTTTCGTAAAATAAGTCAGAAATCTTGGAAAAAAATGCAAACTTTGATATTGCATAACTCCATAACTATTGATATTAGGTCATGACTGCTTGAACATTTTCGACTCATAATCAAAACAGGAATACATGTTACTATGAGGTTATTAATGTTTTTCAAATAACCCTGTAGGTATATAAAACAATCCTCATAGACCACGACACATGCAAATATTTCGTCCTTTTTTCAGTTCCATTCACCTCCTTACATGAGCGTTCGTTAGTTAGATTAATTAGACTTTCTGACCGACTAATTACCCCCATACAGAATGCTTTATTCTTGCTCACACCATGTATGGTACTATAATTGCCCTAGAATTCTTATATCATTCTCATTACCTTTCATCGATCATACCCTTCGTATCACTGAACCATAACTGAAAAACGTTCAACATTTTCTCACATTCGAGATCAATTCGTGTTTCTATTTATTATTTTTTACGCATTCCGTGAATTTAAACTAAAAAAAATATTATATTTTATATCCACAATCAAAATAAATATTGTACTTAATAAAATAGTCAAAATACACCTGATCTACGTTATAAAGCGCTTAAACGTACCTTTTTACGTAGGTACGTATTTTCCTACTTCCAAGTACCATATCCAAATTAGCAAAATGTTTATTTGGAAGGCAAATTGCTTACGTCACAATGGCGCGGGTCATTTCTTTATACGTAATATGCACGATATACATTACACCCAAAAAATACTGACTGCATTTATGGATAAGGAAACAAGGAAACAAAAATAAAAGATTTTTATCCTGTCTCCTTGATATTTTATAAAAAAAACACGATTGATTTTTTGTGTTAAAATTTAATTCATTGGTTTTTATTTTCATAAACATATACAGTAGCCGGCAAACATCTTGAAATTTTACGGCGTAGTGGGGGGAACTTTGCGCACGTACCATTCTACCAAAGAGACCCAAATTTTGTCTTCTAAGCATTCCCCCACTACGCCAAAGAATTTCAAGAAGTTTGCCGGCAACTGTACAGGTGTCTTTTAGCTGGTAGCAAAAACTTTACATAAAAAGGTGGATTTCCGCCTTGATAGTGAATCTAAAATGTTCAAGCAACCATGATATGGTTATGGACTTATGCGAAATCAAAGTTTGCATTTTTTTTCAATATTTCTGATATATTTTTTTTTAAAAGTTGAACTATTATTACAAGCCGAATAAAATGATAAAAACCTTGCAAAAATTGATAAAGGATTTTTTTAAAAGGTTTTTATCATTTCATTTGAATTGTATTGAAACGAATGAATTTTTCATAATTGATATAAGTTACTGTAACGACAGTTCAACCTTTTGCAAAAATAAGTCAAAAATATTTTTAAAAAATGCAAACTTTGATATTGCATATCTCCATAACTATTGATATTAGATGATGGTTGTTGGAACATTTTCGACTCATTATCAAGGCAGGAATCTACCTGTAAAGTTTTTGCTACTAGCTGTGAGACAACTACAGGGTTATTTGGAAAACATTAATAACCTCGCAGGACTGTATTCCTGCCTTGATTATGAGTCAAAAATGTTCAAGCAACCATGACCTAATATCAATAGTTATGATAGTACTGTAATGATAGTCCAACGTTTTACAAAAAAATAAGTCAGAAATATTAAAAAAATAATGCAAACTTTGATGTCGCATATCTCCGTAATTATTGATATTAGGTCATGATTGTTTGAATATTTTCGACTCATAATCAAGGCAGAAATATAGTCTTGCGAGGTTATTAATGTTTTCCAAACATCCCTGCATATTTAGTATTTAATATAATATAAGATACATGTCAGAAGTCCGAAATCTTAGAAATATCCGATAATGGAGTCATGGGGCTGCTGCGAGCTACCCAAGATAGAGACTGTTTCTCTAGGGAGATCGTTAACATCAACGACCCAACAAAACACAAAAAGAATAAGAAAAAGATAACATTTTTATCAACTATCCTAATTTCTAATGTATGTCCGTCCGTAGTAACAACTGGAATTACAACAACACTCATCAGAAACGAACATTCACCAAAAATGCCGTCAAGAGTTGCTGCTGTTAACATACTTAGGGTTTTAAATCGATAAAATGACTTCATAAGTTAATCTGAAATTAGTTATGGGTTTAAGCAAATAAAGTCAATTTAAAAAGCCAAATGGTTTTCTATTCATGTATTTTCAGCTTCAAAATCCTGCGATTACGAGTATTATGTCCCGTGATTTTTAACGGGTTTCTGCTATTACTATTATTAAATTTTAGGTAAAAGATAGTAATTACTATTTGGTGAAATTTGTAATAGTCTCAGTGTATATATTTGTAATTTGTACAATATTTGTAAGTAACAAAATATTTGTAAAACGTAATTTTATACAACTCATTCGTATCCGTTGGTAGAGTGGTGGTTAGTATCCCCACCTGTCAAGCTGGAGACCGGGATTGGGTTCTACGCCGGGAATTTAAATTTTGTTTGTGATTTTTTTTAACCATAAAAATGTATTCGTTGCAGGGGCCTTATGATACATATATCTGAGATACGGAACGCGTGTTGTTTCATAATTTATGGTTGTTGTAATTTATACTAAAATTCGAGTATTTTAAAAAGTGAAAATTAAATAAAAGATAAGATCTCCCTATTACAAGCATGTTCATTTTAATTTTTTCTACCTCATATGCATTTGACACTTGATCGATGATTAAAATCTGGAAAATGTAAAACTCACCCTTGGTCGAGTGACGTCCACGCATCATTGTCTATTTATTGTTATTATTACTCTAATTATTAAATTGTTAAATTTTTTATAAGGTGATGCTGTTATGCTTATATCAAATTTTTGTAGTATTATTAAGGGCAATTATCAGCAAAATTAAGGGCAAAATCGAGGGGAAACGGGGGGTCGGCAGGATGCAGATCTCATAGCTCCGTAATATACGAGATTGGACAGGAATAGGGACGGTGGAAGAGCTGTTTCGAGCCGCTAGAGACAGGGAGATGTACTCTCAAGTCGGGGGACCTGACACGAAACTAGGAGAAGAAGTATTCTGCCATACTAAGCTAAAGAGCGATATCTCCATTAAACAAATTACTGAGTAAATCAACGTGAATGGAGCAATTTCTATCATTCAAATTATTAATAATATATTTTTTCGCTCATTCAGTAGATACTGAATGAATAGAGATAAAAAAGGTTATTTTATTATTTTTGTATAGTTTAAACCTTAGAACCGCAAATAAGCTACATGTTACATATAGATATACTGCAAAATTAAAAATTCTTATATTTTTATATTTTGATGGGAATACGGCAAACAAGCTTATTAGAAAGGCAAAATATGGCCTCAAGTTTCAAAAACCACAAAAAAAAAACATTTTCCAAAAAGCATGGCATTACTAATGTCAAGGTCAACTAGAAATTACAAAAATTAGCAATTCAAAACTAACGTGGGTGGGTGACTTTTTAAACGAGTTTAATTATTTTTTGTGTTTTTTCTAAACTCTTTTTTTCAGGCTGGTGGAAAAAAATCTCAAAAACTAGTTAAAAATTTTCACAGATCTTGATTTAACACTATGCGCCGTTTGCTTGTTGCGAATTTTTAACTTCTATTTTTTTAAGAAAAATTATTTTCAAACTGATTTGCACAAAAAATCTAATTTATTTCGATATGCTATATCATACACATTACATAGTTAGACAAGAGGATATTTCTTGTTTTCATTTCACTCAAACCCTGGCGACATGATTATGTCTGCCAACTGCGCGCGTCTGCGGGATCCTTCTCCGATCTTAGAGGGAAGGACCTTAGCACATTGTGAAATTATCAAAATAATTTGTTAATGAAAAAATTAACCCATAAAGACAAGGTTTTCATTATAAATCCTTTGTAAAGTAACAATTATTATTAAATAAATTATTTTACAGAATAGCAACCAGATTTCGTTTTGTAGCAATTTAAAATAAAGAGATAAATTCTAAAGTGTCCATGGATTAAAACAATTTTGTAGGCGCTTGCTCGAACATCTATCTATACTAATATATAATCTATACTCATATATAATCTATACTAATATATAAAGAGGTATAGTTTGTAAGTTTGGATGTAGGAGGTACTCAATCTCCGAAACCACTCATCCGATTTCAAATATTGTTTCACCAATATTTAGAAGGGACTTTCAGGGTGGACATAGGTTATATATTATCCCGTTATAATAAAAGGGCTCTTCGTGGTGATCTATTTTACAACTTAAGTCGACGAAAAAATGGCCGAGCGATGCGTTTTTACGAACGCTGCCTTAACGGTAAGAGATATTTAAATACTTTCTATAGAGAAGTTGTAGAACTCAAAAAGTTCTATAAAAAAGTCCGCGACGACCTGTATCTATATGTTAAGATTAAATTATTTTTTGTGTGCGTGTGTGTGTGGCCCCAAATGTAAGAATCCATTGTCTTTGACATCAAGTCGATGTGAAAAATTTCAGCTCGATTGGATGACGCAAAGTGTGTTAATTTTCACTTTCAAGATCAAGACCGGCAGTGGAATTAATATAAAGGAATTAAAATATTGTAACGAGATGGTGAACCTACTGAATATGTACTGACAACAATACAACGGCGTCACACAGCGCAGGGCCAATCATCCGTGACAGCAAACTCTCCAATATTATGCACGCAACGCATCCGTCGCAAGTCATCCGCAATCTATCGAAGATTCCAATACGTTATATTATACACTAAAACATTGCTTTAACTAAAACGCTCTAGAACAAATCTCTCGAAGGAATTTATCTATAAAAGGCGCAACGCAACGCGGGGTCGGGCAATTCATTCGTGACAGTAACAAGTGCGACATCTCACCGTTAGAACCAGTGTGATCAGTGATTCGTGTGACTTTGATATTACAACATGCGACATTAGAAGCGAGCGATCATAGTGTGACCAGACCAGTGATACCAGCAGTGAATAAATAAAGGAATACCGGGGCGAGAAGTCATTCTACGAACAAATGCTGAATGGAGTTAGAGGAACAGCGGTAATTAGTGCGACTTAAGGAATAGTACGTGAAATATTCTGGGGACATTCATTGACTGTAAGAACGGTACTCCAATTTAACTCGTGCCCTTTGACTTTCTTTGGTAATAAATTAAACTCAATTTATTTCCAGTGTTTTCGTTAATTCCCAATATTAACTTGTGTACGCCGTAAAGTAGGATAAAAAAATAATTTTGTACGGGCAACAGTAAAAAATAAAAATTTAATATATTTATTTCTTGATGTCCCAATATAGTGTAAGGCCCTTAAGTTTATTTTATATCTGAAAGGCAAATTGCCATCCTAGATTATTTATTGCGTTGTTTTATGCGATTAGATATTGCGTCGTTAAATACATGTGCAGTCGTTTTCTAATTGAATCTCTCCACATTCCTGGACGCTCGCCGCTGTCAACAGATGGTGTGGGCGATCCTCAGGACGGAGATTGAACGGAAGGATGAGCGAGGATGCAAGTTCTATGAATAAGACGATAACGAGCCATAACCCTTTACCTACAGCTTAATGTACAGTAAATGTTTTTATTGGTGTGCAAGGGTTTACACGATTTAATTGAAAATATCGAATTAAGATAAATGCTATGTATTATGCATAGAATAAAAATAATACATAGAATACAATAATACATAATACATAGAATAAAAATAGGGTCGCTCAGGTGGTTTGGGCATGTTGAGAGAATGAATGAGGAAAGAATGGTAAGAAAGATATATGATGCAAGTGTTGACGGCGCCAGAAAGAGGGGGCGACCACGGAAGACGTGGCATGACCAGATTAACCAGATACTGGAAGATGGTCTTGTTAGAAGCCTGAAAAACCGTCGAGCTTGCATGCGAAGATGTATGAATGTAGACGAAGCGAAAGTTGTATGTCAGGACAGAAGAGTATGGCGCTCTATCCTCTCTGCCTACCCCCATGGGGAAACGGCGTGATGGTAAGTTAGTTAGTTAGTTAAGATAAATTATAGACGTCCCACCGAGACGAAGCCATTTATATATAATAATATAAATAATGTCTTTATTTCAGCCAGTATGAGAATAGATTCTCACCTTGCCATATAGATATACACGAGTACATACAAGTAAAATTAGAAAAGAAAAAATTCCAAAATTAAAAATAGAAAACTCACTGAACACCATTGAAAACAGTCACTGCTGCATGAGTAGTGTGCATATTTTATGCATTGGGAGTCAAACCACATAGCAGCTGCTTGAATAATGGAGTTGTTAGACCCCACATCCTCATCCTTGTACTAGCTATCTTCAATCTTTGGAGAGCAGTAAAGCCATGGACCCTGTAGACCGAGCATTATCCTGAAGGCATTGTTGTATTGCACTCTCATAGAGTTATAGGACAGTAGTGTGTGTCTGCACCACAGCTCACTAGTGTATAGATTCGCGCAATAAGCAAAAGGTATATTTTCACTTCGTTACTGCATCTATAAAACTTCATAGCTTTCATGTTGGACCTTACACTAATATTAGTGTAAGGTCCAACATGACAGTGATATTACAACACGCGATATTAGAAGCGAGCGATCACAGTGTGACCAGACCAGTGATATCAGCAGTGAATAAATAAAGGAGTACCAGGACATGTGACGGGAGCCTCGCTGCCGCTAATAAGAAAGGAGATCCACACGTGGATTTGAGCTGGTCTCCTACAATGAAGAAGTTTCCATTTTCTATTATATAATTATAAAAATGTAAGTAAAATGAAACAATAATGTGAAAGGATCATCAAAATATCTCTAAAAATGAAAAATTTAGAGGACTTTAAAGTTCTTCTTTTTCTTTTAGTAGATCTGGTGATCTGTGATACAGAAAACTACACCTCCTGGGATGACGAGGTCCAGCTATCCCTCCATCTTTCGGTGGTCTTCCCGGTTGGCGTAGTGGCTACGTGATCTCTCAATAATCTTCTTTTGGATCTACTCCATCGTGCTATGTCCTCTATTTTGCAGGTTTTCCTTATGTCTGCATTTCGGACACGATCACGTAGAGTTTTTCCAGTAATGGATCTTGGCACTTTCATTTCAGATGTTCTGAGGAGCCTTTTGTTGCGGACAGTGTCAGCCCGCGTCTCTACAGCGTATGTCATAATAGTTCGCACACATGTCTTGTATATCTTGACTTTGCTTTCAATATGCATATTTTTGTTCTTCCAGACCAAATTCTTGAGAAACCCTGAGACAGTGGATGCATTATTAACTTGCTCTCGGACTTCAGTATACAGATCGCTATAGCTACTTTTTACACCTAAATATTAGGTCCTTACATATGAAATTGACGTTTAGTATGGGAGGAACATAAAGTCGATTTTTTTTTATTATAATATATTTATTTAATCAAAGTATGTACCATTGCTATCTATGCACTTTTGCCATCTCATAGGTAGTTCATCGATCCCTTTACTAAAAAAACCATTCGGAAGGGAATCAATAAAATCTTTGAAGGCGGTTTGGACTGCCCCATCGGAGTTGAATTTTTTCCTTTGCAAGAAGTTATCCAAATTTCGAAAAAAATGGTAATCTGTTGGGGCAAGGTCCGGAGAGTACGGTGGATGTCTTAGACATTCCAATTGAAGCTCCTCTAATTTGGTAGCCGTCTGTTGTGCAGTGTGTGGTCTAGCGTTATCATGAAGCAGCAGTGGCCTAGAGCGATTAACCAGCCTCGGTTGTTTAGCAGCTAGCTTTTCCATCATGGTTTGCAGTTGCTGACAATAGACATCTGCCGTAATCGTCTGGCCAGATTTAAGAAAGCTGTAGTGAACGACACCCACTAGTCCAGTAAAACGCTCACAAGTAACTCGCGTTTGTTGATTTGCTTCACTCAATTCGTGAGGTACCCACCTTTCAAGCTTTTTCACCTTACCAATTTGCTTCAAGTGGATTAAAACAGTTTTATCACTAACACCGCAGCCTGTAGCTAACTCGGATGTGGTTTGCGATGGATTCCGCTTCCACAATAGCCTTCAATTCTTCATTATCAACTTTGGTCTCCGGCCGTCCACGGGGCTTGTTCTGCAGGTCGAAATTTCCAGAACGAAAACGTTGGAACCAAAAACGCACTGTGTTTTCTTTTGCGGCACCGTCGCCATACACATCATTAATCCTTCGAGCCGTTTCTGCAGCACTGGTGCCACGGTGGAACTCGTACTCGTAAATAACGCGATATTTCAAGTTTTTCATTTTGTAAACTGAGTCTCGCAAAGAAAAAAACAATTGAGGAAAAAACAAATGAATTATAATTTTCAAAACACAAATACATGAGTAAATAGCTGTATAAATTTGGATTTGGAATTCCTAACCAAAGAGAAGATATTTGAGATCAAATTTGCCAGTACAGTAAAACGTCAATTTCATATGTAAGGACCTAATATCTTAAGCTCATGACTTGTTTCACAGGCTCATTATCAATACTCAGCTTACAGCTTGTCGGTTGTTTTGATATTGCTAAGCTTTGAGTTTTACTGATTGCTATTGATATATTTACCCCCTTGCGATGCAATGTGGAATTTGTACAGCATTATAAAATACGTAAACTCAAATAATCTATTTCTCGGTCATTTATTGACAGATTTCTTTTTTTTTCACTGGTTTATTGGTTTTGATCTATGTTTTAATTCCATTAAGTTAAATATAGTATCAGCATCATGAAACTTCTGCATTGGCGCTGGCACGAAGGTGTTAAGAAAATTCCCTCCGCAGCGTCAGTATTCCGAGAGGCGGTTTCCGTTCCCGGAGGACGCGTGACGAGCAGCTCCGCCCCGCAGCCAGACTTGCGATTAGCGAGGGGAAAACTACATTTCAAAATGAACACTACAACACGCACACGTTCACTAGTTTAAAGACCAAAAAGTGTGTGCTACATTTGTAGTAGGTACCGAAACATTACACGCTTCATCTACTTCAATAAACTACATGAAGTGAAGTAATTGTAGTACTACAAAATTGTATCAGCTACAATAACCTACAAGAAGTGCTTCTTGAAAAGTGTACTAGTTTCCGAAGATTTCATCGTTCGGTCTCAAAATCTATTCTATCGGTTCTAAACCATTGGAGGGGGAGAGGTTACTTCAGTTTCCAGAGAATTCAACAATCTATCAAAAAATTCAAAACCATGTGAGTGGGAGGTTGTTTAAGTTTCCAAATTTTTCCGTTTATAGCTAGACCGCATTCAAAAGAATGTGCGCAAAAAATATGTGTGTCCTTACGATGCAAAAAATGAACACAAAATACGCCTTTCTAGTAAGTAAGTTACCTTTTTTAAACTAAAAAATATATATTTATTTGGGATGTCATATTGAGGCTTGTAATATGGGCTTGCCAGGCAACTTTCCCCCGCTTTTTTCTTACCGGACAAAGCTAGGGAATGGTCTTTTGATTGTGGTCGACCTATAGCTACTTCAACTTCCCAAAAAATAAAATCTGACTGGGGGGGAGAGGGAGGGGGGATTTCAGAAGGTCGTTTTGGCTACATCAACTTGCTTACAAATCGGCCAAAAATTTTCACAGAATTGAAGTGTTTGTAGTTTGAAGTGCACAATTTGAAGTGTGAACTTTGAAGTATAAAATTTGTGGTGTGCGATTTGAAGTGTGATTTTTTTTTAAATTTTTATTGTTAAATTTATGCATATTTTATATTATTTTAGATCGTGCCAAGCCTTAAACGGCTTGTCGGCACGGTTCTTTTCCATTATCTTGCCTAAGTACATTGCATATTTAGTTAAAGGTATAATTTACATAGGATATAAAATATATATAAAAAATAATAATGTTATACGAACATAACAAAACTTTAAAAAAAACTTAGTAATGAGACTAGGTAACCGATCGAGATAATAAAAAAAAACAAGAACATAAATATGAATCACCGAGATCAAGATGAATAAGAAAACATGGAACAGCTCAAAGTGAAAATAAAAAGGCATTGAGGTCAACAGTATGAGGCATGTGATTTGTAAGTGTGTAGTTTGTAGTGTGCAGTACACTCACAAAGTGTGAACTGTGCGCTTCACTCTAATGTAGTTACTACATTGTAGTACTAGGTACAGCGCGGACCCATCACTATGCTAGCGATGCCCCGACACGCGTAACCCGTTCCCGGAACGTCGCCAGGGGCGTGATGGAAAAATCCATTAGGAAACCTATCCGTGAATAATGATGCGACACCTGTCCGGAATCATTAACTTGCGAATAAGCGCATCACTAATGGCGCGGCTGCGCACGCAATAGCTACGCGACAGGCCAATTTTTTGCAATTTTTTACGCAGTCAGACCTCAAATCAGTCGCGCCACGCCGGCCCTGACCACCCAATTTAAATCACGTGTAAAAGAAAGAAGCGCTAAATACGATCTTATTGCGATAAATCGGAAAATCTATTTATTTAACAGCAAAAACTCTCAACTTCTCTGGTACCAACACTGATGTATGGAGGCGAAGCCTGGAGCTGGCAGAAGAGGAACGAAAGTAGATTGAATGCAGTGGAGATGAGATCCCTCAGACGTATGTGTGGGAAATCAATTTATGAAAGAGTAAAGAATGCAGATATTAGGAATGAATGTAAGACTGATCTTAGCATAATTAATAGAATTAAAAAAGGGTCGCTCAGATGGTTTGGGCATGTTGAGCGAATGAATGAGGAAAGAATGGTAAGAAAGATATATAATGCAAGTGTTGATGGCGCCAGAAAGAGAGGGCGACAGCGGAAGACGTGGCATGACCAGATTAACCAGATGCTGGAAGATGGTCCCGTTAGAAGCCTCAATCGGCGAGCTTGCGTGCAAAGATGTATGAATGTGGATGAGAAGAGAGTTGTATGTCAGGACAGAAGAGTGTGGCGCTCTATCCTCTCTGCCTACCCCCACGGGGAAACGGCGTGATGGTAAGTAAGTAAGCAAAAACTCTCGAACGACGCACACCTAAACGAGATTAATTTGTATACATGCACCTACCAGAAACACAAGAGTGCTTACACTATTTTATTATCTACTAGCTGTGCCCGCGCGGCTTCTTACATGTAGATTTTTAGTAACTTTTATTCATATATTATCGATTTGTGTTTTAACCTTAACAAATATGTACAATCTCGTCGCGAACTTTTTATAGAACTTTTTGAGTTCTACAACTTATATATAGAAAGTATTTAAATATATCTTACCGTTAAGGCAGCGTTCGTAAAAAACGCATCGCTCGACCATTTTTTCGTCGACTTTAGTTGTAAAATAGGTCACCACGAAAAGTCCTTTTATTTTAACGGGTTGATAAACAGGGTGTCCCATATTTCGACTTCAAGTTGAAATCGGGTGATAGGCCAATTCATAGTAGTTATCAGAAAAATATTTTAAAAAATCTAAGACATATGAAACATTTAAAAAAATCAAAAAAAATTACATCCTATGGC
Source organism: Agrypnia vestita (assembly GCA_016648135.1). Lineage (NCBI taxonomy): Eukaryota > Metazoa > Arthropoda > Insecta > Trichoptera > Phryganeidae > Agrypnia > Agrypnia vestita. The sequence continues at coordinate 231,116 of JADDOH010000006.1, forward strand.
GGTCTTTTCACTTCTGTTGCTACGAATCTTTATTTTTCTTCATTTTTTTTTATTATTATGTAATCCTGAATAATGCTTCTGTAAACTTTTGTCCAAAATTCAAAGCCAACTGCTCCAGCCTGGAAGAAAATGTCACTTTTTGACCAAACCAAGTATTCAAAATCAATACTTTGCTCAGTTTTAACTGACTGTTTTTTTTTTTTTTAATATTTTTCTGGTAACTATTATGACTTGGCCCATCACCCGATTTCGGCTTGACGCCGAGATAGGGACACCTGTATAGCCGATGTCCACCCTGAAAGTCCGTTCTAAATATCTTTTTTTTTTTAAATCGGATGAGTTTCGGAGATTACCTCATACATCCAATCTTACAAACTTTATCTCTTCAAGATTGTGTCAATAATACTACCAATGCAATTCAGAGACTTAGTAAGATATAAAGAAATGTAGACATATTTAATGTAAGTCTTCACCTATAATGTTTTTAACGCTGTTGAGCATTATTTGATATAATTATAATTCTGTCTTTGTAATTATTTTAATAGTGTTTTTTTCTTTTTATTCTATCAAGGGGACATTGTTTTTTTATGTAATGGCTAGCGATCTTTATCACATTACATATTGTTGAAATATGTTTTTTATTATAATTTATAATAGGCTTTGCACCGTAAATAAATAAACATTGTATGGTGTCTGAAATTTCCAGATCCCCGCGACTATTTTCAGCTTCCATTGACATTTCCATCACGAGCAATGGTGATTTCAAAGTGTTCTTTTCATCTATTAAAAAATAAAACAAATTGCTTTTCTTTTTCATATTTTCAGATTTTTCAAAAAGTAATAAGATTTCGAAAGAAGAGTGTATTTTAAGAACCTCGTGGAGAAAATATTGTGTACATACAGGGTGTAATAGAGCTAACTCCACAATCAATGCTGCCTAAATTATGAGTCGAAAATATTCCAACATCAATATCCTCGTATATCAATGGTTAAAGAGATAAGTTTTTATTTATATTTCTGAATATCTTCCGTAAAATGTTGAACTATCATGAAAGTAGTCTACATCGAATATTAAAAAAATAATAATAATAGCCTTTATTCAGACAATTTTTTTTTGTGCTTGTGACAAGTTAACAGACAGAACTTTCATGGCGTCACACCATGACAGTTGCATCTGATGCATTTTGGAAAAAAGGCCTCCTCCAATTGCCTCCATTCCTTCCTATCTTTTGCTATTCTGGTCCAAGCACCACCTGCTGTAGTCTTGATCATATCCACCCATCTTCTAAAAGACCTGCCTCGTTTCCTTTTCTTGTCTCTTGTGAACCAATACATTATTGTTTTTGACCATTTCTCTCTTCCCCTGAATGTATGTCCAGTCCATTTCCATTTAAGCCTTCTGATGCATACTTTAACATTCTTCGTTTTTGTTTTTTCTTTGATTATTGAATTCCCTATTCTATCTGAGTTTTTTCCCCCAACATACTTCTAGCTTTCTTTCATGGGTTTTAATGGCAGGCAATTTTAATGGTTTTAATTTTAATGTCAGGCAGAATGCAGGTATCGGAGAGTTTCCTTTTGATGTCTGTGCTCTGTGAGCATAGGGCATGGAGCATATTAAAAATATATTTGCTTAAATACAAGTCCTAATGATTAAAAACATGGGACAAAAATGTTGGTATAAATTGATAAAAAAAATTTTTTCATAGAATGTATATGAGTATATCTGTAAAATAATCCCTTTCAGAATCAATCATTGCAAAGAGTAGCAAGTCTTTAACTGTACATGTGTTCATTTACAGAAAATGACTACGAGATAGATAGATACTACTGAGATACTAACAACTTTGTTTTGTCAATGCGATTGACTCTACTAAAATAAAACACTTTTGTTCGCTTTGGAATGAAATAACAAATAACAAAAGTAAAACATGTATATGGAATATAATCATGGGCCCTCACTAAAACAATGCAAAAGAGACTGGAAGCATTGTGGATCTACAGACTGCTTCTAAAATAAGCTGGATGACAGTATTACTGATGACAGTCTGATTATGCAGATGCGAAAGGAAAAATAATCCCTTAAAACAAAGAAAACCTAGAAATTGCAAAAAGAATATCCAGAATAATACCAGATTTAGATGCTAGAAACTCATCATTCAAAGCAAAATCGCGAACAGAATATGTTCTGGAAGACGAAAGGAAGTTCAATAACCTTCGATAACCAGACCAGCACCAGAAAAATAATCTTTTTAGGTACCTAATTCCATATGTTAGTGTTGCCATAGGTAAATGTTTATTGTTGCCCTGATATGAGTCAAACGATTAAATAAGTAACTTTTTAATGAAATTAAAATGACAATGCCCCCCACTTTTTAACACGAGAATAAATTCTCATTTAAAAGTAGGTAAGCGTGTAATATAAATGTGTATTAATTATATTATACTAAATACAGCCACTCTTAAGTTTGTACATTTACCAAATAAATTTAATAAAAAATAAAAATATTTTTTTTTTAATAAATATTATTATTAAGTACTGCGTTAAGTGTTATTTTAAATGTGACAGCTGTTTTGACTTGTAAGACCATTATCAAACACGTATAATCCACTTATTTAGAAGATTTAAGTTACCCCTTCAATTTAATAATAACATTTATTCAAATTTAATGTATTTTAAATTCATTAGAAATAAACTGGGTTTCTACAAACAAAACACAACATTAATATAAGGGATTGTAAAATATATTTGTATGTACGATAAATTAACATCTTCAATAATAGCAAAATAATTTTGTGGTGACATTGTTGATATAATTAATATGAATGTAGGTATTTAAATACATTTGTATGAATTATATTAATAAATTAAAAGATTACTGATACGGATGTTAATATTATTCATATATATAATATTATGTTTGTGCAGATTATAGTTTTAATAAGGATAATAATAGATAAAAGAATTTATTTAATTTTTTATTAAAAAGACTGTCAACAGGTTGTTATGACCGTGATGGTATCCTAAAGTGTAGGTACTAAAGTGGGTAAATTTCAATATATTACAATGAAAATCTTCAAGAACTAATATGATCACAATACCATGACATATTGCAAGTACAGGCGGACCTCAACTTTCGCACATAATTGGTTACTGAAAATGTGTGCGAATGTTGAATGTTCGAAAGTAGAGGGAATTTAAAAAAATTATAATTGTATGTATTTTAAAATATTTATTTATCAAGTAAATACCTATATGATGTTTAAGAGGCTTTAAAGTGGTTTAAGAGACATGTTTAAGTGGGGTTTGCGGGTGTTTCCCTTAAAAAGTTATCAAGAGTTAATTGTTTGCCACTCTTCTTTTTCTTTTCTTCATATAGTATTTTATAACATTCTATGTCTATGATTGGCCTACACACTCGAGATATGCGTTCTCCATTGGGATCACAATCTTCCATATTCCATAATATTTAAAAATTTGTCAAGATGCATGAAGGCTTCTTTCATATTTTTCATTGTTAAAGTCTTGATGATTTCATCAGCTTGTTCGTCCTCATTTTCATTATATATTTCATTTTCATACTCCTGTTGTTCAATTAAATCTTCATTTGTTAGAGGTTCTGAGTGAGTTTTTATCATCTCATAAACTTCCTCATTGGTAACATCTAAATTTAGTTCATTCATTAGGCGGACTATATCAATTGTGATAGTTTCTGGAGTTACATCACAATTTATAAAATTGTTTCCATGAACCTCCCATGGTTGACTGTATTATGTATTTTAGCCCATGCTATATGTCTCAAGCGTCTCCAATATTCTTTATTGCGTTTCATACATTGTAGTTCTTCCAGAAATCTTTTTATGTAGGCCCACCTTCTCTGTCACTTGCCTCGATAGCCTGAGTCATTTTTGACCTCATATAGGCTGTATAAGGCAGGTAGTATTGGAGAGAATAAACACAACACTGATTTTCATGTATAAAATCTGTAGAGATTTTGGGTGTCTTGTAGCATTGTCTAAGATTAATAATATTTTAAACGGTAAATTATTATCTTTCCTTCCTGCGCAAGATTAAATCTCTATCCTAGCTAGCTCACAAGTAAAGTGACGAGAGCAGGCAAGGTGCAAGTGATGCCAGGATTCTACTTGCTTGTGAGCGAGCGAGAGAGACCCCACAATGTGCGAAATAGCGAATTGTGCGAAAGTCGAATGTTCGAAAGTCGAGGTCTGCCTGTAGTTTTTTTAAAATTATTTATATTGAAGCTTACAATGCAGATATGAATAAATGTATATTAAAACAATCTTACAATATCTATAAAATTAAATGTTAAATGTTGTAATCTGGATGTGTGTGAGTGTATTGGGCCTTATATTTTTTGACTAAGAATATGTTTAGCGTCTGCGAATTGATCTATGCCAAGGGAATTCTCATGTTGCAAGAATAGGTTGGTAATACCAGTAATTGCGACCTTAGTTTTGTATTTTCTTTGGTATACTTTATTTTAAAGAAATATATATTTTAAAGAAAAGAAAAGGCACTTTCTCATTGTTTACTATATACAATAGACACGTGATAGAATTATTATTAGGTATATTACAATGTTTAAATCATATAAAAATTCCTTAACTTCTAAAATTGTGGCTATCAATCATATATCGAAAGAACAATTTAATTATTAGTATCAAGTTTTGCAATAAGGCAATTCAATTCAATTTATTCCTAAAAGTTGTTTCAGAAAATAAGTGCATTAAGTGCAGGAATGTGAATTTATTTACATTCTCATTAACCATTCTAGTTCCGCAATAATTATCCTTAATTTCATGTGGATGATGCAATGTTATTTTTTATTAACCATATTTCACAGGGCAATGGTGAAGATATAATAGAAATAAAGTATCAAAAATCACACTACTACCTCCATCTTGTGACATTTTCTGAAAGTTTTTAGATTATTATTGTAGAGATCCTGTTTACCAATCCACTGATTTTAGATGTTTGAATACAGATGAACCAAAATTATAAAAACCAACTAGAACACAATATTAAGAGTATTTTTTTCTAATTCCAAGTTTTTTTTTTTAATTTGCATAATTAACAACTATTCAACGTATCCTGAATAGTGATGGTTAAACCGTTATTTTAACCAGTTATTTTCGGTATAGTTATTTGGGATTTATATCTGATTATATTGATTATATATAACTATGATAAAATTGTTGTTTAGTACAGATGGTTGCCTGTCGAATCGCAAAAAAACAGTTGCCAATCACCGACACAAACCAGATACAAACATAAATAACGGTTAGCAAAACAGATACAAACCTCAAATAACGGTTAGCAAGTCACCGGTTAAAATACTATCACTAATCCTGATGCAATAACTATCAGAATTATGTATGAAAAAATTCAATATTCTATCAGCGAAAATTAACCAATATCCGCAAATGGATCAAACAAAAGGGTGCATGCCCACTTCATAAAAAAATCTTAATGTATCGGAAAAATAAACTGAAAAAATTAAAATTCAAAATATTTTTTTGTTTCAAAATGACGATTTGTGTCCAACACTTTTATTACAAATAACGCAAAATGCTCATTTTTTTCAATAACACTGTATTTATGAAACCATTCTTCCTGATTTTGACAAGTGATAACAATGTGTAATAGAAATTACGGACGTAATCTGTTCAGACACTGACAACAAAAATTATAACACCCTAACACAGTAGTGTCCGTTTCCTGATCACAATTGTATCTCGTTCCGAGCCAAATTCTCCGACAACATATTTTCACCTCAAATTCCCACAGTAGCAGATGAATCCACACAATGAACGAAAACAGAAATCTTATTCATATTTAATTTTTATTTTATAAAATTATACTCAAATTAAGTATGTTTTGAAAAGAAAATTCAACCATGAAGTCTTAATTATAATTTTACAATACAAGGTGTGCCTGACATAAAGATGCTTTACAACTCATATTTAATCTACTTTACACGCTACAGAGCAACATCTATCTTTGGCCATCTTACTTTTTCCTCATGTGTAAAATAGAAATCGAACTACATTTTAATGAAATCGGAGACAAAGCGGTCGACTCTAATTACTTAACACAATGCATCTTACCTGATTTGTCAGCATTCTGTACATCACCACCCCCAGAGACCACCAGTCCACCGCGTGTCCATATGGCTCCCGGCTAAGTACTTCCGGTGCTGAAAATAAATCGACCCCCTTAATAAATTATTCAGAACACATTTTGAAAAAATAAGTTCATCTTATATTTCAATAATTCATGTTATCTGAGCAGTATTCACGAGGTTTTTCTCTAGATTTTTACCAATTTATTAAAAACATTTACATTTCTTTCAAGGACATGTATTATGGCTTGATGGACATTTTGATATGATTGACGTGCATAACAGATTATTGACAACATAGGGTAAATATTATAACAAAACATTTTTTTTAGCTACTGTTACATGTTTTTTTTAATATGTACGCTTAAACATCAACATTAAATAGCTATCAATACATAATATCAATTGAATCATGTCCTTAGTAATCTCTTTTAATAGAATCTAATCAAAGTGTTGAGTTGTGTATACTGCTCAAAATGTGCGATTTACAGACATCATTCATTCTATACCATTCAACCAAAGTAATTAAGCAATTCACAACTTAATAATATATTAATATGTATAAGAAATAGTAAAAAAATCTTTAATAATTACGTATCTTCAGATGACTGGTAGAATTCTTGATGTTGTAAAACACACATCAGTGCATTGCACATGACGCTAATGATCCCGTAAATAATTTTGTAAATTACTATTGTCTGTAACATGTGTGTGTAGTGGAATCAGATTCCTTTCAATTTTAAATATGTGTGTTTCAAAGTATTAGAGTAATTTTATTATATCGAATTAATTTTTTCAAGAAATATTAATTGCTGTAAAGGAGATATTTTATGCAAGAAAAGATTAGCATTGAACGATCAATGCCTTATTAATTTAAGCATAATTCCATAATTTTATTTATACTTTTACGAAACGCCGCTTTACAATTAATGTGATGACTACTCATTGGACACGTTTGAATAAATATCATTAATATAACATATGCTCATGACCAAAAACACACAGTAGAACATCCAATACCATCTATGTGAACTGATGGAATTATGTTGTGTATTTCAGACGTTAATTCAACACTAATTTTACAATCTACAGTACTTTACTATGACTTTTGATAATGGTGGAGGATATCCAAACCATAAAAAGAAAGCGAATTTAACTAAGTATTTCAAAAAGTTTTAATTTTATAATATACAGCAATTACAATTTCCATTGTCAGTATGATATAAAAACTATCATGTCAATTAATCATCACATTGTCTATATGTTATTCCACGTGAAGATATTTCAATGTTAATTTTTGCGATTATATAAATATAATATCTTGGACAAGTAAAATTAATAAAACAAAATTTATATCATATACAATTTTAATTACTTCATTTCGTTGATTATATACATTATACAATATCGTAAAGAAATAATTATTTTTATCATAAAATTAGAATATTACTAGAGAGTCAACAAATTTTAAAAAAACATTATGCATTATCAAATCAATAACTTTTCAACTTTTCAAAAACGTCAATCTTGAAAAGTTTTTGTCTGCAATTATTATAGTGATTCAATTTATTTAACAGAACACAAAGAGAAATAAATGATAATTATAATTAGAAATGACAAATGATAAAGAGAAAACTTAGAACAAGACCTGTATCACCATTATTATTTCTTCGTCCACTAATTCATTCTCTTAATTACAACTACAGTATTACCGCTAAAGAAAATAACATGTAAAAAGTATCCAGAAAGCAAAAGATAGTTTGTCAATTTAATGTCAAAATTAGTTTAGAATTTTTAAACTATAAAAATAACTAAAGTTACATTCATTAAAAATAATAGGAATTAAACATTTTGAAAACAGTTCATCGCATTTATCCGTGTCCTTTAATTCCAAATGTTACTCTAGGTTTTGTCTCCAAGTGCCATTTTTATACTTAGCTCCCATTCTCTAACAACACACATATTTAATTACAGTTTGGTATATTGTACAATTAAATTTGCTTCAATATTTACAGATTCCACACTTTTAACAAGGTATATAAAATATATTTTTTCATCTTTCCTTACCAAAAGTGGAAATAAAACATTTGGAATTATGAAAGTCATTTTTAGTGATGAACTGTAAAATGTGTGGAATTTACTTTATACATAATCCACTCAAATAGAACACAAAAACATATATGTAAGTGTTTAATGACAGGTGTTCCACGAGCCTTGAGGAAAATAGTAAATATCATATAAAAATAATGAGAAAGTTTTAAATATTAATGTACTCATATTTTTTACGCAACAAAATCAAAAACTCATAACTATTAGAATTTTTTAAGAGAAACGGAAATCAGTTAAGAAAATAAGTCTGGAAAGATTAATGGTGAATATTTTCTGTGTTCACTCAATTAACAATAAAACAAAAATAAATAATTCAATAACCATAAAGCGTACCATAGACATAAATAAAACAGTATGAGGCCAAAGTTCTTAATCTGTTTTTTTTATTCGTATTGTAAAATATATTTAAAAAAAACTGAGAATGTATTAAATAAATGGCACACCATCAAAACAATTTTGTTGTAATAAGTAGTAAACAAAATAAGAAAAAGTAATCATGAAACATGAGAAAGTAATAAACATATAACATTGGTAACAAATTTAAACTGGTTATTCATTAATTTTGATTCTGTTGCCTTATATTTTTGCCAGAAAGAAGTCATCCAAACCAATTTAGGTAATAAATTTAAGGAAAAGATAAATACTTTGTTGAAACAAAAGACACATTTAAAAAAACTTGAATAAATCAATTATAAAACACATCTCAAAATAGTGTGTTCCTAAATAGAAAATATGTCAAAAATGTAACTTTAAAAAATAATCATATATTTTGTGGATAAATGTTAATTTTCAATTCAATCACCAGATCGAGCTCGTTCAAAATAACATGAAAATATAATAGAAAACAGAAAAGATAGCATGTCCATTGAATTTGATAAAAACTTAAGTTTGAATTGTGTTATTTTTCCATCAACGAAGCCATCTGTACTGATACAATGTAAAATAACAAATAAAAAAGCCAATGATTTATTCAAGTCAACTGAAATATTTTTAATTAGCACTTGATTTATCTTATCTTTTATCTTTATATTTCCGCTTGTATGTACACTGCCAAATGTTATTGACAAAAAAGAGCCTAAATGTTTCAACAGTTTTAATTATATTCATCAAGCTCAATTAAATAAGTTTAAATATCGTAATATTTAAAACCACAGCAATATATAAACACTACTCAATGATACAAAATATTGACTTCCTATTAAGTCGTAAGGCAGAATATAATATACCTAACTATTCGTAGTTTTACAGACGACATAAAGTTATGCAAAATGAGACATTGACAAAATGTCAGAAAATTAAAAATCATCTTAACATTTATTTATTTACAATACATAAATATTTAACACAAATTAAACACCTAATCTATGCTATGTTACAAAAATACAAAATGTTAAAGATATAATTCATATACATAGGTAATTATTCAATGCCAGCGATATCATTAAAATTAAGATTTTGTGGCATACATAGAACCACAGAGAGAAAATTGAATCTATATAAAAGATTCTAATTCACATATTGTAAGTGGTGGAAAGGTCATTTTTACAAAGCTGTAAATATAGAAGTTATATTTTATTATTAAAAAATGAAAAAAAAAATATTAAAATAAGTTTATAAACAGTTTGAACTTTTGAAATCACTTTCAATTGAATACGAAATTCATTGATTTGAAGTTATGCATATAAATAATAATATATGTATAAAGAAAAAATTAAAAACAGATCGTTCCATTTCTATCAAGTAACCTTTGTTAAATTAGCATGTGATAGCACACAGGTTGTGTTAATATTAATAGAGACTCTATGGTAGATCTAACTAACAAAAGTGATAAGATGGTAAGTTTGTATCTAAATGTGTAGCCGTAGAAAACAAAAATCTAAAAACATTCAGTTTCTATTCACTGATAAATGTTGACTTGACATCCCTTATCCCCAATAAAAAATGCCCTAATATGAAGACCTTCAATAAAAATAAAACTGCCCACGTTCTAAAACTACTTTTTTTATTTACACAAATAACATCATCTAATAACACCAGATAAGAGTTTTAAAAAAAAGCTCCTCTAAAAAGTTATGTCGCTTGAACGGATAGGTTAGACACTAATTATCATAATAAAGTTACAAACTACTTGGCTCTTATTCATATTTCACTTCTGATTTTTTTAAAGGCCTTCCTTATCACTATTTCAGTTATGCTCGGCTGGACATGGAAATTTAAAACATCGACAACATCAGGCATACAAAATACACAGATTTTAGATTAAAAAATAATAATCTAAGTACATAAAGCGCACACTGTGAGATTGAAGGACATTGTGCTCCCGAAGTATGACTAAGTAAGATTTTGCACAAAAAATCACAAACTGTAAGAAGTGTTTGTTATATAAATAAAATAATTTTTCAGAAAAATTATATCAAATTCAAACGACTTTAAAGGTTAATTATCACAGAATTATGACTCCTTGTTAAAGTTTATGGAATAATGTCACCCACACAGTTTCACTTTTAAATTTAAAACTGCAGAAATATGTATTTAACAAAAAAAAATTTATTCATTTCTAATAATAAATCAAGCAAATATTTGGTTCTAGTTTGACGAGGGATTAGTCTTCCCTATCACAAAGCCAGGGTTTCTCGTATTAGCTTCTTCATAGTATTACCAACCGAGGATGCGGGAGGCCCAGCGAGACTGTAGTTAATTTTGAAAAGATAAGGTTGAACATCTTCGTAAGATGTGTCAAATATAAGATCGACATCAGACTGTACAGGCACTTTGGGAACGTATTCATGCCTGTTCATTACTTCCGTTATATAAAACACTTTGTCTTGCAGCATTTCCCCAACTTTTTCTCGACAGACCTGCCGTTCATCCTCGCTGTGCAGTTCAATCAGTTCTAAACGCACCGTCCAGACTTCCCAAGGAATGCACTCGGCTTGAAACGGCCAGCGATTTCTTTTCTTCTGGAAAAATTCTAAACTAATTTGTCCGGTGGCTGCTCCGTCGTTGCTCCTCAGCAAATCGGAAAATCCGGATATTTCCTTCTTGACTGTGCGATCGAGAGTAGTAGAAGAACAGCACACATACGTGAAGTCTATAAAGTCACAATCGACGTCCATGTAACCGAGGGTGCCGATGGAGTAGTTTCCCTCCACATTGTAAAGGAATTTTCCAAATGACCGATGGAAGAGAACCGTGTGGAATATACTGGCAACAGCCTCATCCACTTGCCTTCCCTCCATTGTGAGGGAAAACACTTGCGAGCGGGCATTCATTTTGTATCACTTTTAACTATGTAAATCTATATCACCTGTTGGCATTTGTGCACCGAGATGCAGGATTTTGCGTAGATACCATATTTATAAATCTGAATCTGAAAAATAAATGTGTTAAAAACCAATTTTTAAAGTGGCTATTTCATTCTGCTGTGTTTTGTACAAAAATCCCTTTAGAAGAAGCAAATTCTAAATAAATTGCCACAATGAGCGTATCTTCAGCCGTGTCTTTGATGTTGTGTCAAATAATCAGTCAAATTTAGCAGTCACATATAATATTCAGCGGCTGGTTCAGTCTGCAACAAACACACGTACGTACGCAGCGCGGACGATCCGTCAAATGTGGCGCATTGCATTTAAAACATGAGACATGACGTCGCCGATTGTATGTTGACGTAAGATCCGCGAGCGGAGAACCGAACAGACGCTGAAGCGAACATTCTGCCAGCGGATCGACCGATGATCCGCTCAGTGTGTTGAAAAAGCACATATTGTATGGAAATAAATGTAGCGGCGTTCTGCGACGTCAAAGACGTGGCGGAAGATAGGCTCAGTGTGGCACCGGCCTCAAATTCCTTATTTTATTATATCATTGGTAATACAATATTACATAATTTTCTGATCGTATTTCGATGTACTCTTAGCCTTTTGTTAGAAAAATTGGTCTCTCAAACTCCACCTACTTAGATTATATGTTGCCTTGGCAACATTTGCACGAATATTAAGTCGCCACCATTAGCACCTTGTCTTTAGTACATAATCGGGTAACATTTTGTATGTCATGTAAATTCATAGACACAGGTGTCTCACAGACATAGATGTCAGTTAGGTACTAATATGTAATTCTAAATTTTTTTTTATGTTCTTTTGTTTGTTTTTATGTTACAGTTACCAATATGTAAGACTCAAATGCTAATATGTATTTCTAATAATGTGTTTTTAAGAATTTATAAACCTCTATTTTGAATAATGTTTTTATAATTTATTTTAATATTTGTACGAAATTATTATGTCCTTGTCTTTATTTTATAGATGAATCCTGAACCTTCAACTTTAAGGAGATAGAAATCTACACAGAGAAATATGGTGAAGCGGAACAAGGCTCCGAGATTGTTTGGAATAATGATAGTTATTTCAGAGAAACAGTTTCTGGCTCAGATGATGAATCCGATACAGATAGATCGTTTCTTAAAAATGGAAAAGATTTTCGGTTCCATTTGTCCAGAACTCTCCCGCAATATATGCTTAAAATGTGCCGACGAGTTACATTTGCACATTAATAAATAATTTAGTTTATTTTTTATAATTTTACGCTGAAGGTTGAAAATAATTTCTATTTAATCATTATTTTATAAGAAAATTTACTTCTGAATGTGAATTTTCGTAAGAAATAGATATGCTCTTATATCGGTTTAGTAAATGATATTGGTTTTGAAGTTAAAACACCATAGCAGTCTCTGAGACTAACGTTTTAAAAATTGTTTTATCGAAATCGTTTTGTGAAACAAATTTAATACTTCTTTAATTGAATCCCTTTCCCTTCCTCTTCCCATCCTTCCCTTTTTATGCATTATCATAATTAAATTTTCATCACATATTCTTTATCATTTTTTTTCTTAGTTTTGTCTAACCAGCTTCGAGGATACTTCACTGGTTAAGTATTTTTTTCATTATATTGTACTGTGTTTCCCAAATAAAATAAAAATAAATAAAATTAAAGTAAATAAAATGATTAAAAAATAAACAATACACTGATATGAGGAAAATAGGGGTATAGATAAAAAAAAGGAGCTGTTACCCATATAACGAAGAGTTCCACAGAGCGTAGTAGTTCTGCAACCAAACTTTAACCATTTAGACAGGCCAAAGTCTATTAGTTGGATGTGGCCGAGAGCATTGAGCAGGAGATTCTCAGGTTTCAAGTCCCGGTAAACTATTCCAGCATTGTGTAAGAAATCTGAAAATCAAACACATGCAATTTTACATACGGTAGTTTTTTAATAATATTGTATGGTATCATACAATATTATTAAAAAAATCTACCAATTAATATAAAACCAGCCTTCTCTATTGCTTGACCACAATAACTAAAATCCGCCCCGCCCGCACCCGGCGGTAACCCCTCGCCCTGTCATTCAGTACAATTTTGTATTTGCTCGGGAGCTGTGACATCGTGATTACCAATATAAACTGAATTATTATGTCCAAAACATCCTAAACAGTCCGGGATGGTGCAAGAACAAATGCCAATGAAGTATTAAAGTATTGCGAAGCTGAAAAAGCAAATAATGGACCGATATTACCGTCTGACAGTTTGACAGATAGAACGGCTGCCATTATGGCTTAGTTTCTTTAGTGCTGCCCGACCAAACTTCTGTTAAAGGCTACGACACCGGTCACCGGACATTCTGTATATTATGTATTGTGTAATAAATTTACACAATGGCAACTTCTGTTACGCGACAGGGACGCCCTCCCTCGCAAGCCAATTTATAGTGGTTGCATTCTACCAACAATTCAATTGAAAAATAATATTTCAAAATAAAAAATCTTAAAAACATATGCTGCAATGGGGTTTATAAACTTGAATGCAGGGATTGTGATATGACATATATAGTGTAAATAGTTACGGATATTTTATACGAACCTTATGTTTTTCCGAGAAACGATTCTCGGTTACATATATATATATATGTAACCATTTACAGTTAAATATGTCTAACGACCGTAATAATAACCTTAACTCTTTAATGACATATATAGGTCTGACAGGCAGATCAATAGAATCAAGATTTAAAGAACATGAAAGGTGCCTCACTAATCATAACTTTTTGGAATATTCTAAACATTTTATAGAAAATAACCACGTATTTGACAATACAAAAATACACATCCTACATAAACAGACATACAGCCTAAAACAAAATAACTTCTTCTTACAGTAAACAGTAAAATAATATTGTGGTGTCATTATTATTATAATTAATGAAAATAATTTAGAAATACTTGAAATTCATAAAAACCTAAACACAACAAATAACATCATCAATAATCAAATACTACTCTTCACATCACATTTTCTCGCTCTCCCAGCATTTAGACACCCCCTCCACATCTACTGAATTCACAACCCATACATCAAACTACGTCCAGACATATATCTACTCCCGCACACCTCAGTCTCAACTCACCTGAAGAAGGAAACGGAGGTTTCCGAAACATGTAGTATTATAAAAATAAAATAAAATACAAAAAAAAAGTTTGTGTTTTATTCATATAATTATTAAAAATGGATTTCCACAAAGAAAACGCCAACACATTTAATTACTTAATAATTTTATTCGGCATATTCAACTTTGACATCAGGCATCGGAAAAAATGTAAAATTCGATAAATTAGGGTAATGTCGAATTTAAATTTCTAATATCTCTGGATAACTTTGGTTTTTTAAAAAACTGTTTGACAAAAATAATGTACAACATATCGAGGGTAAAAAGCCAAAAGGGTGTTAGTGATTTTTTCAAACTCTACAGGAGAGCAAAAGAAAGTTCGAAATTTGATTTTGTCTATGTTTCTTTCATTATTAAACAATTTTCATATTTGTTAATCCAAAACACTCATGGAAATTGTTTAATAAAAAAATAAAATACATATTGACAAAATCAGATTAATAAAACATTATTTTGCTGTCCTGTAAAGTTTGAATTAATCACTAACACCCTTTTGGCTTTGTGATACCATAATACCCTCGATATATTTTATTGTTTCTGACAAAGTAAAATTGTTTTTTTTAGTAACTAACTAAAATTTCGAATTAACGGAGTTCCATGAGGCATGAAACAGTTTATTAAACTGAATGAATGTCTAGATGCTCCTTATATTGATAAATGATTATGTAAGAAAAATTAAAACAATTATAAAAAACTAACTAATTAAGCATCATGCCGTTTTTCTGCAGGAGTAGGCAGAGAGGATAGAACGCCAACTTGGCACACCACTTTTGCTTCGGCTACATTAATACATCTTTTCACGCAAGCTGTATGGTTTTTGAGGCTTTTAACAGGGCCATCCTCCAATATTTGTAGTATTTGATCATGCCCGGTCTTTCGCGGACACCCTCTATTCCTGTTGCCTTCAACACTCACCCCATATATTTTCTTAATTATCCTTTCCTTGCTCATAAGTTCTACATGACCAAACCATCTCAGCACTCCTTTCTTTATTATTTCTAGCACACTACAGCCAGCATTACATTCACTTATATTCCTCATTCCTCACCCTATTGATTTTTCATACAAGCGCCTTAGTGATCGCATTTCCACTGCATTGAGTCTACTTTCATTCTTTTTTGCCAATTTTTTGTCACTTCCAAACATCAGAGTTGGCACTAGAACCCCATTATGTACCGCTGGACTTAGAATAATTATACAATACATTTAACATCATTGAATCATTTGGCATTTACTTTATAGTGGGACATTTCAACCATACCTGGTGATGAGAGAGACTGCTCCTCTCGAAACTAAAGTAGTAATAAATAACTCATATTGTATGTAGTATAATGTCAATATTAAAATTATATTTTAGAAATAACTTGCCTAAAATCAATGCAATCTCCGCCACATACAAGCGCACCAACTCTTCTGGAAGCTGACAATATTTTTCCGATAAGCTCAACAGTTCTCCACCGGGAACATAATCAGTGACTGAAAGGTGAAACAACAATTTAAATTCTTTACTAGTTAGAGAAATAACCAATTAAACACTGTAAGGACACTGTAAGGAATAAAATGAAAATTTAACATTCCCACACATAGAGAAATTTAATATGAAAAGAATATATCCTACGATGATCCCACATATGCTTCTACTTCAAATATTTTTCTATGGTCACGTGATATTGTGTTAGTACTAACCTATGTATAATCTTTTTCTACTCTGCCACTTGAGGAAACAATGGACTATAAAAGGATTGTGCCCGCAAACCTCCTGTATATGAACTTCATCCTTCACTTGTTTTACACAGTTTTCTGAGATTATCTAAAAACAAAAACAACTAAATTAAAATATGTGTATGCAGAATTTAAGTCAAGAACGGATTTTTGACGGAAAATATTGGAAATTTTGTTGAGTCATGTTTAAATATGTAGATCCAGAATATTCACATACACATGAATCATTCTACAATAGTTGTAAAGTGGGATAACATTTCTGGTAGCCCCTTTTTAGCAATATTTACTATAACATCATTATCACTTTTCAAGTTTATTTTTTAATCATTTTTTGAGAATTTAATGGGTTTTTCAAATTTGTTTTCCTCATTATTTGATGTATATTGCAGGATATATAGTTTTCTACAAAAAAAAATTTACTAGCACCTTGTCGAGTCTTTGGGCCCCCGACCCTAATAGGACAAGGGGATGAGTATGATGAAAATTCACCGTATGAACACATCTTGTGCGGGAAAGGTAATAATACCCATTCGCTTGGCTAGCGTCTAAGTAACTCTTGGTTAATTTTAAAAAAGTAAACTTTCAGATCATATTTCATTGTTTTTCAAAACAAAATTACATTGTGTAAGACAGATGTCAAATTATTAAAATACAGCAATAAAATCAATCTCATATTTTATTACAACGAAGGACAGATGGACCCACCACACCCTAGGGCCGTTCTATGAGCAATAACTCCTCTATCGGCCTTACACTTTCGCCACCCATGTTCGGCATTTTTTTAATGCCAAAGTGACAGTACTCACCGCTCCGCTGCGTTCATGGGAATGCAAGCGGGATGGGGAGGCGTCCACACAAAACTTCTCTGCCTTCAAGGCACAGGGACAAACGACAATTGGATTTATTATCCATTAAGTGGGAATTACAAGTTACATACACATGTACAAGAAATGCTACAGTTTAAGTACAAAATATGAATGCACAACAAAGGATATGCATATTATCAGCGCCCGTGCACATTGGAATTGTATCTAAGGAAAAAGGAACGGGGATATAAAAAATGTATTTTTGCCACCAATCAACCTGTATCCATGCATTTTGGTATATTTGTAACAATATGGAAAGTTAAAAAAAGGTAAGATACGGAAAAAGGTTTATACAATTAACAAGAAAACACTTTGTATTAACCACTAATTTGTTGAATTATCACCATGATAATTAAATATTATAAATAACCAGATTCTTTTTGCAAATAGTCACATTTTGAATTTGTTTTCACATAGTTCTTAATTAAGTGTTCATCTCCCATGTATTTATTTTTTATTTTGTTAATGTCTATGCTTCAATTTTTAATTTTTAGTATATATATGTTACAGTGAATCTGTTTTTCTAGTGACTCCATCACTCACTGGCATTTTAGAGAAATTATATTCAAGGTCATTCTTATCATATTCAAAGAGTTTTTCACCAATAGAAATGAATACAATATTTTAACTTCTACTTACTAGTGAAATTATTGGTTTCCGAACTGTCAAAAATTAAATTTGACAAGTCTGAAATCCGTTTCCGTAAAAATCTATGCTTTTAAACGAACTTTTATTTATCCAAATTGAAACAACCGGGCCCTGAATAACAATTTAATAAGTTATTGCGTGAACAAGGTTCTTACTGCATTATTAATTTCTTCTGTGCATATCAACATTATGTAGGTAACGGATATTATTAAAATAAAATAGTCATTTTGAAGTGTTGAAAGTTTCGGCTGCACCAATTCTTCATTATATGATTTTATAACAAGATTCTAATGGCACATGGACCTTGTTTTTCAAAATTTATTTTGCGTTTTGTGTCTCATTCTACACTAGTCTAGTCCAAAGTCACCACAAAGCGACAGTATTTCTAATTTTTATCCTATGAGCGATAGCATATTCTCTATTCTGTGGCGATAGTTCTGTTTCTCGAACTGTCACACTTCTGGACTGGATTAGTTTAGGTAGGTAACTAAAACTTAATATATTTTTAAAATTTTAATCGCGAACACTTACGAAATTCTGATCATCTTATAATTCAAAAGACAGTCGATTAAACTCATAAATATGATACGGTGTGAGCAAGCTTCACGTCTGTCACCGACATCGAGCCGAGTAAGTTTGCGAACTTAAAAACCATGCACTTTATGTTGTACGTCTACCACCCACTTTACACAGCGCAAACAAGAAACGCAAATGACATTAGACACATTTTTGATAAAAATATAGAAAATTGGAAATGCGGAAGAATCTGAATGAATTCAAACGTAAATGATGACTTAGAATCTCTTTGATTTTTGTATTTTTCGCATCGAGTGTTTGTTACTTGACGCACTTTTAAAGGTTCATTTAAAATTAATAATACCGGGTGTATGTTTATTTATGTTTCTATATTTGTAAGAAATAAACTTTTGTTGTATTGTTATAAAAAAACATATTTAATAAACTTAATTGACAAAATACATATTCATTAATAAAAATTTTCCCTTAACCCCCCAATATTTACATGGTGACATAACCTCGTTTTGTTCCGGCAGTCGTCAGATATCATAAAAAACCCGAGTGCGCGATCTTTCAGCCGACACCTTACTTCGCGATTCGTATTCGTTTTGCGGTGCCGCTGTCCTATTTTAATTTAGGAGTTAAAATAGGACCGCAAAATGAATAAAAATCGCCTAGTGAAGTGCCGCCTTTATACTTTCTACGCTTTAAGAATTACGTGTACAAATTGATAGTTTCACCGATATATTGTCTATGCTTTGAGTAATGCGCGCATTCGTAAACAAAATATTTTTTCACGGATAATGTGTAGTGAATCTGAGAATTCGTTGATTTAGATGTTTTCACTGCCCAGACTCTGCCCGACCGGGAAAAGTACATTTCTACTAGTGAAAGTGTAGTCTCACTAAAAATGCAAATTCGCTGTAACATATACATTGTATCCTGATGAAGAGACCATTGGCCCCGAAACATGTTGATAATTCAACACATAGTCATTTTGCAGTTATTGAAGAAGAAAAAAGATTTATATGTAGGGAATCGAAGAAATCCAGTTGAAATGTAATGCTTTATGGGTTCACTAGTAGGTATTTTTGACTATAACAATATTGTTTTTCGTGGCAATGAACATTGGTCAATATGTATACATTTTTCTATCAGTTTTGCATGATCAAAGCCCTACAAGGCAGAATATAATATTGGCCTGCACAAAAATTTTAAAATGGCAAAATAATGGCTTAATTAAAACACAATATGTTTTGAAATATGCGCTGACTGAACAATCTTTCATACTAACATTTCTTTTAAATCATTACATATTTTTATTACAAAGAAAACCAACAGGAATATGATCCATGCTTAATCTGTGAGACAACTGAAGCTTAACTGTGTTTCATGCCTTCACACAGCTTACTTCCTTCAAGGTTCATCACAGGGACACTGAGTGATAAAAATGTATGAAGGAATCTATCGAAAAAATTGTTTAGTTTAAACCACTTTATTTAATCATGATTCATAAAATGGCAAAAGAATATCCCGCCGCTTTAACAGAAAAAAAAATATTTATTCATTTTAAAAAGATAATTAAATAATATGCCAATAGGAACAGTAGAAAAGCAGTAAAAAAGGGGTTTTCCGATAAATCCCATTGCCGTACTACCACTGATGTATACAATAAGTTATTAAATAAATAATCACCATCTCTGGAATCTCTCGACCAAAAAAAGCTTACATGGCATTAAAAATTACCTGAGATTTGGACAAAACCTTCAAAGCATATAGTTTTTCAGTGTCAACGTGAAGGACTTTATATACTTTTCCGAATGCTCCTTTGGATATTGTCTCAATGTATTTAAAGCTCCTACTCTGGGTTTCACCATCGACTTTGAACTCTGGTAAAAAGAGAGCTTCAACATTAGCGACAGGCCAAGCGGTTTTACTAGCGATGAGAGGATTAGTCAATGTCGAAGTATTCCACCTAAAAATTTATTTGTGTATTAAAAAACTGTCATAAATGTAAATCATTACCTTTGTGAGATGGCTTGCATTTTGATATTACCATATTAAATTATATATAATAATTAAAAAATTTCACGTATAATACCTTCTTCTCGATATTCTGGACCAGGGCCGAGATGCACTATAAGCTGAATAATTACTTGTGGTACTAACAAAGGACCTTCCACTTAAATTTCCAATAAAACTTGACAAACTAAACTGCAATTATAAAAATTACACTTTTTATTAAAAATGCACTTTAAAAGTTTTTTGTTTAATTTATCACGAAAATGATTGATTGATACCAAACAAATAAATGTAACGTAGTTGAAATACGATTATATAGAATTACGTGATATTTAAAAGATGAAATCGAATGTTGTACTTGGAAATACTTAAGAAAATGGATTTTATAATACAAAACATATGATAGACTGCGCATTATTTACCAGCTGTGTTTAGCTTATCTGTTTTCTTACCTGACTAACATCATTTTGTCTTTCACGGGTTACATGATTGTCTCTTGCGCTAGTGCCGTCATGAGATTTAGTGCTGGAATTTCCCATTTAAATAAACGAATTTGAAGAAAATATTCATAATTTCTTATTATTCTAATAAACGTTAAAAAGATAATGGAAATACATTCGCCCTGGCACTGACCCAATTCTCGGTAGGTTATGAGTTACATAGATAAAAAGAAAACAGTGATAGTACGGTATAAGCAGGTATAAATATACCAGTAAATACCTATGGTTGTATATGTGTTCGATTTCGCAAAAACTTCACGGAATAATTGTGTTGATTTATTAGACAAACGGTAACTTAAAGACTAATTTTGCATGAAATTGTCCTTATATTTCCACGTGTATTGAATATTTGTTTATAAAGGTTACCATACATTGTTAAATGTTGATCTAACGTATGGATGATAGTCATACCGAGTCATACCCAATTCATGAAAAGAAGATATAGAAAAAATGTGTAGCAAGGGATTTTATCTACTTATCATTTTTTGTATAAGCGAACAGTAATGTCTTGTTTCGGGGGTCAGTGAAATAATATGCCATTGGTCAGTTTTTTGTCATATCTCACAATTAAACATATAATCACATCAGATCAAAAAATATTGAAAAACTATAAATATTTTATATCTATAATTTCAAAATATCGTATGAAATTTGTCTTAACATCTGGCGTAAAGTTTGTGAAAAATAAGATATTGAGTTCGACATTTTCATCTAATCTACATGTTTATTTCAATAGAAAACATTATTTGACGTGTCATTATAATGCTTTTACTAATTAAGCTAAGAGATTGCGTTATAAGACAAAGGGGATGTCTTCCGGGGCGAGATTCGAGTCTTGATCATTTAATCACTAGATGTTTTGCAGCTGGACCAACAAGCCCGTCAATTGATGTTCTTTTTGATGTGTAACATCTTTACGCTCGGTTTATGGGAGTCATTTCGTGAATGTAAAAGGAAGTAGGAAAAAGCGCGCGCTATATATAAGAGATACTTCGCAGGCACAGCCGCTCGAGCCGCAGATTTGAGTCTGAGTTGAGTAACATTAATTGTTGAAACTAAACTTAACCTAACGCGATTGAATACTATTCTCTTTAACGCCGTGCATACTGAAGAAAACATCCAAAAGACCACTGAAGAAGTGAACGAAATTCTCATTCCTTAAGGGTCAACGAAAGTACTGTATTGTTGTCTAATAATAATTAGGTACTTGAACTTAAAATTTTGTTCATTTCATGATTTACAGCGATAAGCAAATCAAAAACACAGATACGTGTTGTGTTGATACATAGGTAGTTTGTTATATGAATCAATTTCTTAAAGTTAGTTGGATAAAGTTAGTATTAATAAATATTTTTTGCAATTAATATTGTAATATCGCATACCTACTAATTCCTTTTAATGCCGTTTCAATAAAAAAAAATCAAATTGACAGGTAAAATATTCACTAATTAATTTAAAAAATAATTTCCAAAATAATAAAAATGTCTTCAATTTATAAAAATTTGTTCATTTCCTAATTTGCAGAAATGGTTAAATCAAGGCAGCGTAAACGCGAGGAAAAATTAAAAACTGGAGGAGCAGAGCCAAAAAACTCACTTCAATTACAGTACCCGACTAATATTGTCACGAAAATTTCGTTCGTTACTGAGAAAAGATGTCACACATCATTTGCGACTACTGTAAGGTCCGAATTCAGAATCAATACTTAGTGATTTAAAGTTTAAGGTACGCCTTACTATTTTATGAGTGAGTTATACATTATTCTGAAGTTTTTGAAATATTTTTTATATATATACTTTTATATACGTGGTGTTAATGTATATAAATAAAAATTTAAGTATTCATTAGTACAAAATCGATAATCTCTGAAAGTTTTTCACCGATTGTTTTGTTATTTTGGCACAACGTTGCATTCGATTACGAGGATGTTTTTGTTTACCTAATTTGTTTTCATATATCTACTATATATTCATATGGATGAAAATGTAAATGTTCGATTGTCCAAAATCGTAAATCCCCTAATGTTCTTTTTGACATAACGTTGCATTCGATTTCGCACAAATTATTTGAAAAAAATGGAGCAGATACCTACTCTTTCAATATTGAAAAATATTTAGATTTAACATTTTTCAAATTCAAATTTTTTGATAACATTCGGTAGAACGTTTGAACCGAAAGAAAGAGAAGAGAAAGTGCAGCCAATAGTATAGCGATATCTTTACTTATAAAACTCAATGTCTGTCCGTCTTTCTGTTTAGCTGTTCTCTGTATAAATCTACACCGTTTGTCCGATTCGACTCAAAATTTCCATACTTATGCTTTTGAACAATTTCCTCCTCCCATTCTACCCCTTCACTTCTCCTGATATATTTACAATGCGAATCTATACCGTTTGACCGATCAGATTCAAAATTTGGGAACTTATTCTTAAGGACCCGGCGGGAAACATAGGCGACATTTCCTCCCACTAATTTTAATGCAAATCTGTACCGTTCGACCGATCGGACTCAAATTTTGCGCACTTATGCTTTAGGACCCAGCGGGAAAGAGAGGCAACATTTCCCCCTCCCTCCTTACCCATTTTCCTCCACTTGATCTATTTTCAATGCAGATCTATATAGTTCGATCGATCGGACTCAAAATTTTGAAATTTATTCATTAGGACCCGGCGGATAATACAGGCGACATTTCCTTCCCCCCCTTTTAGCCCTTCACCTCCCCCTGGTATATTTACAATGCGAATCTATACCGTTTGACCGATCAGATTCAAAATTTGGAAACTTATTTTTAAGGATCCGGCGGGTAACATAGGTGAAATTTCAGCTCTCCACTTTTACCCCTTCCCCTCACCCTGATATATTTACAATGCAAATTTTCAATACAACGATCCATTCGACCGATTGGACTCAAATTTTGCATACTTATGTTTTAAGCACAGCCATGCGTGGCCGGGTACAGCCATGGTACAGCTAGTATCATAACAAGAATGATCATTTTCGAATCAAATTTGTGGTTCGTTCTGGTGAGTTTTAAGTTTCTCTTTGATTTTCTGTCAGTTTAATATTAATTTCTATTTTCTATGAGTTTCATACTTGATGCATAGATAAAGATAACCTTTGCGGAAAAATTTGTCACATTCGAAAAGATGGCTGCGATTCTCGGGAGGGCTTTCTATCGTCATATTTCTAAATCGGCTCCCTTGAGGGCCGAGCCTACGGGTCACGCTGCCTCAGCTGGTGGTCATGGAGGTTTATCTATTTTTCATATCCAGTATTTAGAATTTTTTGTACGTCTTTTAAAAAATTACATAACACGGCGCTGTATGTGCATTGATTTTCAGGAGGCGCAGCATTGTGGAAGAAAACATTCTTCTTCGTAGGAGTTCCGGCTATAATATTGGGCATGGTCAATGCTTACTTAGGTCACCAAGCAGATCACGGAAAGCCAAGGCCAGAATTCATTCCTTATGAATATTTGCGAATCCGCACTAAGGTAATAGAATATGATAATATACCTACTTTTAATTTAATTCAGTTTAGTCGCAAAAATAATACCAAATACAATTATTTCTTTTAACAAAGCTTTTCAAAGCAATACTGGTTTTGTTGTAACAAGTAACAACAGATCAGTTGTCCTTGGGACCACAGCAGCTCAATAACCGTTTTGCAGATTCATCTAAATAAATACATAGCCTGTCCCATTCAATTCAAAGGCCAGAATATAATGTGTTCGTCTTTTCATTTTTCAATTGTCAATGATATCAAGATATATGAAAGTGGATGAGGCAAAAGTGGTGTGCCAGGGCAGAAGAGTGTGGCATTTTATCCTATCTGTTTACCTTTCCGTTGATAAGTTGCTCTCAGCTTGATTGACTTCTTGTATGAAAAAAATTTGGGAAATTTTTAGATGACATAATTATTGTA
This sequence comes from Agrypnia vestita, assembly GCA_016648135.1. Taxonomy (NCBI): domain Eukaryota; kingdom Metazoa; phylum Arthropoda; class Insecta; order Trichoptera; family Phryganeidae; genus Agrypnia; species Agrypnia vestita. The sequence continues at coordinate 256,067 of JADDOH010000006.1, forward strand.
CGATTACTTACTGTTAACTAACGGCCAGTTGCCTGATTGTTGTTAATGGTAATAGTAGAGCAAAAAGCATAGATTTTAATGAAACAGGTTTTTTTTTATTCATATATGTAATACTCCCATATTGCTAATGCCCATAAGTAGAGGTGTCACGGACTAAGCGGGGCAGAAAATGCTACTTTTTGTCTCTTGACCTGTTGTGCGCAAGTGTCGTAAATCTCATTTATCCCACGTGGTCGCACTGATTGTATATAAATTGGCACTAATTCTTGGACATGCGCATAAGACTCGAAGTGACACCGGTATGGGTGAGACAAGCATATATTTCTGCACTGTAGTGATTTCGCCTATTTCCATACCCTGCTAGCAATATAGGAGTATTACAGATATGGTTTTATTGGTGGAAAATGCAAAAATCTATGTTTTTTTTCTCGTACTACTGATCAAACAACCGATACCTAACATAAGATAATATTAACTCGTTTCGTGCCCACATCATGTATACACGGGGCCTGGAACAGGTTAAGAAACTTAAATTAATCTTAAATTCAAATATGAAAAGTTGCTTGTTTGATTTGATAATGCAAAATTGCATCATTTCTATTGCACTGTACGAGGAAGTCACTTGCAAATCATTGGGCCCTGTCATTTTGGTTGATAAAATTTCCTTCATATCACTACTCTATTTTCTGCGCCGTTTTCAATCAATATGAGAGCAACCTGTCCATCATACATGATGTGACCACGAAGCCTTGATTTAGGCTAGGTTGGATTAACTTGTTTTTATGGCATCAACAGCGTGATATTCATTCTATGAATATCTAAATTATATTATTTTATGCAATGTAATATTTTGGAAAAAAATATCCTTTATGTTATTGGCAATGTTTAAGTAATATATTTTTCATATTGATGGGCAAAAAGGGATAACCGCCATTTGACATACTTTGCAGGAGAGAGGTTCAAGTTTATAAAAAGAGGAAAATTTTTTAAAATTTTTTTTATTGCTCGAAATGATTAAAAGCTATATTTCTAAATTTTCAAGAATTCAGAAGCGATAAAGATGTATAATTTTTTTTGTCTTTTTTTAACTTTGAACCTCTCTCCTTTAAAGTTTGTCAAATGGCGGTTATCCCTTTTTGCCCATTAGCCATCAATATGTTTTTTTTCTTTTCTACACTGGGCTAAACCAATATCTCAAATATTCGTTTTAGTGCTGAGCCATTTTCTTTAATTTCTAGTACAATTGGAAAAAATCGTAGCTGCACACAAACTATAAATTCGATTAAAAATATAAACTTCGCGGACATTCGCAAAGTTTATATTTTTAACCCATCTAACTCGCGCGTGAAAACACTCTGACGAGAGTAGTGCCGTTGCGCTTTCCGCAATTTTAGAGTGGATGCAGGAGAAGCGTGATGGCGCTTCTCGGTACTAAAACTGATATCCATCCGTATTCTGAACTAAGCAATATTGCTATTTCCTATATCTTGACAGTTATTGTATAACATTGTGATGCCGTTTTTTGACATTTTATGTTTGACAGGTTTAAAATCAATGAATTTAATCAATTAGAAAGCTCATTATTCATAATTGTGAATAACTTAAGGTTTGTTTACGTGTTAGAGCTTTCTGATTGATTGAATTCATTAATTTCAAACATGTCAAACTTAAAACATCGAAATTGGCAGCAATACAATGTTATACATACCTGTCGAGATTGGAATAAAGATCTGACATCTCAATATTGTTATTTTCAGAATAGCACAGTTTATTGGTTTGGGAAAGTGATCAAGGATAATCATGTCCTTGGCAAATATTTTTAACTCACATCAATTTAAAAAATATACAATTACAGTAGGTACAGTAAAACCTCTATAATTTGAAATTTAAGGGACCAAAAAAAGTAAATTTCGAATTACGCGATATCTTTATAAGGCGGCAATGACGAATTTCAAATTGTTGCAATTTTAGTTTTACGGTCATGCTGAGTTTTAATGATTGATATTTTGGTAATCGCTGCTTACTTCCTCAGTAATTTAGACACAATAATATAAATATTGAATTTAAATTGTAAAATTCAATGTGTTCGCTATTTGTATAGACGATATAAAAATGAGATGACATTTAGTAATTATGTCATTTATTCACATCAATAAATATTAAATTTCACACTGCTCTTTGTAAAAATATTTCTAAATTCAATTATTTCTTCATCAGTTTATTGATTAGCTAATATGGTAAGAGTGTTTGGCGGGTAATTCAACTCTTATTTGTATAATTGACATTTCACATATATACAAGGCACTAATGCTGCTTTAAATTTGAATAATTATGTATTTATATGGAAAAATTCTGATTATTCCTGCTAGTTTTGACTGTAGGAATGCAAGCTTATATAATCTTCTGTTTAAGTAATGAAATTTATATATCCACAGCGTTTCCCCTGGGGCGATGGCAACCACTCCTTGTTCCACAACCCTCATGTGAATCCATTGCCCGATGGTTATGAAACTGAAGAAGAAAGCCACCATTAAACCACTTCTTGAAAGTATCGCTGAAATGTTTCCACATGAATTATAGTCTATGTACTTTTGCTTTATTTTGGTTTACAACAGTTTGTATAATAGAAATAAAAATACTGTTACTTTGTTTCCATGCTCATTAATTTATTTACCTAAATACACAGAATAATTAGAATACACAAATCTTTCATTCCAGTGATGTCGGTACATAGAATAGCAAGTGTTATGATTTATATTTTTGTCTACAACTCTGATGGTTGAAATATGATTTATCTACTCGATGTTCAGTACCTCATCTAGTATTTATTTTATGAAAAATAAGGTCTAATTATTTTTTAGTTTTATTGTAGCATTGAACATGAGCTATCACAAGTCTCAGATATTCCTCATACTTAAAGGTATTGTAAATGTTAAAAATATATGCATATATTCTTATACTAAAAATATATCATCTCTTTCTGAAGAAGTAAATCTAATTTATGCCAAAGACGTCCCCTCCTTTTCTGTAGTCTGCATTGGCATATATGGCCGTGGCATTTTTGAACAGTGCGCATATGATGGATCCTCTATCTCTGTAGCGATTAGTTTCGTGTCCAAGGTGTTGAAGACCTTCAATTTCTTGCTGAAAATCCAATGTATATTTATTACAAACATGTAATACAGAGTATGCAATGTGTTAGCATAATATACTTTGGTTATTTATTTCGTACAGATGATTTCTGGAAGTACCTAATTGTTATTACCTTTAGATTTCCATATTCGTAAGATATTTCCATCGGGTACACTTGATTGTGGAACCTTGGTGCGTCAACGGCTTCTTTTATTGATTGTTTGAACCACAAGTTACGCATTATTACCTGTGGAAGAGTATTTTATAAACATGTTTTAACATAATTCTGATACAAATTAAAAAATATATAATTTTCCAATTGGTTGAGCAACTCGTAGATTGACATTTTTAAAAATTGATTTTCTTATTTGTATGTATCTACTTATATTTTATTAATTAATGAATAATGTTCATTTTGATATTTTGAAAATTAATTTATTTTCTAGTAAGTGAATTTTCAAATCATTTATTAGAAAATGATCAGGTTTTGACAAAAATTTATCTCTCTATTTTAGACATAAATAATTTTGGTCTGAAATTGAAAAATTTAGAATCATTAGAAATTAGAAACAAAATATTATTAATAATCAATTAAATTTACCAGCCCAATTCTAATTTTTTTCCCAATAATTGTGTATAATCAAGAACTTCAACAATAATATTTTCAAATAATTTAGGAAAACAAAAGACATTATTCATTTTGATATTTTGACATTTATGAAACACCTTGATGATGGAAAAGTTTTCCGAAACATGTAGGTGTAATTATTAATTAATAAAATATAAGTAGATGCATTCAAATAAGAAAATTAATTTTTAAAAAATATACAGGTTTTTGTATTGGGCCCTTTGTTCAATTTCACAGAGTATTTGTTTGGCAAATAATAAATAGATATGTATATTTCTAAAATTTTACAGGTTAAGGGTTTGGTGATTATTAAATATTTAAAAATCCTTTTTTTAATATTGGTCCATATTTTTTTGTCATATTGTGATTTTCAATCTGTGGAAAGATATACAAAAGAAAAAGTTACAGTGTGGAATATAGCAAAGTTCAAGTTATTCGTGAATACAGAACGTAGGCAGATGATGGCATCTTTTCAGTAAGCCACAGTGCAAATTGTAGGATAAAATTTTTTCAATTATTAAATATTATACATATATCTTTCTGTTTCTTCCTGACCATTGGAGATTCTTAATATCTGTTAATATACTATAATGGCAAGTGCTGTATAAACTTACCAAGGCTACGGATGTGGTGATTTTTGTGCCTCCTGATGCACCAATAACCATCTTGACATCACCATTTTCATCCACAATGATAGACGGACTCATTGAGGACAGCGCCCTCTTCTGTGGTTTTATTAAGTTTGCTGGGGATGCGGGCACTCCAAATGAATTTTCAAATCCAGGAGAAGAAAAGTCGTCCATAACATTATTCATTACAATGCCAGTTTTTTTTGTCATCACTTGTGAACCAAAGCTAGGAAAGTAAGTGATAAATTCTTATTAAATTGTGGTAGCTTAGATTAAATGAGGATAGATTAGTTGATAAATTGGCTCAGGGGAAAAGTCTTGGGTAGTTTTCACTATTTATTACGAATAAATAGTGAAAAGACCTATAACTATTAAAAAACTAAAATGAGTATTGACAAAAAATATCATTTTTAAATACCAATAATTAAATGTATTAATAGAGTTTGCAGAACTCACTAGTAATTTATTGTACTGGTTACTGATACTGCGTCTCCGTTTTGCGCTAAAACTGATATATGAGCAGTTCCGTCGTCAGGTTGATTGTAAAATTCTGCTCCATAATACAGAGCATCATTGTATGTCGTGCTGTCATTGATAGATAATCTTATTTTATTTGCGTATTTGGGTGATGTAAGATTTTGAATCAGCTGAAAAATAAGCAAGTATTACAAATCTGTCTAGTATCTGCTTGTGACAGTATTCCCGACAGTTGTGGCGGCAAATTCTAAAGTATCCAGCCACTTCCAAATCACTGAATTCTATGAAAATAAAATATATATAAAACTGGACTGCATTACTGGGATTAATTAGGCATACTGGAAAGTTAGTGCATTTTTTAGAATACGCAGTACTAGAATTTTTTTCACATGTTCTTGTGATATTGATCAGGGAGACTGGTTTATTAGATAAGTCGTGTTTTGTTGATTCTGGATTTGATTCAAGTATTACTTGTAGCACTGCATCGTCTTTGATCATTAAATTGACAAATTTCCTGGCTAAAACATTTAAAATCATTGTTGACACGTAATTTATTATTGTGAACATTGCAAACATTTTTTGTGATAAGAGAACTTTTGTTGAGCAATTAAAAAAGGCGAGATATTCGGGCTGACTTATGCATACATAAAAAATGCAGAATTTCTTGGTACGCCAATTATATTCATGTATTTCTATTCAATGAGATCAATTCTTGTGATATTTTATTTATTCATCTTCGGGCAACCTGTGGCAAGCAAGGGCTTAGGATGAGAATGGTTTAAGCATGATAAATGTTATTACCTGTTCAACATTAACAAAGTCACCATCACCGAGATGTGTGCGTTTTGCAAAAGCATGTTTGAAGGCCTCTACAATTCGATGATAGGTAAGAACGGTATTGTTAACACCAGCTATACTATTCTTGTCGAATCGATAGCCGCTTAATACTTGGAGAATGAAGCCAAGCAAAACCCCGCCTCCTGGGGGACGAACTGAATATAAAATTTCCTTTTCGGGTAAGGAAACTGTGATTGGTTCATGCCATTTCGCCCTTCAATAAAAAAAAATTGTTATTTTATTTTTAGTAGATATTTTGTGGAATGGTATAAGATGGTTCAAAGGTAAATTTGTTATGATAAGTAAAAATGATCATTTTTCTTTTGAGTGTGTTCTCATACTTTCAACAATCGCAAATTGCTTGTTAGGTGACCAGCAGTGCATTATCAAAACATTGTCTTTAATAACAATAAAACTCTCATTTACTTCAACAAGATTACTAAACATTAACAAATTATTAAATGCAAGGTATTTCTTTTCAATATTCAATTTTAATATCAAAATATAAACCCTTTTCAAGGTATTTCAATATAAAGCGCTTTCAAGGTATTTTTTATCAATATAAACCTTGAATTGACTTGATCTCTTGTCGATCAGAGTACCAGGTCACTGGTGGACCCCTTGCTCTTTCATTCTGTTGTATTGTGAAGGGATTTCTTTACTTCACTTGTGAATAAAGAAAATAGGGGAGGGTGTTACTCTGAGGGTGGCACAGGGGTTACTGCGGAGTGGACGCAGGGGGGGACCATCAATATAAACCACTTTTTATAGTCGCAAATATCACAGCTGTGGGGGTTCCCACTTTCCCAAGAGCCCCGAAACACTGACAAAATGAATGTGAAATCAGGAGAAAGTGAAAAGAAATTAAAAAATAAGACATAGAAACTGTTAGATCTAAAATACTGGCAGTCCTGGTTTGAGGTGGGTGAGTCCTTAGTTATCAGGATGTTAAAAACATGATAACAATTAGATTTTTTTACGCCCAAAGCCTTCTACTTACATATATGCATAGGAGATACAAAGCCTAAGACCAATTTGTGCAGAAATATTTTTTTTCTAAAAATAAAACTCAAGCTTGAAAACAATATTTTTACTATTTCAATTAAAGCAATGTGTGTGGACTGTGAAGATACTGCTAAATTGGAAAGAAAGATTACAGGGATTTGAATCTTCAACCTTCGCCTTGGCCATTAAGCACACTAATTGACAATTGTGATATATCGTACACTAGTGGACAAGTTACAAGGATTTGTGATCTTGGAGCGTCACTATGTGAGTGTAAGTAGACAAATATTTCTAATAAAAATATATGTATTGCGATTATTGGGGTTTTGTATTATATTATTGACTATACTCTAAAATATATACAATTGAATTATACATAGTTAATAAAAATGTACCTATATTATTTTCATCACATTTATTGAAAATATCAACATGTTTCAGGGCCAACGGTGCCTTAGTTAGTTGAATCATGAAGTTTGTTTATACCTTTATGTGCATACTTTTACATAAAATAACTGGATAACTGTTTTAGAAGCTTTTACTCAGAACAGCTTTCTGAAATATGGGGTGTGATAAATCTTTATGTACTTAAATTTTTTTTCGTTTGATATTGAAACATACACACATGACCATTGTGAACATTTTATTTTCACGTCACAACAGGCCATGAGGCCCAAATTACTGTAGTGAAATCCATCACAACATCCCCAACATTACAGATATATTATAACCTCACCAGGAATTGGACCCAGAACCCTAGATATGGGAAGCCAGTGCCATGCTCACTAGAATACGAGGGCTGTGTCATATTTTTGTTCTTTTCGAATCATATGGAATTCTTCAACAATACTGCCAGAGCCTATTGTAATATTAAATCAATATATATATATATATATATATATATATATATATATATATATAATAAAGAAACCCGTGTTTCCCTATCCGCCAAGTTTTCTCCACAACCACCCGCTGGTGGTTATGGTGGTGGATAGCCCTTGGTGTCACATCGAAAATATGCGAGTTTGGTGGGGGTGGCTGTGCGTGGGTGGGAGTGGGTGACGAAAATGTGCTTTCTAGCACAATGTTTTGTTATGGAAAGGCCGCAAATGCTTCAGATTTGTTTCAAAATAGGCGCGCCGACTGTGTCGGTGAGTCTAGAAGGTATCGGAAAAACCTGCTCTAGAAAGTTCTGGAAGGAGAGGTTCTAGAAAATTCCCGAAAGTTCTATAAGGTTCTAAACTGAGTGGCGGAATGTGTCGGTGTGTCTAGAAGGTTCCTGTACATTCGATAAATTCGAAGGAGGATGTTCTAGAAGGTTCGCGAAAGTGCTTTGACGATCCAAACAGTGTACTAAAAATCTACGCGTGCGAAGCCGCGCGGGCACAGCTAGTCTTCATATATTTTTTATTGAAATCGAGTATATTATGATAATTTTTGTCAACCTAAATTAGGTAGGCGAAATCGAAACAGCAGGAGAGACGGGGGACTATTGGCAAAGAAGAGTAGCAAAATAATAAGGAGGCCTTTCATCAATACATTGATAACGGTTGATGATTATGATGATGTTAGAAAATTTTCTTACACATTTCTTGTAACGAATTCGAGCACCAAATTGTCCAGCTTCAGTTTGCAACATATCTGTATCGAGAAATAATATTGTTATTTATTCGTCGCGAAATTAAATATACCTACTGCAAATTAAAAAAACATGATTGTTTCCTTTTTTTGTACGAAGATTAATTAAAGTAGGTACTTTTTCAGGTAATAATAATTTTTCGAGGAAAATATTCATTAGTATTAAGTATTGACACGTTGGCAACATTGATCCATATGTCACGAACGTCAGTTTGACAGCCGTTGGATGATATTTTCATTCTCGTGTAAGATTATAGATACTATATAAAACCAGTAATACAGGATAATAAATATTTAAAATAAAGTGTCATACAACGGCGTAGTTAACGTAGAACAATGAATACTGAGGACAATGACAGGTTTTCTGTGAGAAGTTTTTCACATAAGTGGTGGCAAGAAATATATAACAGAGTCTTTGGTGGCGTAGTTTTCATCGAAGATTGCTTAGCAGAATGTTTGCATTGGGATGGCGGTTTTTTAAACATGACCGAGGCAGGAGCTCTCGCTATAAAATGCCTGTCTCCATTTGAAGTATGTATTTCATTAGTTGTTTTGCAATATGTACTTTTGCAATATGACTTTTGATAATTTTAAATGTATGCGTGTTAAATAAGACAATCACAGGCATAAGTGTACAATTTTTCTTTACAAACTTTGACAAACTCGAAAATAGCGATCTGTACCACTGAGATTTTGAATAGGCATAGTCTAATTTATGATTTGTGACTTTAATAAATATGATTAATATAATTTAAAACATTGGGTAAATTGCAGATAATGGTTCTGCGAGCTATTTTAAATATTAATATATTTTCTGGTATAATTGTGTCCTGTATTCTGTTCCCCTGTCCTGTGTCCTGATTCCATGAATGGCATACAATAACAACAGTCACAAATATTAAACGAGTAATTTAACATTAAACTTTTGTGATTTTCATATGTGTCAAATGATCTATTTTTTTAATAAGATTTTTACATGTGTCTATTGATAAGTATTTGATTCATACATAAAGAAATATATATTTTAAGTGGGCAACTCACTATCCTGGCCGGCGGACTGCGAGGTGGACTACCATGCAGGATAGTAAATGGCGCGAACTTGCAAGATTTTTGTGCAAGGCTACATTTGAAGTGTCTTGAGTGCCTTTATTTAAAACCTGTGGAGTGTCCCCACGACTGCTTTGCCAACAACGAGGTAAAACCCTGACGGGCTGTAGCAGGCGCGTTGTCTATGGTTCGCGTTTCGTGCAGATAAAATGGATTGATTGCTCAAACATATTATTAAGGCAATAATTACGATCTTTTAAATTGTATTACTTGTTTATTACTTGCGGCCGTGGTTATTGTATATCATTTTTGGAATCAGGTCACTCAATTATACCGGAAATTGTGTTAATATTAAAAATAGCTCGTGGAACCATTATCTGCACTTTACCCAAATCATTTAATTTACAATGTTTATTATGCTTATTCATGATAACCAAAAACTTGTAAAAAATATGTTTTCACTTCTTTCAATAATGGTAACAAAATAACAATGAATATTATAGATTATATGAAAAATTGTCAATTATAGACGTACCACTATAACTAGGCGTGCGAGGGAGGGCGTAACAGAAGTTGTCAGGGTGTAAATTTATTACACAATACATAATGTACAGAATGTCCGGTGACCGGTGTTGTATTGAATACAGAAATTTGGTCGGGCAGCACTAAAGAAACCATGCAGTATTGCTTGCCCAACGTAACTTGGCGTGCGGCGAATTTTGAACTAAAACCCGCCTCGCCCGCACCCGGCGGTAACCCCTCGCCCTGTCATTCCCGAGGGGTTACCACCGGGTGCGGGCGGGGCGGGTTTTAGTTCAAAATTCGCCGCACACCAAGTTACGTTGGGCAAGCAATAAACTCCTTGTGACCTAGATTTACCAAATGAATTTTTACTAAAGACCACTGACTAAAGACTATTACCAAAAATACAGGGAATATTTGTCTGACAAATTTTATATAATTTTTACTCCCTTTATATTTAGTCGTGGCGTCTGCTTGCTTGACGAAAAAACGTTGGATCGATTTTTAACCCTTTTCCCGTGATCCAATCGAGCTGAAACTTTGCAAGCAGACTATCAAGAAGATCTACCAAATTTTCATTAAAAAAATTAATAAATTTTTGGATTTTTCAATATTTCAACGCGTCTGGTATACACGGAACCTGATTATAGTATAATTTTGGATTTTTGTAAATTTTTTACTACTCCCTTTCGTAGCATCGCTCGACCGAAGCCCAACGCGTAAGTTAAGTGCCAAACCAGTTTCCACCAGTAAATGAAAAAGGGAGTATAATAAAAACTTGGTTTTTATGGGTTACTTTTTTTTATATTCCCAATCCCTTTTTAATGTAGGTTGCCCCCATTTTACAGTTTGATCACAATAATGCCGATTTACAATAATGCCGTTAGGCTTAGAACCATGACTGACAGGTACATTGAAATAGTTTCAATGTAAAATTTTTAATTTAAAAAAATTAAATTATGACAAATTTGTTTCAGAATGGATCTAAGGATCAAAAGAAGGCCATATTTATTACTCGAGGGAGTAGGACAAACCTAGACACTGTTAAAGAAATTCTCAAAAATAGCAATTTCATTAACTGTATTTTAATTATCACAGCTTCTTTGGATGTAATAAGTTCCGAGTTCAATGGAATCACTTTTACAGAACTTGAGGACAAGATCATCAGCTGGGTTGGAAGAAAGGTTTAATACCATGTTATTAAATTCTGTATGGAATATATGTCACGTCAAGTTTCTTATTATTATTAAACTAAGCTAAACATTTTGATTTCACTACATGATATATAGGATTGACTCATTGGTTTCTCAGGACAAGGCTCGAACTCTCAACCTCATGGTTATATTTAAAACATTTGTTAACTCATTTGTGGACAGGCTATAAATGTTAATATTTGTTCCCTCATTTGAAGAATGATGGTTATAGCCATCATTCAAATAAGGTTACTTGGTGGTAAGTCGTCTATAGCGATTGTGCAAATCCGTAAAAAACTATGACTCCTTCTAAACTGACCTGTAAATGAGGCGATTTCAATTTGTTAATCTACTGGGGATTTACAAACTTTTTTTGAGTATTTGCAAATGTGTAATTGCGTGAATGGTTAGAATGAAGAAATTGAAAATGATATATTTTAATAAAAAAAGGTGAATTTTACGTTTGAATTTTAGCCTTGCGCAGTTGAAATATTCTTCGCCCCCATATTTGCTGTAGCTGTTGGGAATGGAATTTTTACGACTCCGGTGCATTCCGATTTGTTTCCGAAATTTGATAACACGCTCTTTCCGGACCAACCGGTCTCGGTGGACTTGCATACATTGCCCTTGGATGACAAGAACGAAGTAAGAAGATTGGCATCCAATCTCAACAGTTTATTGGAACACATGGATGTAAAGGATGATATATACTTCATGGGGGCATTTAGCTCAATTTTGGCGGGAGTTTTAGAACATTTACCAGCTGCAGCAGCAAGGAGAAAAGTAAGTTAAACTAAAGCTTTCGAACAGTAGTCCACGGAGAGTTCATTTTATTTATGTAATTAAATACCTTGTCGAGATTGAGGATCTCAGATCATTTTCCAAATCGTATTAATATCTATGAGGATTTTATTTATTTACATACTAATTTTGCAAAATATTAATTTTCAGACTGCTGCGAGAAGTGTTTCTGTAATCCTGATTGATAGAACAATGGACTTGTGCGGTGTAACTTCTCACAATTCAGAATGTTTATTGGATAAAATTATGAGCATTCTACCCCGATTTCCTGGACATTCCGTAGACATTGCTGTTGACATGTCTCCATTGTGCGAAGCCAAAGTGCAAGTATTATTTATAAAAATGTTTTTTTTTTACATTGACTTTTATATATTGAAATGTTATTGTGATGTACAATTGTACCCACACTAATTAATGTAAAAATTATAAAATTATTGAATAATTCATAGAAAATGAGCATCCAGATTGTTGTTGAAAACGCTTTGAACTTCATGTGAACTAAAAACAATTATGGACAATCTCGAAAATCTAAAATCAGATGTCACCCCAATACACAATTTTGTTTTCAAATAATAATACCTAGTTGTCATATTTTTTGCCATTTTGTAAATACATCATATGGGTCACCTGTATTAATTTAACTGAACAAAGCTGAAATTGTTTCTTTTTCTCTACCTACATCAAAAAAATAATGGATGCTAGAGAAGATTTTATTGTTTTGACATTTTGCTATTACTTGAAGTGGTCGAAAGAGGGGATATTATATTTAATGTGTATTTTTATTGGGAAATTCATACAAAATGTGTTTTTTAATTCTGAAACTGAGTAGGTGTCTTATTTCTTATTAATAAGAACTCTATTTTATTCTTTTTTAGGTCTTCTGTGATTGATGACATCCACCTTTGTCCTGGTTGTATTTCTCATCCGAACAAGAAGCAAAGTGTAGAAACATTGAATCAGTTTATAAATAAATCACAGCCAGAAGTAATGCTCGGATTGTATAGTAAGTTGAGTGGAATTACTGTATCCACACCATCGCGATTACCGCCTCGAGTTACCGTACAATACTTGGAAAAAATTATAAATAATTTCAAAGGTTTGTAAATCAATATTGTAAATAAATCATACAGATCTATCACAATGGATTTAATATTGAATCACATAATTTGTTAATTGTTTTTTCAGGTAATTATAATGTAATAGAAGACAACTGCGAGTTACTTCAACAAACTCTTGCAGTGATTCAGACCCTGAAGTCACCAAAAATGCAGGAGACCGAATTACTAATATCTTTAGAAAAACAAATTTTACAAAATTTATCGACCAGCCGGGATTCAACGAGTGTTTTAACTCAGGTATTATGCACAAAAATCTTGTTTAATATAGAGGAGAGTGTTAATACATATATTGTGAAACTCAAGGCAAAGCTTAAAACTGAAGCTTGTGCTGAACTTAAGTGTATTTTGAAGCGTTATTTCAAAGTAAGAAATGTAATAAGTAAGAAAACATGAATATGGTTTTCTTCACATTATATAAGACGTTGTCCCTTAACTGCAGCCATATAAAAAAATAAAAACCATTGTGACTCAAATATTGCATTACGTTTATATGTGAGTATGTAGTACATTTATGTTCTGTATCACTATAAAAGCTGTTTTAGGTTTTACAGGGTTAATTTTTAATAGTCATATTATACTTTTTGTTATTTTTAACTTTTTTTTTTTAAATAATTAAATATTGATGCAAACATGGAATACTTGTCGCATCAATATTCTTACTACTATTCAAACTAAGCTAAACACTTGTGCTATGAAAATAGGACTAACTTGCTGGTGTCCTGAAATAGGGCTCAACCACCGATCACCAGATCACTAGGCGAGTGTCATGACCACTGCACTAATAAACTACTCGTTCTTCAGGATTTTGTCTGTTGAAATGAGCTATGTACCTACTAATTTATGATTTTTTCATTAATTTAAGAAATCACAAGTTTTTCATAATGTAGCCTTGTTAATTATCTTCATCCATCTCTGTTCCATTTGGTCTGTTCCATTTGGTCTCTGGTATCTATGGTACGGTGTGATTGCTTTAGTTATCATTATTTATATAGATGTCTCAAACACATGCAAATCGCTTAAAATTTCAGATAGTCTTAGGCAGTTTGGACAGGAAAGGAAAGATATTTTTGGAGCAGTTTTAAGCAGGCGGGTTTTACTTATAACGGGAATATAACATAGTGATAAATTTTTCATTTTAGATGTAGAATCTATTTATTTTATGTAATATGTATTAAAATAATTATGTTTATCTTGTTTATTTCAGATCAGCAATATCATAAAGCATCGTGAGCAGCGTGGCCTATCGCTAGAGAGATTGCTGTGCTTGCTTGTATACCTGTATGCCACTGCGGGATGCGATGTCACATTTTCTGAGGCGCAAGAGAAGCAACTGCATGAATCGTTGAGAAATGCATTGTTTGAGGATCAAAATGAACTCTCTTTAAATTACGAGGATAGTGAAAGCGTCCTCACAAAAGAAGGCTGCGACTTATTTGCATCAAAACTTATTGAACGACTAAAAGATGTCTCATTAGCGAGGCAACCGCTTACAAAGTACGAATATTTATTCTCAATTGTTACATGCTTAGACATCAGTAAATCATAAATATTATATGTTCAACACATCTATATGTTCTCTATATAATCATACACCCTTTAACCGATCTAGACCATATTTTGTACAATTTTCTTTAGAACCCTGCGTAAAACACCGGCAGGTAGATTCCTAACTATGTTATGAGTCTAAATGTTCAAGCAACCATGGCCTAATATAAATAGTTATGGAGATATGCAATATCAAAGTTTGCATTTTTTTAAAAATATTTCTTACTTATTTTTTGCAAAAAGTTGAACTATCATTCTATAGTATCTTGTGTCGATTATGAAAAATTCACTCGCTTTAATACAAGTCGAATAAAATGATAAAAACCTTGCAAAAATTGAAAAAAGTATTTTTTTTACAAGGTTTTTATCATTTTATTTAAGTTGTATTGAAGCAAATGAATTTTTCATAATCGATATAAGTTACTGTAATGATAGTTCAACTTTTTGCAAAAAATAAGTCAGAAATATTGAAAAAAAATGCAAACTTTGATATTTCATATCTTCATAACTATTGATATTAGGTCATGGTTGCTTGAACATTTTAGACTCAAAACATAGTCAGAAATCTACCGGCCAAGTTTCTTATGCTAGCTCTGGTACACCCTGTATATTGTCCCTTTAGAGGTAAAACTCAGTAACTGCAATATTGGGTAAAATGAGTTACGAATACCTTCATATTTTTTCCATCCATATTCCAGGTGAAAATTCCAGTAAGTGAATATTCCGTGTCTATTTATAGTTATTTACTGGTAAAACTCATAATTTGAACATTTTCAATAATTTTAATATCACATGTTGAATGTTTAAACCTCATTATCTCAAAACTACTCCTACATTACTTATTGAGTCTTACCTGTAAAAGGATTATTATAAATAAAAGTCTGTTTAATTAATTCAATGTGTGCTAAAATAATAAATGTATTATTTTACCCAGTAAAAGCATGATTTATAGTCATAGTTAAACCATTATTTTAACCAGTTATTTTCGGTACAGTTATTTGGGATTTGTGTCATCGATGATTAATAACTAAGATATAATTTTTGTCCAGTACCGATGGTTGCCCGTTGAATTGCAAAAAATCAATTGCCGATCATCGATGCAATCAGATACAAATCTAAAATAACGGTTAGTGCGTCACCGGTTGAATTACCATCACTAATGATTTAATATTCTTATTTTACCAATTTAATATTCTTCTTGTAAAGATATATAAATACATATATGACTTCTATATTTTTTAGGTACAAGTCTGTCATCAAAGTTACAGATGAAATTTCACCGACCGAATACAAGGGTATTTTACAGCAATTGGTGTATGATATGGTTGATGTAGAAAAACCGGATATATCTGACCTCAAATTCCGAACAGACAGCCTAAAGGGGTTCTTGAGAAGTGGACTAAAGTAAGTTGTATTTTTAATAAAAAGTTGTAATTTTTGTTAAATTTTTACATTAATAAATTCTGCTAATATTGATGTGACGTATATTCCTTCTTTGTGGCAACTTTATGCTTTTCCATGCCTTCTAATGAATGACCAGTCAGTAATGCAAAGAAATCAATTTTTTATATTTATCTTGCAGAAAAATATATGTTCGTATTTTCAAAAGCAGCTCAACATCTGCATCAATGTTGGCAAATAATTTTTTTTTTTTTTTTAGTATCCTGATGAGTACAGCTTCAAAGAAAACATCAACTGTATCTAAACACCCTTTTGATAATTCATTCGTAATTCTATTTATTGTGGGAGGAACAACCGCTGAAGAATGCAGGAAGCTTCATCAGGCAGTCATCACCAGCGGTACGGACACTAATATTTTAATAGGATCGACTGCAGTTGTTAATCCAATTGAAACAATGAGACAAGCACTTTTTTTGACATAAGTCACGTGCCATTGTTTTCTTATTTTAGATGATGCTATTTTTATTTAATAAGCTTATATGTAAAGATTCTCAGCAAGGTATGCAAAATGTTGTCGCATATTTATTAATTTAGAAAGAATTTTTTAAAAGATTTTTTGTAACGTTAAATAGGATTTTAACTAAACAATATATTTAAATCAAAAATGTTGGATCATAGAAATATTTATCTGTATTCTGTGTACTGCTTAGAGAGAAATAAATGTTTTTTTCTTGTATACAGCAGAACCTTATTAATTCGAAATTCAAGGACTGAAAAAAAACATTTTATTTTATTAATTGATTAAAATTTAATAATTAATTAATTAATTAATTAATTATTAAAATATTAATTTAAAATAAATTTAAAATTAATTTAAATTAATATTTTAATAATTAATTTAAAATTCAAGGTACAAAAAAAATGATGCAATTACGAAATTTGCCAAAAATCGACAAACCCATGAAAAGAGGCAATAATTTTGATAAAATGTGTGTACTTTTGTATATTTTAAGTGATTTCGAAAACGCAATATCCCATCCCAATTATTGTAATTTCGTTGTCTGCCTGTCTGACTGTCCACGTAACTTTGTGTAATGTCCTTAACTTTTTTATAGAAAAATTTTAGTTTTCGAAAAAAAAAAAAATTTTTTTTACGAAAATATATTTTTTTAATGTTTTTTTTATTCGGATTTTTTTACGAAATAAGAAAATATTTTTGTTAAAAATTTTTTTTTAAAGACATTTTTATTCGATTTTTTTTCGATTTTGTTTTTTTTTAGTAATTTTCTTTTATGAAATGTAAAAGTACCTCATTATTTATGGGTTACAGCTAGTTTATTATACTAATACGAAGATCACGAAATTTCTATTATTATACAAAATATTTCCATTTCTTTTCCCACTTGCGAAAAAATCAAATAATTTGATTAATTTCATTACGTTTGGATGTCTTTAATCGAAAATATTTACAATAATCTTTAAATTTATGGATGGCTTCTTCAACTTTACTCGATTTCAACTTTCGATTCCGTTTTCCGACCTTGATCACCACACACCACGGTTATTACAAATACAATGGTCCATAAATATGTGAAATAATAAGGTAAGTCAGTGATAACTTCTTCCATAGAAAATTAAACATTTTAACAACACAAACACAGTTATTAGAAAAAGGATTGAACTAAAGAGGATTTAAAAAAAATGAAAAAAAAATTAAACGCGTTCAAATACATATGAGGAATTATCACAAACTAAAACTATCCACGCATATCAAGACAGCCAACTAAAGAAGGCATGCATAAAATAAAATGCATAGACAAAAGGGATTCCACTAAGTACTGCGAAATACATAGAGGATGCGGGTGCGTAGGATCAAAAAGCTGTGTGCATAATTAATTTTTTATAACATGTTAAAAAATTTCAAATCATGACAGGTACTTAAAATGTTTTGATTTCGAAAGGTTCTTAAAATTATTTCTAATTACAAATTATCGGGGCTAATAAACTATGAAATTAACAAACATTTTGGAACTTGTGTTCTAAATTTTTTGAATTATGACGAATTTCGAATTATTGTGGTACAAATTGATAGGGTTTTACTGTATATGTGTAATCAGGAGGGCGTTTCTATTTTGCATTGGGGCCCAATTCCCTTTTCCCCAAATTTTATTAAGGTCACTAAAGATGGCCTCATTATATTATCAAATTAAGAATTACTTAATTGTAGCGCTGTAATAATGTAGATAATGTCTTAAATATATTTAAGTAAATCCTTTGACAAAGTGCTAGCTTGCTATCAAAATGGCTCAAATTTTGCAACAATTTCTAAATATGTACATGTAATCAAAATAAACTATTGTATTGTAGTGTACTATTATTGATACAAAAATATTTTCAAACCTGTATATTTCCAAGTCCTCCTTAGTAATGATGCTTCCGGCTTCCTTAAGGTCCTGAAGGAAATCTGTTGATAGTGAACCATTATAAAGCTCATCCCCTCCCTTTTCTGCTATTATCTGAAGAGTTTTACACAAGGCTTTGCTTGGTATTATCAGACTGTTACCCTTTTTGGGCGTATCATTTTCATAGAACATTTCTCTGTAAACAAATACATACTATATTATTTTCAAATATTTTCTTTGAGAATTTGACATGTTAAAATCTCCCGTTACATTATTACAATTGACAAACCTGAAATTTGAGTAATCTTTTATGGTTTTGGCTGTTGCAACACTCTCCCACAAGGCTTTTGACATGTTGTAGCCATTTCGGCAAAGTTCGAGGGATGGTTCTACCAGTTCTCTCCAAGGAAGTACACCGAAACGTTGATGAGCGGCCCAGTAACCACGGAGTTCTCCAGGTACACCGATTGAAAGAGGTCCTAAATGGTCATAATCAATTTTTATTGAAAGACACTTTAATAGTATATAATATAATCTAAAAAAACTAAAATGATTCGAAACATTCATAATATTTTTCATGAATCATGAACTAAAAAGTCATTTTAGTTCATGATACATATTATTTATTTTTTAAACCAAGATAAACAAACAAGTTAACATAGGATATGACTTTAATGTACTTACTATCCGCTGTGTGTCATTCTGATGGATAAATGAAATAATATTTCAGAATCATGGAATTGAAAACATACAGAAAAATATTAAAAGAATTTATTAATTGTAAATACACTACCCTGTCTGTGTATTTAACCTAAATGGATGTATGATTGTACAAGTGTTAGAAATATTTATTCTGTGTTTAAAAATAACAATGACCAATCTGCATATATTGAACTTAAAAGAGATTACACAGGTTCTCAGTGTATTATTCATGCATAAATAATGTTTATTCAATTGTGTATCTCTCAAAAAATGTAAATAAAGCATTAACAAAATAAGTCTATAAAATACTGTTTCAATCATTATTTTTGTGATTTATATATGTAGGTATATCATAAAAATTGTTGATAATAATTGTATATATATTTAAGAGAGTTTTTGATGTAATTAGACACTTCCAGATCTTGAAATTGTCTAAAAGTTTAATTATCTCGGATGTATCTAATTATCTATGATTATAAATGACGGTAGCTGTGAAGTAGAAAACATATGACGCATGCGTATACTTAAAGAGTTTTGTAACCAGAAATGATTATGCAAAGACTCCAATAAACTTTTAATTTTTTACACTATAGGCCATGAGGCACTATTACTATAGCAAAACAATCACAAAAACACCCAGGTTTGAAACGATCACTTTGTGACCTCACCAGGAGAATTAAACCCGGAACCTCCGGCATGAGAATCCAGTGTCATGGATTATGTGGGCCGCCTAAAACTTTTTTATCAAGATCTAAAATTACTAAGGTTAGGTAGGCTCTTAAATATTTCTCTTTCGTGTTAAATCTAAAGCCAAAGAATAGGCATGATGACAGTATTAATGAATAAGTGATTTTAGAGAAGAAACTACATTGAAAGGATTCTAAAAAATGATCCAGTTTTAATATAATATACAGACGTCACGCCTAAGTAACTATCACCGTGTCTTTTGAACTGTTGTCATAGACACAATGCAATGTTTACTTAGGCTTGACATCACGTAGATGCCATGACACCTGCGGACGTTTTCGCGTGAAATTAAAAATAGGCAGATGAAAATGCAATTATTTGTGTAAAAACTTAGTTTATGACTGAAATAATGTTATTTTCGGTAATAGTAGAAATGTACCTACATTATAGAAGGTTATTTCAAAATCATGCCTACTGGTACCTTTGAGGTGCTGCAGACAGCAAAACGTACATTATATAGGAATGACATTTTAACTACAGATTCAACCATTTGCTTGAGGTGATATGAATGTGAAAGGTGTTATATGAATGCGAAAAATTTTGACATTTATGTTTAATACATTATGTAAGGAAAGCAGGTTACAGGCTTCTAAATTGAAGTCTTGTGGCTAAGGGCTATAAAGCCCTACATGATAATCTAATGGGTAAATGCAGGAGATTGAAAATCTTGAAACACTACAATCCCCTAAATATCACGTGGAAGGTGGAATGATGAGGGGATTCGGTGGACTGTATAGATATGTAACGGGAGTAAACGAGTACTATAATATGCACAAAGCCTCTTTACACAATTCAACAGCACCAAAACTAGTATGTGGATGGGCAGATAATGGTAAGATGGATCTGCAAGAGGTATGCAAGTGTCTAGTATTCTGGACACGGATTACAGTACGATACAATAATGTTCAAATTTAAACATTACCTTTTCGTGCAGCCATTGAATCTTTTTTAAACATGTTTTCAGATGATTGTAGAGGGGCCGCTTCCCTTGCATTAAGTGTTATGGCGGTTTTTGTTTCTCTTGTGTAGATGGTCATTAAGAAACCTCCTCCCAGTCCCATGCTCTGCATGTTAACAATACCATTACAAAACATAGCAGCAATTGTTGCGTCAACTGCAGAGCCATTTTTTGCAAGGATATCCCTGAAAAAATCACAATACAAAAATTAATGGTGGTATTGCATCATTGCTTAACTGGATTGAATTTTAAAGATGCTAGAATAATTTCGTTCATGTGCCATTTTGTTTGTTAAGTTTTATTAATTTTTTGCACTGGTTAACCTGCATTTTGTGCCATGAAAATAAAATAATATAAATTTTCTTATACAGCTTGGGCCATGAGTTTTTGCACTCTTGAAAACTCAATAAATAAAAAACTACAGGCCATATGGTAATGAATGTTTATTTCACTGAAAGAGCATGATTGGAAAAATGACATCATCTAAATGTCCACAAACCTGGCACCTAGGTAGCAGGTACATGAAGTGAGTACATTGAAGCATGACAAAAAAATCTAAATTAAACATTTATTTTAAAGAATATTATGATATAATTAAATGTGAATCTTTGTGAAATAAATATTAAGAGGAATAGGTATATTTTATTTTATTTTTTTACAAAACAAATGTTTATGTAAAAATCATTCTTCAATTTACTCACTACACTCCTCTGCTATGTATACAGTAACCTTAAAAATAAGGACCGATAATGCCTTAGCCACTCAAATTGTCATTTTTGGAGAATATAGGGACCTTAGAGACCGTGCTCCAGAACCTGCAATTATGCTTATTAATATGCCCGTTCAAATGAAAATGAGCTTCGTCAGATAGTAAAATGTTGAAATTAGTGAACCGCTCCAACATCGTCTCAACAAATCTTTTCCGTGAAATCCAACCATTGGATTTTAAATCTTGCACCAATTGCAATACATATATACCATATATATATATGGGGTGTAAAAGCATAGTATGCTATATATATATATATATATCTATATGTTATTTATTATACTATATAGTATATAATATATATAGATAATTTAATACGAAATAAATAAATGAAATAAAGAGAAACACACAAATATCAAATAATTTTTCAGTTTTATTATTTGATATTTGTGTTTTTCTCTTTATTTCATTTATTTATTTCGTATTAAATATTACGGGACTCGTTTCCTTAAATAAATGAAAAAATATGTTTAATAATATATATATATATACATGGGGTGTAAAAGCAAAGGCAGCAATATCAAAAAAAAAATAATGCAGTCATCAAGGAGTTCTTATTTATAATGTATTGAATTCAATATTTTATAGGTAATAAAGCCTATAAATTTATAGGAAACATGATTTTGGAAGGGATAGATACATAAAATCTAGAATTCAGAACATTAGTAATCCTCAGTGACAGTATTCAAAATATTTTTGATATTGCTGCCTTTTTTTTTTATACCCCACATATCATGTATAAAAGCAAAGGCATCAATATCAAAAAATAATTAATACAGTCATCGAGGATTACTAATTTATAATGAACTGAATTCGAGATTTCATAGTTAACACAGCCCATACATTTATAGGAAACATGATTTTGGAAGGCATAGATACATAATATCTAGAATCCTCACTGACTGCATTCAAAACATTTTTTAAATATTGCTGCCTTTGCTTTTATACCCCACATATAAGATCCAAATAGTGCAGACGCTGAACAATCACATAAAAATCATTGTTTTTTTAAAACTGTTTGACGTAGAATAGATATTTTTCTACTATGAAGAGATCTATTGCGAGTAAATTTCTAAGGACCAAATTTCCACGCCTTCTCGCCTGCGCACTCCTTTACACGGTTTACGCGCAGAAGCGATTTAAGAAGTGGAAAAACTTATGACCTACCCGGTAGTTGCCCCTCTCATCTCTCATCATCATCTACCCATGTGCGTACCCAATTTTTCAAAACAAAATTTTATATGCCTACTCTTTTCGATTTTTTAAAAAATTTATTTATTCTATTTTGGAAAATGAAATGAGCATCAAGTATTTTCTTTTAGAAAATTCTTAACAATATTTTATGTACATAATCAGTAATTTGAACAATATTTGGAAAAAGAAAATAATAAATGAGAAAGCCAGATGGCAAAATTAATTGTAAACAAAACACATTTATTTGCTCTGAATCTTGGTTGATTGGAAGTGTGAACTTTATACTTTTATAATTTTTGGTAACAAAATCCTTGGTGATCGAACTACAACACAACCAAAGTCTATAACTTAAATATTGCTGCGCAACTTTTAAGTGCTCAAATATTTTTTTGTTGGCAAAAGGCTAATATGTATTTGGTTATCAAATTACTAAATTTGGTGCTTGGTTTCAAATGAGCCATTTATTTTGTAGTAACAATGTAAATTTTATAAAGTTGTGGTCTTGCATTGACAACCCAATTATTGTAATTTTCAATTATTGTAATTTTCGAATAGTTTGAATTTCAATATTAGCTTGAATGCACAAATGACATTTGAATTTGTTTTATTTGTCCCCCACATGAGATTGTTTCATGCGGAAAAATATTTACTTATACATTTAGTTTAAGCAGGTGTGCTACGAGTTCATAACCTTTACAAACTTTACATTAATTTAGTCATTATTAAAAATATTATTAGATACGAAAATCAAAAGATACTTGGAGAATTGTAATGGGGTTGGAGGTTTTCGTGTGAACATTGCAATTATTAGCAGTGCTTTGAATGGACTGTAACAGACCAAATCAAGATACATAGATCAAGCTCAACTCAACTATGTTCAAACCATGTATCATTGCTTCTTCTCATAGGACAATTAAAGCGTACACATTAAAAGTTATAGGCACCTATACTAGTATTTTTTTTAAGAGTTCTTAAGCGCCGGTTGCAACAACTTTATTTTTTAGTAATCTTCCGTTTAAATCACTGATTTTTGCCTTTTCCACCAAACAACCTGTTTTCATGAAAATCGTCAGTTTTTACAAAAGATTACCATAATGCTAATTGACACAATTACTTGCTTATCCCTTTGCGCATTATCCATTGCCTGGAGATACCTAATACCCTCATTTACAAACCATATATTTACTATCCATTGATGTTGGTAGCTTTGTTGTAGGTACTCATCTGCTCAAATCCTGTGTGATTTTATCTGCCTATTACCTGCCATAATTTTATCTTCAATCAGATCCTTTTGGCTATTTAATTTACTATCCTTCACTAACTCACATCAACTTTCTTCTTTTTTTAACAGCAAAATTTCTGGTGTTGTAATTTGGAGTATTAATACAACAAAGACAGTGGTAGGCAAAAATAATATAATAATAAATATCTGATGTAAAACTGCATTTACTGTTGCTTTCTCCCAAAAATATGTATGGTGATGATCAGTCCCTAGTTTGCAGAACAAGTCATTATATGGATGTGAAAATTCCACATTTACAAAAATAGCCTTTTCTAAATTATATATTCAAATCTATTCAGAACAATAGCTCTACTCTTAACATAATTTTTTTTTCTTTCATGCAGAGGTAGGCAGTAGCGGTTTTAGGGTAGGGCGTGGTTGGGCGACGGATATAAAGGGGCGCCACTGGTCTAACAAGTCAGATCAGATAGCTGCTTTTTGTTAGCTGATTGTGGACGAAGTTTCTCGAAGTGAGGGAACAAGTTGTGCTACAATTACAGATGCTGCTCAGGATGACTCCGTTGGTGATGTACAACAAATACAAATGCTAGATGACGTTAGTACTGCTGTCCTGAGTATAGCGGATCCAGCTACTTGGCCACTCATTCGAAATAGCAAAATAATTGATCATATAATAACTAGTGGCACAGTGTAAACTCACATTGATAATTATCCAAATACAGGGTGACATTTCTCTAATTCTCATTTCATAAAAAACAATGAAACAATTCGATGTCGTTGGTTAATATTTTCTGTTTCTAAGGATCGAGTTTATTGTTTTTGTTGCCGGCTATTTGATAGTAGCTCAACGTCGAGTTTAGTATCTGAAGGATATAACAACTAGAAACACTTGTCTGAAATGTTAAAAAAAATCATGAGAATAGCATAAGAAGTTTTACCTTTCATTGATTGATACTGAACTAACTGGAAACATAATAGATTGAAAAAATGCTGCACTTTCTTGGAAGAATATAGAAATACAGGCTTTAAATGCGCCATTTAAACTGCGAAGGAATTGGCTGAAAAACTCGAAATTGAACCTGTGTTTAGAGTCACAACAAGAATTCGATTTGTTAAGCGTCAAGCTGGTGAAACTATCCGCGACGAGCCTATAACTTCTCCAAAATTTGAGGTTGAATTTTTCAATTCTCTCTTGGACACTACATTAATTTCAGTTAATGAAAGATTTGAACAGTTAAATGAGTACTTGGATTCTTGGGTCTTTTTTTTTACAATATAAAAGATATTCCGGAAAAACCCGACCTTGTCTAACTCTGTGGTGATCTCGAATTGAAATTAACTGTAGACTCTAAATATGATATAGATGGTTATATGTTGTGTGATGAACTTGTAAGCCTGAAATCTTTTTGCCTAATCAGAATGTGATTAGCCCTTCTTATGTTTTAAATTTTATCAAAGATCGCAACTTACAAAAACTGTATCCAAACGTGACTATATTATTGACTATACCTGTAACGGTTGCTAGTGGGGAGATGAGTATTTCTAAGCTTAAGCTGATAAAAACCTATCTGCAATCGACAATATCTCAATCTAGGTTGACAAACTTGACAACTTTTTCAATCGAAAATGAAATTGCCGAAAACATCGATTTTGATAACCTAATAAAAGAGTTCGCCGATAGAAAGGGTTTAAAAGTGAAATTTTATTAGTTGTTTTAATTAATATTTTTCTTTTAATAAACGGTTATTTCATTATACCCATTGCCTTTTTTCATATGGAATTGAATTGCAGTTAGGGGGCGCCGTAGAAATCTCGCCCAGGGCGCTGGTAGTGCTAAAACCGGCACTGGAGGTAGGCGTAATAATGGTGACGAAGCATAATGGAAGTTTTATTAGTATTAATTATTATATGATTGCAATTATGACTAATGCACGATAAAAAAGTGAAATTATCCCAGTCCTCAGGATGATTGTTGTCATGTTGCTGACCAAATCTATGAAAAACCAATTAGTTCTATAAACATAAATGTTGGAAATATTGAGTCAAAAGTTATTTACTGAACATGAATAATAATAATAATAATCTATAGAGTATACTAATCTAGTTAAATATATGTGCAGACAAGGTTTTATGAATTCATAAGGTGTGACAAATGAAACGTTAATGACCTTCAAGTTTGATGGCTGTTAATTCTGCATATAAATTAATTGATTTTTTGCTATAATTGTACCATCCATCTTAATTATTTTTTCATGTGATTAGGCAAAGAAGATAAAACACTTGACTCTTGAGGAGGTCAGGCCCACCAGGGGTTGTAGATACAGCTAACAGTTATGATTTCTACCTTGACTCTTTCCTTCTGGATATTCACACATCTAACAGTGAATGTTTTTAACAGTGCTAATAGCTAGTTTTCCCAATGCCAATTCTTTCGATTTCTATTTCCTTAACACTTGAAAAATGTACTTCTATTTCTTTTGAATCTACATTGAGTAGCTCTTAATTTTAATCATTTTACGATTCTACAATCTAGTAAGCCAAGACTTATTTTTCGTGGCAAGCACATTTAGCTTATTTTGATAATTAGTCATGTATTTCAAAGGCATGCATGTCTTGAAAAATATTTTTTAAGCACCTTAAAAATAAATAGTAAACTTGTTGACATCCCATACTAAGGATAGAATGACAAACTTCCCATGGTGACTAAGCATAATTTATTTAGTATTTAATTTCGTACAATACAGAGCAAATATTTCCCTAATAAATTGGCTATTTTTAAAAATATATATAAATTAACTACACATAGATGAAAAAAGAGAAGTAGTTTAAAAATCTTGACAAAACATGCACATAAAATTTGTTAGTTCGATTGAAACTCAAAAACGTGTTAATTCGATTGATCATAAGCTGAGGAATACTTTATTTTATCATATCTCAATTTTAATGTTCTATTTGATTTCTTATCTCACATGTTTGTGTAAAATTATCAATAATACTCCCTCCCACAAGTTAATTTTTTACTTATGTAATAAAGATGACTTCAGAAATATATATGTAAACAAAGTACCAACAACTTTTAAAGTAGTTATGAAACTTTTTGTACAAATCAGGATAGTCTTAAAAAGATGGGAATAGCGTGTTGGAAGAAAGAAACTCAATGTTGATTTTTAATGAGGCCTCATTCATGTTATCCCCATATTGATTATGCTTATATAAAAAACTTTTCAAATGTCATATAGGTCCAAAACTGCAAAAATTAAATAATCTTGTTTTTCTCATTTAAAAGTCAAGTGTTATCAACAAATTAAATGTCAAAAAGAACGACTTTGTAAATGTCAGCCGGGCAAAATGTATCAATAAGTTCAAGGTCAAATATCGCAATCACCTCGGGAAATAAAACGAGAGGGTAACAGTTTTAAAACTTTTTAATGATTCAATGGGTGCGTCGTGATTGAAAACATTATTCACGAATGATGATGAGAAATGATGAACAAAATCTTAAAACTATAAGCTACATAATATCATTAAAATTAGTAACACAGTTTCTTAAGAATATCTAAACCTTGTGTTAATACACCACGCAGAATCAGCTTGCTGGAACGAAGTTGTGTCGCTTAGAAGTCTCCAAATGAAGATCTACGACATTGATGATTCGATAATGTAATGCGTTAGTAGCCATCCCTAAATAGTGATAACCAACGTGCACTAAATGTGTTCCACTGATTCAATGCAAAACGTTCAATCTTTTTTTTTTACAATCTAGAGAATTTCGTCAAGTCCGTTCCACAATTACATATCACAAAACCTTTTTGCTGCTACGACATCAATCAGGAGAATATTGCACAATTGCAAAACTAATTCTTCGGTTTGGTTTCGCACTTCTTTTGATTCGTTTCGGTATTCATTAATTTAGTTGCGATTTTCCTAGAATGTCCCGACGGATCATGATGGTTCGTGTGGTCACTCACTTCTTTCTTTGTCCGCTGCTTCCCGCTGTGGCCTGAGTGTACGTGCTTGTCAAACTCGTAATTATAATGCTCGTATTCGTCGAAGTGTGCTTCAGACATCTTTGTTTCTTCAATTTCACAAAATAACACAATTTGTAAATAGACTAGTGTTGCCGCTTTCCCAGGAACAGCTGACTTTGCGGAGAATCGATCACCTAATGGCGGCCCACGGGACAAGCTCGCTCATAAAAGGTGTCAGCGGTCGACGCATGCGCGGTGAGACGTCGTGCGATTGGTTGATTTTCTTTGAACAACGCTGATGGGGGGAAACTTAAAATATACATACAATAAACATGACTCGTTGGTACGTGACGAGAACTAGATTTTTTGATGTTTATAAGTGAAACGTGAAGCGTAAAGACAGACCGAATTGCGTAATATTTACAATCAATCGGAGGTTAACAAACGCCCTTGACATACATAATTGTTAGTTGGTTAAATTAATATTACTATATTAAATATTGAAAAAAATACTGTAAGAATGGCATATAGTTTTATGTGAACAATCGTAAAAGTATATTTTCTTTACTCGGAAATTCGCTGCACCTTTTCATGTCTAGGTTTATTTAAAAACACTCTTGTGCTATTTTAGCGATAACACAAGTTCGTGTGATTACAAAAAAGAACAATACCCGTTCTTATAAATTGAAAGATTGAATAAATTCATAAATATATAATTTCCTTGTTATGTGTATGAACATTCTTTAATTTTTCACATAGCGCCTATTTTCCGTCATTTTCCACCTTCGTCAATATTTATTACGGTGAGATGTGATGAGAATTTAGATTTTTGGATTATCTAATTAAGCACTAGTTGGGGTTGCCAGTTCCTCTTAAACCTTAACTACTCGCACGGGGTCTCAGGTGACCCCAAATTGTAGGAATTATTTTAATATTTACTGAATAAATATGTAAATTAAACTATTTTATTATTCAAGCAGATTTTATTTTTATTCCCGCCCTACTCGAAATCGAAAAAAGTATATTAGGTTAAAGATATTAACAGAAAATAATTTTAAATATATAAGGTATACAAATATTTATTATCTTCTTTATAAGGCTAAAATCAGAGCATCTGGAGTCACCTGGCCAAAATTCTGAAGTAGGTACTAGGTCATAATTTTTTAAATTTAAACACTGTAAATTAATACCAATTTTTAATTTACCGGAAGGTGTCAAAATATGAATGTGAAAGTGTCATTTTATTATCATATAGGTAAAACAACAAATTGAATAAAAAACATTTTAATAATAACTAATTGTTACATATCGATATTTATTTTACACAAAGATTACTTATTTTATTATACACAACGATATATTAAAGAAATCGGCTTCTCTGAAATGCTATTTTAGAACAAAATTCCGTAAACGAACCATACAAAAAACACAACAATACGGTTTCCTGCAAATATTAGTTTAATATATTTTTTTAAATATTATTATATAATAACAAGTACATTGAAAAGTGAAAAAAAAATACCGAAAGTACTTAGAACTTTGTTTACCGGTATATCGGTTTACAGAAAATATGCATTCGAATATGCAATATGGTTTACAGAAAATATGCTAGTAGGTACCTATTCCAAGGATCGAATAAAGTACAGAATGGTTGTTTTCTTTTCTAATAAAATAAATAAATAAATTCTTTATGTAAAAAAAAATAAATAAACTCATTATATAGCGATCATTATTATTATGGTTGCCAGCAGCATCCTCCACTTCTGATTTTTTGTTCTCGAAACGATGACTTCATTCAGGAATGAAGGAACCTCTAAGTTCTGTGAGTTTGTCCGGGTGTGGGTGTGTCGCGTTGGGAGCCGCTTTGTGGATGACGGTCTGCCGGTTGGTGGTGCCTGAGCTGAACTTTTCTTCTGTGTACTTTTGTCTTGTCCTTCCCTTAAAGAGAGTGTTTCTTTTCCTTTTTTCCCCTCCTTGTCCTCTTTTCTCCTGGCTTATAATTTAATAATGTCTGTCTTTGATAATTTTATTTAAATTTTGTAATTTATTTAATTTTTAAAATTTAAATGTGTATGGTCTAAAAATAAATTGTGATTGTGTGGGGGAAGTGCAGCGAGTGAACTTTTTGCGGCCGTCCAAGCCGTGTCGCCCTATGCACGACATGGCTCGGAATGGCCTTGTAAAAAAACACTGTCAAACTGGCGACGAATGAGTAGGAACGATATGGGAGCTTTCACTCATAAAACGGTCCTGGTAAAGCGGTGGGTGTGTATTCCCTGCTGATTTTTATCCAATGTGACCGATCGCTAGAATCTCAAATCAACTGGCTAATGAAGTCCGCTGCGATGTCATCTTATGTGCTTCGCTGGGATGCTAGACTGCACCTTATTTGCTGGGTCGTGATCTTCCACACGCAGTACATAACCTAACCGGCCCAGTTTACTAGTTCTGATTGATTGGACCACGCTCTCATTACCCTACACTCGGTGAAGCCCTACATAGTAGGTAATCTCTTTGCCAGGTATCAAGAAGTATGACCGATAATCGGACAAACTATTCAACGTATAACCCTTCGTTCAATATACTTTAAAGAATCCTTTCGTCTTCTTTTGTCAGTCCAAGTTTCGAAAATGTAGTTGATTAAACGCTTAAGGGTTTTGACCACCTTGACATAATTTTTTTTTGCTTTATCTTATAGCTTGAAATTTTAAGAATAATTTGAGTCATCACTCATCAAAAACTCAAAAAATTGGTGGAGCAATTTAAAGCTAGCCTGGTATTTGAATTTTTAAACGATATTTTTCTTTTGTGTTTTCTCGAAATTCCTTTTTTTAGACTGGTGGATGAAATATCTCGAAAACTACCGAGTCGATTTTGTTCAAATAACATTGTTATTAGTGAGATGTTTGCAAAAATCGATTGAAAATCGTTTACATTATAAAACGAAACACAAAATAATGTTATATAAATTACTGAAACATTTGAATAATAACAAATACATGTATATTTTGTATATTCTCCGTGTATGCATAAAAAAGTGATACAAAGATAGCGAGAAAAAATCTACGGCATAAAATACAACCATTTTTCGTATTTATTGTTTCGGACGTAAGTTTATAGAACTCCATTATGACATATATGAAAATAAAAACACTTGTATTTAAGTTCTGTTTATTTAATTTTTGTGAGAGCGTTTACCTTATGAGGCATTTTCAATCTCTGATAATGCCCCCGTAAGGCGAAACGCGTCTCACGCAAATTAAATAAGTGGAACTAAAAAACAAGTATTTTCATTTTTATATGTGCAGTTTTCATGCAGAAAATATTATATCGGTTTAGAGAAAGGTCTACCTGTGTACCTAGGTCATCCATTTTTTATACAATAAATAATATACGCACGTGCAAAATATATTATTTTTGCATTTTATTGTGCATTAGCGCAGTCAATCAACATCGGGATAACTTGGCTTGTGCAATTTGATGCAAAAAAACAGGGCATTTATGTTTCGTTAACGACGGAGAAATTATCATTATGTATATTTAGAATTATTTTATGATATGATAATCCATAATAAGATAATACATGGATACCTAGTATACCTACCTATATAATATTTAAAATCTAATCTATTACTTAATCCCCCGTCCATACTTTTATAATCTGGCCACTTCTGAAAATATTAGTGCTACCAACAGATGAGATTGTTATTCAAACTCAAAAATAGACTGAAAGCCGTAGATCTCCACGTGCGAAATGTTTATATTTGAAAATTTCGAAACAAACATCGTTTGTCAAATCACGAGCAAGATTTTGAACTGTATAAATTGAATTTTTTTGTAATAAATTTTACAATGATGTTTTCTTTTGCACAAATTATTTTGCAAAATATTACATTTTCTAGTAGTTTGGGAGATAAAAAGAAGACACAATTATACATTTCAGGAGAAATTACAATAATTTCAGAAAAACAAATGTTGATTTGGTTACTGGTAAGGTGATATTATATAAACGCTGAATTCGATTACCTACACTAGTCCTACTCTAAATTATAAAGCGACATTTGTTTGTAAAAAATTCACTTTAAGGGCGATGGAGAGAAAATCGAAAAATGAATTTCAAATTTTGAGGCTCCAGGTTTTTTTTGTAAATGTCAGATGATACATTGTTGTAAATGGACAAAATGTGTATATTTCCATTACTTTGGCGAAAATAGTGATTCAAACACTATTAAAACTGAGACCGTCACATTGACGAAATGTTCAACGATATATTATTATATGATAACAGCACTAAATTGACGATAGTTGAGAAGGAACATGAATGAACATGGTAAAGTGGGGCGATTTGGGTGGGAGAGTTAAAATAAAAGGATTGGACTAGGCTGCGACAATGCTTTATCCAGAACAAATCTTGATAAAATGCACCGTCTGCATAAGACGAACACGATCATTCCATGCGTTCACAAACCGTCAGCAAACTTCCACAAAACTTAAACCCCCCGACTCCAAGAAAATCTTTTAATCCGTAGCCTCGGCTCTTATGTAAAACGTTATCTGTTCTAACATTAAGACCATCTAGGAAGTAATTTATAGTATCGAATATTAAAAATTCAATCGCTTTAATACAAGCCAAATAATAGGTTTAAAACGTTTCAGAAATTCGAAAAATATGTTAATAGTTATATTTTACTAGTATCAAAGCCCCTGAATTTTAGGTATTCCATGTAAGTTACTGTAGTGACAATCCAACGATTTACAGAAAATAAGTCAGAAATATTGAGAAAAAATTCCAAAATTGATGTCGCTTACCTCCGTAAATGTCGACGTTCCAACCAAAATATAGTGAATATTTTCTATTCATAATATTTTTCAGTATGTTCAAATTTTTCAAGAATACAGTTACTGGATTTTTGTCCCCAGATACTTACTTACTTACTTACCATTACGCCGTTTCCCCGTGAGGGTAGGCAGAGAGGACAGAGCGCCACACTCTTCTGTCCTGACATACAACTCTCGCCTCATCCACATTCATATAAGCTTGCTCGCCGGTTGTTGAGGCTTCTAACGGGACCATCTTCCAGTATCTGGTTAATCTGGTCATGCCACGTCTTCCACGGCCGCCCTCTCTTTCTGGCGCCATCAACACTAGCATTATATATCTTTCTTACCATTCTTTCCTCATTCATTCGCTCAATATGCCCAAACCATCTGAGCGACCCTTTTTAAATTCAGTTTGTATTGAATACATAAATACCACACGTACAACATTCCAGGTTTGATAGATGAGGTGGTTTATCATGGGTGAGTCGGCGAACGTTACATTGTGTAAAGTGATCACTTAAGCCAGCCAATGACACGTCGTAAGTCCTGCAAACGCCCATAAACTTCTTTCAGGAAGGGCATTGCGGGGTAAACAAGAGGCTTACTGTATCTACTGACTTCCTGTAAATGTCCAAGTCCCTCACCTGCCGATCACGGAGCACGGCGGCCCGTCCGTGCAGACGGCCGCCTTCTGGAAGACGTGGAAGTGCGAGGGCGAGGGCGGCAGCGGCGCCTCCGGGTCCGGCGGCACCAGGTCGCGGGCCAGCTTGGAGTTGGAGCTGTTGACGTTCTTCACGATGTAGTAGGCGGCGAGGCCGATGCAAATCAGCAGGACGCCCACTATGAGGAACACATACGTCTTTCTAAAATGTGGCCTGAAATAAAAGAGAAGTATTTATGTTAGTCCTTGGTGATATAAGATTCCATAGAGTAGAGGTTGCTCTACAGACGCATACTGAGCATTTTATGCGTGATAGATATTAGGAATGAATATAAAGCTGATCGTAGCATGATACATAGAATAAAAATAGGGTCATATTATTAATATTATTAACATTTAAAGCATTAACTTTGTGGTTAGACATTATAACAGATTGTTAGTAAACTTTGTCAAAACCACTACCAGATTTTAGGTCTACCGGTTTCGAGACGTACCCGTCTCTTCGTCAGGACCAACACTACACCACTACATTCACAACACTACACACCTCAACCATAGTATTGTTGCACTTCCGCCAATACTTGATAACATGCGTGTTAGTCTTGTCAGGGACAAACATGCCCTGTTAGTCTTGTCAGGGACAAACATGCCCTGTTAGTCTTGTCAGGGACAAACATGCCCTGACAAGACTAACACGCATGTTATCAATTATTGGCGGAAGTGCAACAATACTATGGTTGAGGTGTGTATTGTTGTGAATGTAGTGGTGTAGTGTTGGTTCTGACGAAGAGACGGGTACGTCTCGAAACCGGTAGACCTAAAATCTGGTAGTGGTTTTGACAAAGTTAACTAACAATCTGTTAAAAATAGGGTCGCTCAGGTGGTTTGGGCATGTTGAGCGAATGAATGAGAAAAGAATGGTAAGAAAGATATATGATGCAAGTGTTGACGGCGCCAGAAAGGGGGCCAGAAGAGGGCGACCACGGAAGACGTGGCATGACCAGATTAACCAGATACTGAAAGATGGTCCTGTTAGAAGCCTGAACAACCGTCGAGCATGCGAAGATGTATGAATGTAGACGAAGCGAAAATTGTATGTCAGGACAGAAGAGTATGGCGCTCTATCGTCTCTACCTATCCCCACGGGGAAACGGCGTGATGGTAAGTTAGTTAGTTAGTTAGTTAGAATAACGAATGTTGAAGTCCTCCGGCGTATGGAAAAAGAGTGCTGCGAGAGTTCAAGAAATGCTGCGGACTATCAAGATATTGCTTCAGTATCTCGGACACATTATGATATCATCCTGTGGAAAATAGGCGTTGGGAGACGCCGCATCTCACGGCTGCTCAGCTTGAGGGACTGATACCAATGTAACTCAACTGTCACCGCGCGGCGGTGAATAGAGCCACGATCGCCGATCTCCGATAGAAGATGGCACCGCAAGAAGAAGGTGATAAGTGAAGAAGATGGCGGACCTTCAGTGCTCGGCGTGTCAAAAACTCGGAAAATACCTAACCCGATTCTGCTAGTGTGTCATACCTAGGTATACATTAAACTTCATTTCTTATCACTATTTAATATACACAAACATTCATTTAATTTTCTTATATAGGTATATACCTAAATATACTTTTTAACTGCGCTATTATATATACATTTTGTTACAATCCATGCATATGATTTTATATATATATATATATATTACTTTACTTTCACTATTGCTTTTGTATTATACAATATATACTGTTCTTGTTATCCACATTTTATATTTATATACTCAATTAATTAATTAATTAATCTTATAGTTATATAGTATTTTGTTGTATATCTTTATTATTTTTTGTTCTCACTAATATTGTTCAGCTGCTCATCTCGGCACAGGTTCTTCCTAGTGAGATGAGCGGCTCTATCTCCTATGTCATGTAACAAGATGAAGATAAATAAATAAAATAAAAATAAATACTCTGGAGCTCCAGAGTTGGCGCGGCAAATACTATTTACTATTTAAAGAATTCACTGTCACTAATTTAGATAGTGGTACGGACGCATTACGCATATTTTTAGTTCTACTTTACTACACGATAATAATTTTGTAGAAAATATCTAAGGGGGTTGAATGAATAATATCAATTTTTACTTAATGCTTTATCAAATTCATAAAAAATAGGACCGACATAGAAAAAAAGTACTGTTTTTCTTAGACATTTTGTAGAATGAATCCAGCCTGTAAAACGCGTCGTATCTTCGTAAATAAAAGTTTTTTCTTCTTATAATTACATTAAAAAATATATTTCTATTAGCCCCAAAAATATGCAATAATTAATTAAATATCGACTTATTAGGTTTTTGTGGGTTCAAATTTTTAGAAGCCATTTTCTCAGTTCCATGCGGGTTGGATGCCTTCTGCACAACTACGTGTAATTAAATTTCAAGATGCTTAGCCCATTACACATATTCACTCACATTAACTAATTACTGTAGCATCCATGCCAAAATCCATTTCCCCTGCCAAAAGAAACGCTTCAAAATTTTCCAAGACTACGAACATCCTAAACTATGTAGGTACAGATGTCTTTTCGCAAAAAGAAGATTGGGAAATCTTACACAGAGCGCATTGACACGCGTGGGCGCACAAAACCTGGTCTTCGAGCCAATGAACTATTTGAAAATGCTCATGAAAATGCTTCCTTAACAACAAACTACAAACTACAAAATTCAAAACTCATTCATCTACAGATCCACAAATTCATTTAACTTCAATTACAACCACATTGATATTTTTAAGTCGACTATTCGGGGCATTAGACGAAAATTAATTCCACAAACGCACCCTAACTAGTTGACTCAATTTATATTCCCATATATTCCCCATACTTCTTTCTTTTATTCTAATCCTATATCCCACTCCCACTCCTTCCCACTCCTTCTCAAGATATATTGAAACTATAAACTATCTCATATTCTGTGCTATTCTGAAAATAGCAATAAAGGGATGTCAGATCTTTATCCCAATTTTGACAGGTACGTATAACATTGTATTGCCGCAAATTTACATGTTTTAAGTTTGACATGTTTGAAATTAATGAATTCAATCAATCAGAAAGCTTTCAAACGTAAACAAACTTTAAGTTATTTACAATTACGAATAATGAGCATTTTAATTGATTGAATTCATTAACTTCAAACCTGTCAAATATAAAACATCAAAAAAACGGCGCCACAATGTTATGAAATAACTGTCAAGATGCAGAAATAGCAATATTGCTTAGTTCAGAATACGGATCATTGCCACACTTTTCTAATATCATTAAAAATTAATCTTCAGCGGAAAGTTTATAATTGGCATAATTTTCTATTTTTTTATCTATTGTATGTTAATTTAAGATTTGCTATTTACTTTTCCTAAAATAAATAAATAAATAAACTAATGATGTGCTTCTAAAGGTGTGAAACTTCAAAACGAAAAATCTTCTTTTAGATCGGGATATCGATACACTAAACGTTCGTTCGGGAATATTCTTTATTTTTTCACGCAAATATCATCATCATCACTACCGACTTCTTTGTTTATTTTGAAATCATGCTCAAGAATAGAAATCCGCACGACATAAATGCACTGAACGTTCACTTACACATGTTGACGTTTTAAGTTCAACAGGTTTGAAATTAATGAACTCCATCAATTAGAAAGCTCTAAAACGTAAACAAACGTTATGTTTGAAATATGTTTTATTTTAACTTTGTAATACCTACACGCACACAATGTGAGTTATTAATTACTAAAAAAGTTTCGAGAGGAGCAGTCCCTCTCATCATCAGGTATAGTTAATAACTAACTTTCGTTTGTTTCACATTCCAATATACAGGACCAACCAAGTTATGCCTGTTGGAAGAGCCACAGCTATGCTGAACAAAATCGCTTTGGGTATTGATATATTCCATGTGTCTGAGGGGGTTTTCCGAAGCGGGATTCTCCTACACCTTTGACCAGATTTTATGTTATTTTTAATTTATTAAATATTTTTATTTTGATATATACTTCCATAATATGTATGCCTTGAACACTTAGTTTGTAATGTACATATTATTAAATAAATTGAATTGAATTGAATTGAATTGAATTGAATTGAATTTAAATAAAACATTTATCAGTCTAATCGGGAGGTCAGGGGTGCACGCGGTGGGGAGGGTATTTTTTGCAAAAAGCTCTAGGATTGGTGAAGTGGACAGAGTCGTGATATTATTTATTAGTGTGTTTTTAGAATTCAACACTTTTTTCTTTTGTTTTTCTTCGGGATTGTTCGCTACCTAATGTCACCTTCTTCTTCATTTTTAAATTAATGCCGTAGAGGACAGAATGCCGCATAATGTTAAAAAAATTATGACAGATAATAGATAAACAAAAAAGATTTTTTTTTGTTTTGGAATATCACGTCTGTAGAGTGTTCTTGCTATTGTCGAGTGTGAATAATGGATATTATTAGTGATGGTTTAATTTTTAACGGTTAGGTTAGGTTAGGTTATTTATTAGGTAATTGTTAGGTTAGTTATGTTATTTTCGGCACAGTTATTTGGGATTTGTATCTAAAAGTATTGATGATTGATAACTAAGATATAATTGTTGTCTAGTAATCTAGTAACACTGTTGACGAGGGTTTATTATATTAT
This sequence comes from Agrypnia vestita, assembly GCA_016648135.1. Taxonomy (NCBI): domain Eukaryota; kingdom Metazoa; phylum Arthropoda; class Insecta; order Trichoptera; family Phryganeidae; genus Agrypnia; species Agrypnia vestita. The sequence continues at coordinate 294,171 of JADDOH010000006.1, forward strand.
GGTTATTCCTACTATTTTATAAATTTCACGAATTTCAAGATCGCCGCATGCGCCATCTTGTGATTTTTTACTGAGCGGCACGTGCAACCTTGATTAAATTCATTGATTTAACAAGCTGTATTTAAAATTTATTTTATAGTTTTACCTCTGCCTCTTTGCCGCTTTTAATCGGCTGGGAGATACGCTTAATTGTCTTTGACTTCTATATAAGTTAGGCATTAATTATTATACCTATATTTTATTTTTAATGAAAATGGTTTACAAAAATATATTTTTTATTTCAACTTTTAGAGATATTTTTTTCTATATGTCTTTCATACTGATTCATCTTAATTAATTTAATAATTAATTAATTGTGTGGATATAGACTTCGTGGTTGCGAATAGATATATTTTGTTGACACCTCTACCACCCCCTCTTGTCCTAATTACTTTATTTATTACTTATTAAACCAAAATTAACCCTCGATAGTGAACAGTACACAATCACTACCTCCGGAAAAGAGATAGTTATTATCACCATCACGTAATATTTAATAATCGTTGGCTTCGGGCACCATCGGGTGTAAAAGTATTTTGAAAAGTGTATTGCCGTCTCACGTCTTTTTGGATTTCAATTGTAATTTTTCAATATCCAGAAAAAAAAATGACACCGTAGGTGAGTCGAGCTTCCTTTTCCCTTTCGATTCTTTCGTAAACAGTCCATTTAGAGTCATCCCCATTTACTCCGCCCATCTCCATCTTCACTGCTGTCAATTTACCCCCATTTCCCATATATTTCAATTTCACAATGATAAAATATATTATTTAAATGGAAGATCTAATAAAAAATCACCGAGTGTGTATAGCTCATTTATAGCTCAAGAAAAATATTTAATCCAATTCGATTCGAAATGATTAATTTTTTTTTGATCGAATGATGATTCCCCATTTAGCCACTTTTGATAATGTTGGGTCCGTTCAAGCTGATTAAAAAATGTGCTAAATATATCAAACAATCTTGATTTATCGACAGATGTTTATAATGCAAACAATACACGTTTTGTATCGATAAGACCAGTAAACATTCACTCTGACCTATTTTTTTTTCATTTATCGATATTATAAATCGCTTTGTTCGAGAATAAATCACGTGTAATGTTATTTACTTGAACTTAATCATATTGTAAATAAAAACAGTTTTATTTTTTAAACTAAATCCAGCTAGGTGCTTGTTTTCTCAGACCCAAAATATATTATAAATGCCTTGGAATTTATCTATGTAGAATTGCATTTATATAATTTGTTCGAAGATAATTTAAATATATAATAAATAAAAAATTACTAACTAACTAACTTACCATCACGCCGTTTCCCCGTGGGGGTAGGCAGAGAGGATAGAGCGCCATATCTTCTGTCCTGACATACAACTTTCGCTTCGTCTACATTCATACATCTTCGCATGCAAGCTCGACGGTTGTTTAGGCTTCTAACGGGACCATCTTCCAGTATCTGGTTAATCTGATCATGCCACGTCTTCCGTGGTCGCCCTCTCTTTCTGGCGCCGTCAACACCTGCATTATATATCTTTCTTACCATTCGTTCCTCATTCATTCGCTCAACATGCCCAAACCACCTGAGCGACCCTATTTTTATTCTATGTATTATGCTACGATCAGCTTTACATTCATTCCTAATATCTTCATTCTTTACTTCATACTTCATACATGCATTACATCATACATGGATTTACCACACATACGTCTAAGGGACTAAATAAAAAGTAAAATAAATAAATAAATAAAAAGTTTTTTAAATTAAATAAGGTATCAGTTGACAAGTCGAGTAGTTTTCAAATACATAAACTGATTGAAAATCACTTTTCAACATTTACATTTTTGAATTATCAAAGTTTAATCTACAAAAGTTTTTAAAAGGCCATTTACAGAATTTAAATTGATCAAATTACCCAAAACTGACATGTCACACAACGTAGACCAAAAGTTTTGGATACCAGTTTTTAGAGTTGTTTAGCTTCTCTTGTAGTAAATGCTCTTTGTTCCTCACGTCAGCGTCAGTTAGATTATTCAAACTCGATATTTAATGGCCGCATTAAAAATCGATTTGTTTTTATTGTTTTAAATTTTCAAGGATAAACTTTTTGGCTTAATGTAATACTCTTCTGGCAAATTGAGCAGAAATTTAAAATTACTGCTGGAAATAATAGTATTCATGAAAACAGAATAAAAACTGGTTTTGAGTGTTTTTTTTTATAAATAAGATTGTTTTTATATGTCTGCGTTAAAAACATTGTAATATGGCCTCTGCCCAAAAATGATTATATTATGAATACAGGGGCGTGCAGTGAGAACAAGAAACATGACTTTTTCCTAAGCACAATTTTGAAAAGAAAACGAAATGAGAGGTACATCACAATAATTAACATAATATTCAGATTATAATATTTCATAATATTCTACCAGATAAATATTTAATTTCGATTTTTTTCCATATGTTTAAATAAAAGTCGTGCTTCTTGTTCTCACTGCACGCCCCTGATGAATCAATATATTAATCTAATAATAATTATTACCTACTGTCCAAACGATGACATGTTCAAATGGTGAGATAGTGAAAAGGATGAGTGAACTAATGAATGGATGTAATATATTAGAGGATTTCAGTACAAGACATAATTTTGAAAAAAAAAATGCATTTGTATTTTTGTAAGCGAGAAAATAATAAAAATACCTAATCGTTTTCCTTGCCAGAGCAACCAAATCGCAATTGACAACAGGAACGAGTACCTACCACAGTTTCTTAAATATTTTTTCTGAAACGTAAATAGTGCAACTTGAACTACAAATATTAATATAAATTATAGAAGTCTCATATAGCTATTTATATATAAAACATATATGGAAGTTCTAAAGAATAAAAATGAATGCTCAAGTACCCTACTATGTAAAGAATTCAAGTGCCAAGCAAAATTAATAGATAATATCTATATACATATTATGTATATACAAAAAAAATAATCCAAATTTTTAAAATAAAAATACATTAAATACATTTTCCATCTTAACATACCAAAATTAAATTTCACCACAATCTAAAATCATTTTAGTTTTCTTGCTATTAAATTCTTTAATAATCTCCCCCTGACAATCAGAAAACCAACAGATCAGAATAAATTTAAAATTGAAATCATAAAACATGTATACAAACACCTACTAGACACATAATATGATCAACGATATGATTGTGAACTGACATTTTCAAACAGTTTCATGTTTGAAAATGTCAGTTCACAATTAATTAAGAGTAAGAATTTCTGAGATCACTACTTTACACTTTTTTGCATATATACTTTTTTACATATATGTCTAACCTCATTATGTTTAAACTATGTATATATACTTTTTTAGATTTATACCCTTTATCTTTCTTTTACATTTAATCGTTTGTTGTATTTTAATTATGTATAAACCCGTTGTAAAAGGCTATTAAGCCGTGTAATTGATAAAAATAATAAAAATAATAATAAAATAAATTGCACCTTCTACCACAATATTATCATCAAATAATAACAGAATTTAAGGCTACCACTTCTTACTAATATAATATTTATTCGTATATAATCATCCTTATACATTCAATTCTATTTCGTACTACTTAGATTAATGCATATTTATAACTGCAATACACACGAGTCTCTGACTCTCATAGAGATAGTAGAATAAATTAATGTTTCCTTATTTTAAGTGTTTAATTATATTATTTTATGTAAATCGAACGTAAAAAAAGTCTTTATAGGGTGTATTAGTGATGAATTTACACAATGCTACGATACAGACTTCATTTCCATATACGTTTCCTATATAAAAAGATTCGTCTCTGTGAGACTTCTATAATTTATCTTAATTAATTACTATCCTTCTGAGGAAAAAACAGGAATTGTGTCCTGAGAACATACATGTATCCTTGGAACATATATAAATACTGTTATAATAAATAATATCCTATTTTTATATTATATGTAGAATTTACATAAGCGCGAAAAGTATGTAAACTCGTAGGCACACTCAACGCTATTTTTATCAGTTGTTATCAAAATAGAAAATCTAATGTTCTACAAATTTTACACCCATTTATAGCAGATCACGTAAATCAGTATTTAAATAATTATTGATTATTTTAATCACACAAGAACTAATCGCCGTTATTTTCCTAATGTACTGGATGTATAAAAAAAGTCCTTCACTATACAGTACAAAAACAACGAGATAATTTTTTAGTCAATCAATATTTTTGTTACTTAATATAATTGTTTATTTATTAACACCTGGTGACAGGGATTATTGAATGATAATTATACGATTTTTGTTAAACATAAAAATTCGTAAGTATTATATATACTTTACAATGTTAGTTAAGATAGAATTTTTAATATTTATGTAATGTGCCGTTGCACAAATAAATTAAGATTATTTTTAACATTAATCAAATATCTTCTGGTTTTTGTCTTCTGGGGTATTATGCCGTGTTTTTAGGACCTTTCTGGCCGACGTTTCGGATCCCATTGCAGGGTCCATCATCGGCTGATGTTGGACATCAGCTCTGATGATGGACATCAGCCCTGATGATGGACCCTACAATGGGATCCGAAAAGTCGGCCAGAAAGTTCATAAAAACACGGCATAATACCCCAGAAGACACAAACCAGAAGATTCTGAGTGGCCGTGAAAATCTAAGAACATTCTTATTAATCAAATATTCATACAAAAATACTTAATTTATCGTCGATACTATGGATGTGAAAAATATGTGTTTCACAAAAGCTAAGCTAAGGAAATAATTAATGTTTATAATCTTAATTTGTTAAAAAACAGCGAAAATACGATATAATTCCCATTTCTATTTTAAAAAATACATAGCAGAAGACGTCCACGAGATAGAGATTGATGGCATGTCTTCTTTGACAATATGTGATTGATTCATGTTGATATATTTTACGCGTACAGAGAGAGATTTTCATTTTTTTAACCATTTAAAAACATATTTTTATAATTTTCTGACCGTAGAAACTCGTACGGAAGTTTGACCGCAGTAGTATAACAGCGATGCCCCCAAAGTTTTAGATACGCATGGTAGGAGTTATTTTTAACACGGAAGAACTGCTACGAATATAAAAATATTCGCCTTGCTTAAAGTTCATAGACCTTTTGACCACGCGATAATTCTTTGTGTTTTGGGCAAATGCATTACATTTTTAAAATAATTGGATAAAAATTAAGTTGGTAAAAATCAACTCCTGCAAAGGCTAAAAACAGAAAAGTCCCTTCAATAATTTTTATTTTACTGGTAGACAGTTCTAAAGTGAAATTTAAGTGTAAATGTAAAAAAAGTAATAAGGGATATAATTTGTTACAGAGTGCTATTTTTTGAGTAAGAAATTAGAACAATTATAGATAGTTAAATTTCAAGACGTATTCGAAATAAAATCACCGCAAAATATTAAGAATATAGTTACATAAATCCATGTTTATGTGTATATATGTACTCAAACCAACAGTACAAACTAATAAAACATTATGTATTTAATATAATCTAATCAGATTGATGATTGATATTTTTATCCTTACTGTCTACATTACATACACTTGCCACTCAGAAACGTGTTTTCGTATCAGATTAAAATAAAGTATTGTATACGTGTTCGTTAGCCAAATAAATATATCTATTACTAAAGCTGAAATGTACTAGGTCTTGCGAAGGGGTCAACTGTAGCCGCTAATCTGCCATTATCAGTGTCTTCGCAAAACTTTTCTATGTTGAATATTTATTATCCAAATAAGGTGTTTAAATAAGAAGTGTTTTACTAAAGCTTAGGTTTGAATGGTAAACCATGTAATATGTATGATACGAGAATGCAATATCGCCTACAATGTAGGACTAGATAATCATATACTGGAAACAACACAGTCTCGTGAGAATTCTAAATAACTGAAGAGCGTGCGTAGGAAAATGTATGAATACGGACGAAGCGAGAGTTGTATGTCAGGACAAAGAAGTGAAGTGATATATGTATCCTATCTGCCTACCTCTTCGGTGAAAAGGACGTGAAAAAGGACGAAAAACGTGCTGACTGACCTACCTACATGGGCATACATAAAAAAAAGTAACCCATAAAAACCAAGTTTTTATTACACTCCCTTTCTTTGTAAAATATAACAACAATTTATTAAAGACGAATTAAAACATATCACATAACACTAAACTTACAGTAATTTAATATATTTCTAAAATGTCAGATGTTTTGAGCTTTGATAAGACACTTCATGCTTTGAAGATTAAATTCTAAAAACATTTGTCAGTCAATTTAGATTTTCGACATTCGTAGTGAAGTACCTATTATGCATACCGACGGAGTAATTCAAATTTAGAAAATATTCCGCGACGTTATCGGGCCGCCGCAATCAAACTTTTCTAATGATTCCAATTTGAAAAAACCAATAAAATTTCTAAAAATCCGAAATTATACTATAATTATTAACTTTTTTTAACGAAAATTTGAAAATCTTCTTGATCGTCGCCACGAGTCTACTTGCCAATCGATTGGATCACGGGAAAAGGGTCAAAAATCGATCCAAAGTTTTTGTTGACGGCAAGCAAGCAGACGCCACAATTAATATAAAGGGAGTAAAAATGATTTTATTTCTCGTTAACATTTTACCACCACTTCTGTGAAGTTTCGCAATTCCAATAAAGAATTTCTTTTTGACGTTCATTTTTTTTACAGTCCGTTCCTAGAATTAAATTTTTATAATGATATGTTTCAAATATTTCGCAATATTAAATCAGAATAAATTAATTTTAAAAGGCATGACAAATCGCTGCAGGGCTGGACCGGTAAAGGTGTGTCGTGTTGCCCACGGTGCGGGCAAAAAAAAAACTCCATTCAATCAAAATTAATTAAAGTATTAACAGCATTTTCAGTTGAAACGATGAAGACATATTAATATTCTACGATTAGAAAGTAGTGACAAAAAACACTGTTGAGAAATTACTGACACTCAAAGTGAAAATAAAAAAACATACATATAAAAAAAAACAGTTTTTTAAATTTGGATTGTAATAAACAAAATAAATAAATATATTAAAAAATATATTGTTAGCTACCTAGCAAATCTACACATACTAGCAACTACACATACTTTTTTACTCCCTTTCTTTTAACTCGTAGCGTCGGCTTGCTTGCTGTCGAAAAATATTTGGATCGATTTTTAACCCTTTTCCCGTGATCCAATCGAGCTGAAACTTTGCAGGCAGACTCGTGACGACAATAAAAATGATCTAACATTTAAAAAAATGTAATAATTATAGTATAATTTTGAACTTTTCGAAAATTTTTATTACTCCCTTTCTTAGCGTCGCCCGACTCAAGCCTAACGCGTGGGGTACGCGCCAAATCTGTTTCAACTAGTAAATGAGAAAGGGAGTGTAATAAAAAATTGGTTTTTATGGGTAAGTTTGTTATGAAATTTTATTTTGTCTTGATTGTATTTATATGTATAAATATATGGTGTCTCGTAGTTAGTAGCAAAAGCTTCGGGGAGTCTTCCTTATTCAATTCAAAAAAGTATTCAATATTTTTTTACGCTTTGGGTGAAATGTCAGCATTTAAGGAGATCAATCAATCAGCATCAGATCAGCAATCACCCAATTTCTCCCTAAATTTCAGGCTCCCAATGTGGTAACCCCTTAACTTTAGTTTCACAGCTACCGTTTTTTTTTAAACAGAGATGCGAACACGGAACACGTAAGAAATCAATATTCTTACAATTTTCAAACTAAGCTAAAACAAAAACTCGCCTGTGCTATGAAAATAGGACGAACTTGCCGTCTTTTAAAATAGTCCTGGAATGGGGCTCGAACCACCGACCACCAGATCACTAGGCGAGCGACATGACCATCACACCAACAAGTTACCGGTTACACGGGGGTCAAATAATTGAAGTCATCCACAATCTTAAAACAATGGTTATGGTTTTATTTATTTCGAGTCCCATAACTTCATGGCCGTCATTTGGCCAGCCACATAACGTAATCGGCATGTCCAGTTGCTTTCTGCTTGAATTTATTTAATAATTATTTTATTATTTTTTCCTCATTTCTTCCACTTTATTATCTTGAAACTCTAGACTGATTGTTATTCTATGTTCACATTATTTTTTTCCATTTGTAAATGAGCCAAACATTGTTTTCTATAGAGCGGAGAAGCTTCCCACTTCCCTTTCCCTTAATAATAATATTGGATCATTTATATAGCGCTGTTTCGTGAGTAGGTACTCACCCCAAGAGTACTTCACACAAAAAACTTAATAACTAAAAACACTTATTTACTATTACATACTTATACACTTGTCCAGAATGGATCAGAGTTGCAAAGTATAGAGAAAAATGGAAATCTTTAGAGGAGGCCTATATCGAAAGACGAGCCGTTTCTAAAAATAATGACCCGAACGCTGAGAATTTAGAATAATTTAAATAATGTAATATATAAAAAAATATTTTTTAGTTTTATGTTTAATACCAATAAAGGCTAATTTTATTTTATTTATTTTATTTACTTATTCACTAGATGACATGCAAAAAATGGAATTAACATTTAAAACTATAGGTAATAGTTGGGAGTGCTAGAAAGAATCAGGTATTTTCGCGGAGTACATAATAGAAGTGGGAAACATTACGTAGTGATGTAACGGTCTGATTCTGTAGGTTTTTATATGATTGTCTTAACAAATGCGTTTTTAGTTGTTTTTTGAATTGTGGTAAGCTGTCTGCTTGTCTCAGTTTATTAGGTAGTTTTTCCACAAATTTGGTCCAACCACCGCGAAAGCACGGTAACCGAAATTGGTTTTGTGGACGCGATTTACTTCCACTAACCTATTTGTATTACATGTTGATGCTGAGAGAAGTGTTAGTTGTCTGTTATTTGCGGAAAAAGTTGTCTGTTATTGAGGGGCCATGCTGTGAATAGCCTTGAATATTGTGAGACATAACTTATATTCAATCCTCTTCGGACATTTAAGCTGGTGAAGGTTTTGAAAATGGCGTGAGATATGCGCAGGTTTTGATACGCCGGTAATGAGTCTAGCAGCGGCATTAAATACCGATTGTAAGTATACCTATTTATTTATATGTATACGGTGCAAAGCTTTTTACATTACAAACATGATACATATATCAATAATAAAGATTTTTAACAACTAAAAATCTTGATAGAATAAAAAGAAAAAACACCAATATTTAAATAATAACAAAAATAATTACAGAAATACAATTATATTGAATCATGCCCAACAGCATTAATAATATTTAACTTCGGTGTGATATGATCAATAATCATGACATAATACGCGCTTAAGTCTACGTTGAATATCTGTCAAAAACAGTTGATTTATACATTTGTAGACTAAATGAATCATAATTTTGCGAACGTGTTAAAATAAATTATGTTGAAATAAATAACAAGATAAGGCGACATATTGCATCAGCACGTAGGTATATTCTTGTTGATAACTGTTTTATACAAATATGCACATTTGTATTACGCCGTGTGTAAAAGAATTTATTTATTATAAATAGAATCTACGCCTAAATTTTGAGCAGAAATCGTTCAATTTGTGTGTCAAAATTCAGTACCTTTGCAGGGAAGTTATTTTATAGATATTATAAATTATTATAAATCAACAACTTCATATGAGTCACATTGAGTAACTTAAAGTCGACCAGTTTCTATAGCACCGAAACTTCACGCACATTAACTGATACATAAAATAAAACGTCCAGAGATCAATTGTCGGGCTGAGGCGTGGTCTTAGTCAGTAGTCACTTACAAGCAATGGAAGCCGAAGATGGATAATTTTAGTAATCAAGGAAACTCCTAACAAACGTAATTTATTACTATAATATTAACCAATTAAATGAATCGGAAAACCCGTTACTTAATAAACAATCTGTTTCAATATTTCCCAATCAATCTTTTCCATTCCGATCCCCATCACGACTAGGGATCACCATCGACAATTGATATGTCCGCAATAAGCGAAGACGTTCGCGAAGAAGAAGAAGAAATTCGTGTCGCATAAATAGGTACTCTTTATATTTAAAAAAAGCTATAATTAACAGTTTTTATTTTTGTAGAGGTTAGGCTAACTCTGGTGGTTGGTCGAATATCGACTTTTCGGGCGAATATCAAACAAAAATTTCGCTGTTAAAGTAGGACGAATATTAAAAAGGACGAAAATTGAGAATCCACTGTATTTTATTTCGTAAAGCGATTAATGCGCGCTCATCCTGCTAATTATACAGTGGTAATGAAACCAGTCGACGTTAAATTGTGGTTCATAATAGTTCATTTTGTTATTATTATTTTATTACTTTTTAAATAATTTATTTATCAACGACCTAGTAGGCTTTTACTGTGTAATATAAAGTATAAGAATTTTTTTAAACCTCACATAAAACAAAAAATTAATAAAAATAAAATATATTAAAAAAAGGAATGAACAATTATAAAAACACTTTAAAATAAATAAATATATATAAATAATGATTTGTATAAGAGTTAACAGTACTAATTCAAACCTTTAATAAAATAATAATACAATTAAATAAAGAATAGCCAGTAAAAATACTAATTCAAGGAAAACAAAAATAAATATAAGTTTAGTCCATTGTACTGTGCTCAATTCTACAGGCATATATTATTCAGTTCAGATATGCTGCTACAATATCTATGAAGTCTTTTTGAGACATATTTTCCAGTTTCGAATAAACTCTTCCCTTTAAATTTTGAATTTTTGATTTATTGGATGTAAGCTATTATTTACTTTTCTGTTCGCTTTGCAGAAGAAAACGTCTTTGTATTTGAACAAGTGGCTTTGTTAAAGCACGTACGTTTGACATTCCGATACAAGAAGGTGATAACACCATACGCCTTAGAAAATAATAATTCTAAATTGCTCCTTCAGCAGTTTCACCATGCAATAATATATTGTGTAACACATATTATTTGCATACTGAGAAATAAAATAATAAAAAGCATTATCAACATGTCGTGGCGTCTGTCACGTCATAACTGGTTTTTGTAGGCGCGCAATTAATGTTTAATATACGTCGGGTGCCTATAACGAATGTAACAGCCAGCCTACAACATGCTATTTTCCATAGATAGATAACTGAAAATGGATCCAAAAAAGAACGAAAAAACATGCTCCACATAAAAAAAGTATTGTTTTATAATTAAATAAAACATAACTTACTATTCACCACTAAGTATTTCTTTTCTTTATTCAATATGAATAAGCACCAAGGATCCCAGGAGGATACAACGTATACTAAATTAAATTATCAATATATAGACTTAAAATTAACTACGGTGGAGTGTAGGTAGGGTAAATAGAAATGGTGAGGGGGGGGGGTTATTTAATATTGGAAAATTTTTATGAAAAATGTTTGGGAATTTGGTTATTTATTATGTTGTTATTTAGGTTAATATTGTAACGAGGCTAAAAAGAATCACGCAGTTCTGTCAAGTGACAGTTGTTTGAAGATGATTACAATACTACCGGAGATTCCAGAATGGCCTTGCATAATCTACGATAAACATCGAGAAACATCTCCAAAAGTCTGGAAATCGCGAGAAACTTCTCGAAAACGCGGGAAACGTCGAAAGAAATACGCTCGACATGAAAAAAACTTGTCCAACATGAAAAAACATACCTCGACATTATAGAAACACAATCGATATGAAAGAAACATGCTCTGGCCTTTGTGATGAGATCTTTGCATTGTATGCTGAGTGTACCACGGGAGTAGGTTTTGACTGACAATTTGAAATTGGCTGTTTTCAATACCTGTATTTTTGTTAAGACGGATCCATAAAACAAAATATGCACACAGATCAAGTGGAGATGGGCGTCCGTTGTGATGCGAGTGGAAAGAAAAGATTGATGGGAATCATGGAAAATCGTCAGGATGAATGAGAATATAGACGATGGTAAGAAAGACGCGGTGAAGATGCGGTAATGATGGCAGAAATAGAGGACGTTTGCGAAAGACTCGTTGTAACTAAGTACCTGAATCAGAAAATGGTCTATGATAATATACAGGGTTATTTGGAAAACATTAATAACCTCGCAGGACTATATTCTTGATTATGAGTCGAAAATGTTCAAGCTATTATGACCTAATATCAATAGTTAAGGAGATGTGCGACATCAAAGTTTGTATTTTTTTTCAATATTTCTGAATTATTTTTTGCGAAACGTTGAACTATCATCATAGTAAGTCGTCTTGAATATTAATAATTCATTGCCTTTAACACAAGTCAAATAAACAAATAAAAACCTTCAAATTCCAATTGGAAAACATTCCAATTGGAATTTTTTCAGAGTTTTTATCATTTTATTTAACGTGTATTGAAACGAACGAATTTTTCGTAATCGATATGAGTTACTGTAATAATAGTCCAACGTTTTACAAAAAATAATTCAGAAATATTGAAAAAAAAATGCAAACTTTCATGTCGCATATCTTCTTAAGTATTGATATTAGGTCATAATTGCTTGAGCATTTTCGAGTCATAATCAAGGGAGGAATATAGTCCTGCGAGGTTATTAATGTTTTCCAAATAACCCTGTATATGAATGGACGAAGTGAGGGATAGGTTCGAAGTGTATCTAAGTGTCCATCTATAACTCCACAGAGAAACTGAGTGTTGTTAAGTTGTTGGTTACGAGTTAGAAGAAAAGTATTTCATGTTTAGCTTATTGTCCGTACTTTACAGTTTCACCAACATTTGGTATCAAAAATGTGAACATACCTGCTGTCCATATTAAAGAAATATTTTACTTATTAATTATACTTTTTAAATAGAAACGTATCTCAATATTTTTACTACTTTCATATAAAGGAGTTACACTATTTTCTCATTTTCAAATAGGTAATCGTTTTTAAAGTTTTTTTTTGCTTAATCATATGTTTTGAAGTTGAGAGAATAATTTGAGTCATCACTCATTCGAAAATTCCAAAATTTTGCTGAGTTGTACCAATACGAACCTGGTAGGTGAATTTTTAAACGTATTTCGTTATTCTTTTGCCTTTTTTCTCTCTTGAGACTGGTAGAGAAAACACCTTAGTTTTTATTCATATATTAATATATTCAAATTTTACTACTTTTTTATTTACTAATAACTAGATTTTATTTACTAATACAACGAATACCTACTACTTTCACGAATACGAATTTCAAACATACTATTCGGCGAATACGAATACGAAGAATTCAACAAGTTAATGTTTAATACACCACTGTTATTTTTATACTAAGAAGTTTAAAAATTAAAATTTACCACCGGCAAATTTTTATTCAAAAAGCACAACATTTGTAACTTCTCAGGCGTTCTTTTATCCGTTGGGCGATTTTTTTTATCCGTTTATACATTCCCAGTGGTCGAAAATAATCTTTCTGAGGCGACAATAGACGGCTTTAATGAAAAATACTTCTGGTCCAGTTTTTTTCCATGTAATTAGATTTAATTTGAAATTATTTTATAAGAGTTAACACTTATACACACAGCGGAAATGAAATAGAACGAATAATACGTATTAAAAAACAAAAAATACATGAAATGAGCACCTAACTTTATTAATAACCCAACCCAACTAGATGAAAGAACTCATGTTATGCTGTGAAACAAGTATCAGTAAACAACTTGAGAACTCGACAAATCCATCCATTCAATGTTAGGGGAATCCCCGATAATAGAGTGCGTAGGTGTATTCGTATACACGGTGCACAGCCAAACCGTAATTTGCGTTGCGTTCAGTTATACATAGTTTGTTTTTAATATTCGTGATGATATTCGGCGAATACGAATATTCGGTAAATATCTATTATTCGGCGAATACGAATAGTCGTATTCGTATTCGTTGCATCACTACTAACTTATAACGTAATTTACGATATAGCTACGATTTTATTGATATTAAATGCGCCGCTTGCTTATTATGAATTTTTGACGTTAAATTATTTTCAAACTGATTTAATGAGATCAGTTTCATAAAAAATTGTGCTAACGGGCACAATTCTTTTACAACTTGCTGTATATACATTACATCGTTAAAGAAGAAAATAATTCACTTTTACATTTAATTTTTATTCATGTGGTAGTAATAAAAGTAAAAACTGGGACTGCCTAACATGAATAAACAAAGAAAACGTAAAATTAATGTACATAACTGGCATGTGAAAATTAGAAAATAAAATAAAAAAACTGAAATTCTGGTTATTTATTTCACTTCTGTAAAATTTTGTTTTTTCATGTACACCCTTTTAATAGGGAGGAAAGCATGTTTGTTTATTTTAGAAGCATTTAATGAAAAGCATATTAATTTAAATCTCCGTTCTGGCTATAAAAACGGTTACAAAAACGTTAATCTAAATATAGTCTATTGTTTAGTGGCGCTTTTGTTTCTAATCTCCTCAATTATTGTTGTTTGTCAATAAACGTCTGTGTTTGCTTATTTTAAAACACGGCGACACCACCTGTTATTTTTGGCAATATTACAAATATAATTTGACATTATCAGTCAAGTTGTTTTTGTTATTGCCAGTTTTATCAGTCATATTTAATTTAATAGAAGTCAAGTGGATTGTTTATTTAGGGGAGATAAGATATGCGCGCTATTAAATTAACAACAGTAATATTAACTTTCTATTTTTTCGATTTATATAGAGGTGCAACCACAGAACATAGAATAATTATTCTGCGGGTGCAACAGAGAGCTAGTTTACAATACTTTAAACGTAGATTCCCGCTTAAATTATGTGTATATTTGAAAATGTTTCAACATTAAAGTTTTCATGATATTATAATTAAATAATGTCCATAAAGGTTAAGTTAATATGGAAATAGCTGATTTCAAAGTTTGCATTTTTTAAAAATACTTGTAAATTGTTTATTTCAAAATCACGACTAAAGCTAATGTATAAAATAATAAATATAACTTCTTCAAATAGAGCTAACTGATTTTGTTGTGACGTTATTAATACAATTAATAAGAATAATATAGGTACTTTGTTTTCACCACTCATTTGTCGAAAATACCAACGTGTTTCGGAGCCAATGGTCCCTTCATAAGAATACAACGTATTTAAAAAATTAAAAATCCAAAATCGAAGTATAGACAATAACAAAATAAAAATAAATATATGGGAGATGAATAAATAATTAAGTACGTATATAAAATATTCAAATTACTATTAAGACTTTTTCTTATTCCCAAAAATTTATCTAACGCTAATCCTGTATAATTTGTACGTAATAATTGTAAAACATTATTAATATCATAAGAATGATCCATTTCTAAAAGATGATTAGATGATTTAAATAGTTCATCTTTAGGAGCATGCAAAAGTACATTTCCTTAACTATCCCACCCTCTCCCGCCAATATAAATGTGTTTTATATTGAAAATCCCATCCCTTCCAAATTTTTCTTAATTTATTTCTAGGATTCCGAGGAAAATATAATACATTCACCCCTAATTGCCTTCCTGAACCAAATGTGCATACCTCGTTTCTCTTTAGGGCCTGTGCTAAACAATGGCCAGATATATGATGTTAGCCCTCATGGAGCTTCAATGTTCCAAGATCACGACCCTTTTAATCGAGAGTAAAGGAAAAATTATCTCTACTTTAAAATAAAGAAAAACGATTTTATTAATATTCATAATATGCTTGAAGCAATAGCAAGACATCGGGTGTTTCATTAAGTCTTGATCGAATTTTCGTCTTCTTTTTTGTTTATTTTATTTATTTTTAATGATTATTTAGTTCCATATTAGGTATGGCCTAATGCATGATTATTCATTTGTTATAACCTAAAAATAACGTATATCATATAAATAACAATCATAACATAATTTTGCATTATAATTAAAATTCCTTAATTTTGTCTGTATTGTATAATATTATCATTGGTAAGTTGTGGAAGATTTTGAATCGTTTGTACATTAAACAATATTATGAAATATTTTTCTATTTCCTATAGTCATACAATGTCGCCAGTTCTTGTATTGTATGAATGAAAATCCTTATTTAATTTCACTCTGCTACTAAAGTATTTGGGAAGTAATCCGTGTACCTATAATTTTAAATATTTGTACCAAAACGTTATATTTTATTCTCTGATTTTAATTTATGTAAATTCAATGTTTTTGTTATTTTTGTTCTTCTATTGAATTTTAATATACTACGCATTGCTTTGTTTCATACTTTTTGTGGTTTTTTTAGCATTCTTTTGTTGCTAATAAATAATATGCTGGAACAAAAAAATCAATGTCAGGGGGAAACTTAGTATTATATGTTAATATGCTTACGTTTTTGGTTATTTTGTTTATAATTCTTCCAAGTAAGAAAGCTTTTTATGTGATTTTATTCACAACATTTTTTTGTGGTGAGTAGGTACATGACCGCAAAGCCCTTGACATCGCTTTTGTGGTATACCTATCTCTTGTAGGGCTGGCTTGACATTCATTACCCGCTCGTATTCGTATTAGTCTCCCCATCCGTTTTGATCCTGTTGTCTGGATTCGTTTTGTTACTGGACTAATCTACTCTCGCAGTATTATCTGCCAACTGCTGTTTCCTTGCGTCACTTTCCTCAGGATGTTATGTTTATGCTAATTTATATAGCGTCATTCATACCTCTATTTCCTCATGTTGGTATCTTAAAATTAAATCATTATGTATGTAAGTTTTGGGAATATACGAACTAGTTCCGGGAATCATAAATACTGGGAATATACGAACTAGTCCCGGGAATCATAAATACTATAAACTGGGCCAGCATCTCGGGATATTGGATCTCTAAATTGATGATAAATAAAGGTCTGGACAAATTATAAAAAGAGCAGCATAGAAAGACTTCGCATACAATATAACAACGCCTTTCGTATGATGTTTGGCCTTCCCAGATATTGCAGCGCTTCCGGTATGTTCACTGAGGGGCGTGTTCCCAACTTTGCAGCCCTCTTAAGATCCAGGGTGGCAGGGATGAGGGAAAGGATATACAGCTCCGGAAATATCCTTATCCTGGAAGCCCGTCTTACTCCAGAATCCAGCATCGATGCACACTGGAGAAAGATACTGGCCCCGCATAATTGACTTGCCGTCGCTCGCTAAAGCCGATATTTTACCGTATATTTCTTTTGATTACTTTTAATACTTCTCTTCTATTTTATATGTTCTTCTTCTATTTTACTATTTCTCTTTTGTTTTATATAATATTTTTAATGTGTGTATTTTCTTTTATATGGAATGTGTGGGATTGCACGAACCTCCCCACATTCTGGAATAAAGCTATATTTATTTATTTATTTATTTATTTATTTAAACGTGATGTCTGAAGAAACGTGGGTAGGTACGTGGTGGAATATTAAGTGTCAGAACGTGCGTTTGCATTATTTTCAAGTTGTCCAGCTAGATAAGGAATGCTATTGGTGCTTGGTATTATTATTAGGTAGGTCCGTTGCGGCTACAAGCACAGCCGGTATCACCTTGTCGCGGCCTTCGTGGCGGCGATAACCTGAGCACGACTTGTAACTAAAGCCGTAAAGAAATCAACGACGCGAGGTAGATATGTCAGAACCATGACAACATAATATAAATATTGTCGTGTCTTTAAAATATTCTGTAAATATAATGTCTCCACGTTAAAACAAATAAATGATATTGTAAAAATACAGGAAATAAATAACAGCACCATTTTACAAGAAATAAATATATCGGGTATTTTTCGCAATAAAAATGCGCATACGTAATTAAAAGATTCCGAAATTAACAATGGTAAGATGATCAATACTTTTAGAACATTCTAGATGTAACCCGTCAAAAATGACGGTACTATCATATGTCTGTTACTAAAGAATAAGTATATATTTATTTATAAAAAATAAAAAAAAGGTTTACACGAAGTTACGACGGACAGATAACGAAGTTATTGTAACTGGGGGAAAAAAGTTTTTTTTACTATAAAGAAGTTACGAAGTAACGACGGACAACGAAATTATTAAAATTGGGGCTATCTGCAACCCGTCAAAAATGACATACGTTTACATGTCGGTTCCTAAAGAATAATTATTTATTCATAAAAAATAATGTTACAGGCAGACATATGTTACAGGTAGACAGACAATGAAATTATTATTATTGGGATACGTATAAAACAATGTACCTAATATTGAAGATTTACAACTTCTGTTGAATTAAGTACAAGAAAAATCATCCGCCACATTGATGCGATTGTTGGTATAGCATTAAAAACCCACATATACGAGTAAATTCAACACAAACAGAAACGAAAAAGTAAAAAAAAATCTTTAAGAGTTCCTCAAATTTTGAATCTTAAGTATTTGAACTGGACACAATTTCTTAAATTGCATGTTCTTGAAAACAGACGAGTATTACCAGACCAATCCCTGCTTTTCCAAATTATTCATAACTTTATTGATTCTCCAAAAATCACCAGCTTTCTATCCTTCCACGTCCCATTCAGATCTACCAGACAGATCTACCTCTTCTCACTTTCAACTTATCACACAAATAATAATAAATCTTCTATCCTCTCTAAATATGCTCAGACTATAATAACGTTTTGATTTCAATAGATATTTCTAATACCAAATATGAAGAGTATCGTCATAGGGTGAGGCAGATACTGCCAATGTGAATTATATTATATTCATTACTATCTTATTATCACTATTTACTTTCACTTTTCCTCCTCATTAACACCGAGTTTTATTTGTCTTTTAAATGAATATGTAAATATTAAATTGAAAAAGGTCTGTAAAATTCATTCTCCTATCTGTGTCGTCCTATAATTGTGGGAGACGTAACTATTTTTTTTGTATTCTTTTCTTCGCATGTATCCATGCCTTCTTATTTGATGTCCAAATAAGTTTAAAAAAAAGTCTTGCAAGATTTTCGGATAGAAGATCGAACTTAGTGCAACGAAACACGTGCTTACCTACTACCGAACAGAATATAGTATAAAATGCAAGTTTTTGTATTGCAGGAATGAAATTGCAAAAGACGTGATATAATATTGTACACTCGGGTTGAAAGTTGCAATACCAATGAAAGATCGGGTAGGTACCTACTTTTGTTGAAAATGCACGAAAAAGATGTTCTACTTTCGTGATCTTAACTTGACGAATGCATATGCTATGTGTTTTCAGAATAATTTTATTTAACACTCATTGAGGAAATGACAAGGCGACGTGAAATATTTGGGCTGAGAATTTGGTGAAGAATGATGGGAATATGCTGAATGGATAGTTACAAATGAAATATAATTCTTAATATAATTAATAAAAATTAACTTAGTTTTCACCACTTTTATATTGAAAAATATCAACATGTTTCAATACAAAAATTAATTATTTTAATTAATTACTTAGTTTATTTTTATTAATTATATTAATAATGTCACCACAAAATTATTTTGCTGTTTTTGAAGAAGTTAAAATAAACTTATAGTATGTGGTCATTCAGATAAATACAGAAAATTGTATGTTTAAAACTATGGATATCAGAAAACTTCAATAATAATGATATGGGATTATTTATATAGCGCTATTTTTGTGAACATTTCACCTCAAGGGCGCTTTACACACAAAAAACTCTTACATACTAAAAGCATAGAATAAAAATGAAAAAGAAAAGAAAAAAAAAAGATCAAAACATAAAATAGTAAAAATAAAGAGTAGCACTCCAGATCAGCAAGTTAGTCCTCTTTTCATAGCACAAGCGTTTGAAAATACTAAGAATATTGATGTGACACGTATTCAGTGTTTGCATCTCTATATTTCAAACAAAAAAAAAACAACGAATATTAAAAATGTTCTGTAAAAGATTTTGTAAGCAGGTGCATTTTAAGTCTATTCTTCAATTTATGTTGCCTGGAATACAGAGCTTCTGAAGATACAGAGGCGTCATGTTATGAGTTGCTTTGTACATCAACCGACACAGTTTAAACTCTACTCTTTCAGGAAAACGAAGCCAGTGTAATTCTCGTAGAATGCTATGTGCGAGAATTTTGACGTTCCACATATTATATATCGGACATGTAATGAGACACCCAAAAAAGTGTCAGATCTTGCATCTCATTATTTAGGGAAAAAATGTTGAACATCGGGGACCTGGAAGAAAAGAACATCATGTCTGAGAATATGATGTTTTTTAGACCTGAAGGTTGAGACAATCTAGAACTACTAGTCAGTTGTAGAAATTTTCCTGGTCGCAATAAACAAAGTATCACTAAAAGATAGGATTAGAAGTTTATGCATCCGTGATAGCCTGGGTGGCACGGGCATAAACAGTAATTTGGAAGAACGACAGCTGAGATAGACTCTTGACTGAGACCACCAGACCACACAGTAAAGCGGGCAATATCTGTGGAGCTTCATAGACAGTCATCCAGAGGAAGACCCAAGAATTCCTGTAAGATTCAATGCTCCAAAGTCTTGCAGAGAAACGGCCTTGGTGAAAGCGACATCCAGAACCGAAGAAAAGCCTGAGAACGAGAAGAGCCGACCTCAAGAGCCTACCTAGGCAATGAGTTGGAACAGTGCCAGGAAGAAGAAGGAGATTAAACAAAATAATTACAGCCAACGTGACTTGAATAGGAATTTTATTTTTAAAAATTATTTTAAATTAAGTTTCCGTTTATCAGCCGATTCAAAGTTATAATAAGTTTTGTACGTGCCGATAACGTATGTACGCCTGTCTGTCGGTCCGTAAAAAAGTATCAGGAATTGGTGCAATTCCTGATACTTTTATATTTTGCTACTTATTCCTGCATTCCTGCAATTCCTGATATTTGTATATTTTGCTACTTATAACTTATATTGTTTAATGCATATTCATTTTAATTTTATATTATATTTTTATGTAAAAGCCTATACACATTGCTGCTCTTTACTTTATATTTTAATTTTTATACTCATGTTTTGGTGCTATACAGATAATGTTTAATGTATGTGCTTTTTGAAATTTATACTATATTTTTTATGTAAAAGCCTATACCTAATGGGCGTAAATAAAAAATAAATAAAATAATAATAATAAATAAAAACAGCGCGCGGCTCAAGCAACACGAAAGGTCGAAATTACACGGGCTGGACATTTTAATATTATTATTTAATTTTAATTTTAAGCGAACAGTCAATTTAAAAAAACAAACTGTTTTCTATTCATGAATTTACAACATCAAAATTTTGCTATTATTATGTCCCGTGATTTTTCACGGATGTACGGCTAAAAAAAATATTTAAGCAAGTTGAAGTAAATAATCTTATAATGAATATTGAATAAAGCTTTACACGAGACTATTTATAATTTAATCTATTGGCGCACTGGCGGATACCGGTATTTTAGAGGACGAATTTAGGTGACAATATTGCACCGGTATCTGCGAGTGGCATTTATCGAAGATAATGCTTATTCAGCGTGTGCAATCTTCTCACACACGTCTGTAGTAGGTTCAATAGTTCAAAAGTACGTGCGCAGATAATGATTGAATCATTCCTTGACAACTACTTATTTTCTTGTTACATTGCAAAAGTGTACATATATATTTTTTATTTATTTATTTGGTCATCCAACAGGGAGACACAATCGCTTGGTAAGGCGAAATACAAAAAAAACAAATTAAATGTCTCCCACAATTAAAGGATAACACAAATAGGACATAACCATAGATAAGTCAATTTGACAATGACAGATGTAACATCATTTAACCGATTGATCCAAATTTAACTTTAACATAGATACAAAGGGGCTCGTGATGTGTATAGTATACATGATCAGAGAGGGGGATGAGTTTCTAGTATCTGCCTCATCTTATGATGATACTCTTCATATTTAGTGTTAAAGATATCTATTGAATTTAAGAGGTTATTATAATCTGAGCATATGCGTGGAATGGGAGAGGATTTCCAAATGTTGGTTTGATAAATTGGAAGGGAAAGAGGTACTTCTGTCTGGTAGGTCGGAATGGGACGTGGAAAGCTAGCAAGCTGGCGAATAAGGAGTTATGAATTATTTGGAAAAGGAAGGATTGATCTGATATATTATATTATCTAAATACAATAATTTCGTTGTACATCTGTCTGTCCATCCGTCTGTCGGTTCGTAAAGTACGTAATATCCTGGAATTAAAGCTTTAGATAATTAGAGTGTGACACGCAATCAGCGCGCAACACACAATGGTTCAGGCAACACGCAACTGTGACACGCCCATCAAAATTACCGTGATTTTTCATGGGCTAGTATTATATGAGTTACATATAATACTAGCCGTAAATCCGTGAAACATCCCGGGACATAATAATATTTAATAACGACCCCTGCGTGTAACATGCCCCCCCATGTCATGTTTGATGTGTCATACTCGGGCGCCCAGGCCTCATTAGCGGCTAGTCATCAACAGTGTTAATGTTGTAATTCCAGCCTAATTCTGACTAGTTACGCACAGACAGACATTTGAAATTAGGATAGTTATTATTATTACAATATACACTTTTAAATTTAACTTATATCGATCTACAAGGTGAATAATGTTTATCTACAGTATGATATATTACTCAATTTAATGGTTTAATAGGTATGCAAAATTTGAATCAAATTGGGAGGGCGAGGGGGAAATGTTACCTATGTTACCCGCCGGGACCTAAAGAATAAGTGTTCAAAATTTGAGTCAGATCGAACAAACGGTGCAGGTTTGTATAGAGATCAGACAGAAATTGAATTTTATGGGTATAGATATAAACAAACACACGTGACAATCGGCCGACTACTTTTCGAGTTTTGCGAATATGCGCAGGCTGAATTTTTATATATAAGATGTAGCTTTGCATTTCTAACTAATTTTTACTGTTTAATACAATGCTATTATGGCCAATAGTAATCTGTCACAGGAAGCGAGGCCAGCGGTACATAATAGAATTCTGGTGCCAGCCCTAACATATGTAAGTGATGCCTGGAATTCGCAAAAAAATAATGCAGTGGAGGTAGCTAAGGCGACTGCGTGGAAAATCTTTATACGATAAATTGAAGAACAAACAAAATAGGAAAGGAATGAATGTAAGGTAGATAGACTAAAGAAAGGAACGCTGAGATGGTTTTGTCATGCGGAACATATGGGCTGGGAGAGGATGATAAAGAAAATAGTGAGGCGAGTGTCGAAGGCAGCAATAACCAAAGGCATCCATGATAAAAAAAATCGTTTTCAAATTTCTGCACGATTTTAATCATATTTGATTTGTATCGATGTACGTAACTTTCATGATACTCCAACGCCTAACAGTCGAAATATTAAAAAAATGCAAACTTATAATAGCTTAAAAATATAGCTTAACTCCTTAACTGTTGAGATTTCACTCAAAAATCATCAAAGTGTAAAAAATGTTTTCTATTAAAAATTAAATGAAGAAAAATTTTCCGAAGCTTTTACGAGGCTACGAGACCTGTGTATAAAATTTCCATTTCCAAAAAAATATTTTAAATGTGTGATAATTTTTTAAACAAATTGACAACTGTGAAAAACATATTTATAAATTTAAAACTATTATTGCCATCTGTATATTTTGATGTACACCAATTACCACGCTACTACGATGTATTTAATCCTATCCGAATTGAATTGGTTTGCGTCATTGCTATTTTAAAACACCGCTGCGTACAATAGTAGCAAGTCGTAATCATGAAAGATTAAAGATAACGTATATTACAAAAAATTACAAAAAATATTTAAGGGCGGAAGATTCAAAAAATATATTTTATTTAGATACGCCTACCGATCGAAGCTCTGTGAAATGCTATACTAGCTGTAGTACTGTTTGCCTAGTATTTAGGAGTTTATACATTTATAGCGCTTAGTTTTAAAGTAAAATAAATTTACAACTTTACTGCGTTTACTTTTAATTAATTAAGCCGAACTTACCTACGATAGTAAAACTGCTTCATCCTTACGCTTTCTTTGGGTGAGAGTTTTTTATCAGTCTTCAATTTGTGCTTTATTTTTCTCTTTCGCAAACCAATTTTGAAAACAGTTTGATTGAACCCGGAACAAGATTTCATGCTATCTATGTTTAGGCCGAGTTCAATACGCGTTTTGAAAAATTGTTTCACATTTTAGTATCGCACAACTTCACTAACCGAAGACCGGTGGCTAGATATACGGTTGAAAACCATAGTTTTTATTATCACTGGATATTTGAGATTTATGTGCGTTAAAAACATTTTGTTCGAAGCATTTCACTACACCCGTTTTTTTTAATAAATAAAAGTTTAACGTCAGCTGTGGATTACACAAAAACAATGTTATTTACGTGAAATACGTTCTCGGAGAATGACAGATGACCTATTTACTCAATTGAAACGTGAAAGCGTGGGAAAATCAATACTCCTTCGGAAGCTTTTCTCGAACCTGGATAGGATGAATACTGAAAAAGCTTTCAATAGAATTACACAGATGGCACTGAAGAAAATGCAATAAATAAGGCAAGGCGCTAAGGTGATTACTACTAGACCACGAATAATACTGTCACAATTCATTCTGTTGTTTTATGTTGGATTAAAATTAAAGTTCGTTTAAAGCATAGATTTTTACGTAAACGGGTCGTTTGATTGGAGGAGAATGCAAAAATCTATGCTTTAAACGAACTTTTACTCTGATCCAACTTGAAACGATCGCCCCATAGTCAAGTTTTTTTATTGTCATACCTATATAAATACAGTGAGGTTTCCTTTGCACGTTTGAGAAATGAAAAATTACGGCAATTTTTCTGAATTGAATATACAGTTGAAACTTTCTTTATATAAAAAAAAACAACAATACAGTTGAAACTTTCTTTACGAAGGTAATATCTACTTATATTATTACGTTATCAAATTAATAATTAATTATTAGTAATTCTAATTTATTTTAATTGTATACTTACAATTATTGTGATTGTTTTAGTAACACGTTTTGCTAACAACCCAAAAATTAGATCATATAAATTTGAATCGTCATTAATCGTGCAAGCACGATTATATTTTATTTATTTATACCAATTTATATTTTATTACTATTAAATTTTTTTTCTAAGCGTGGGCGTTAGGAAGATTAGATTAGATTAGATTTATTTTACATACATATTGAAAATATAAAATCGGAAATGTTTTATGCATTCCTTCAGTTGAAATTAAAAAAAAGGTTTAATATTTAAATCGCTAATTCTGGAATACAAAATCTCAATTTTGTTCCTTATATCACAAGAAGGGCGATTTATATAATTCGTATTGAAATTTGGATGTTTAACATATTTTTTCTGAAGGTAAATTTCTTCAAGATAAAAATAAACAAGCCTATTTATTATCAGAAACTTTATAGTTTGAACATTTCAATGCTGGTGGTGGAATTATTGATAGATTTTTTTTTAACATAATCTTAATATTTATTTTATAGTAAAAAATCCTCATTTGTACAGATTTCAATTATTTAAATATACTAAAATTAAAAATATTAATTATTAATATTATTAACACCTAGTATATGACCACTATTTACTGAATAATCAACATGTTTCGGGACCAATGATCCTTCATCAGGATACACCGTATACTAAAAATTAAAAAATGGAAGAGTAGCCTTATAAAAACCTAACCTAAATATAAGGGAATTTAAGTCACTTGGAACTAATGTTAAAACAATTTAAAAACAAATTTACAAAAATGATTTTGTTATTTATAATATTTAATTTGCTACTAACCCTTTACTAATTTCTAAAATTTATAATTCATGTTACCGTAATTAAATGTTTTAATATTTATTTTATTTTATTTCTACACCTTTGTTCATATTAACATAATGGTTTATTTCCATAAGCCGTTTGGAAAATTCAGAATTGTTATTGCTATTTAAACATTTTAAGTGCTCCTTAAATCTAATTTCGAAATTTCAACTATTTTACTTGTATACAAATTATTGAAATCATTACAAATTAATCTATAAATCATGTTTTTTTAAATAAATTTAAAAATATTATACATATTCTTGTTGTTTAATTATTCTTAATTTATTACGATTGTGGTAATTTACTTTTTAATTTTTATGTTAACACAAATGATTGAAATACAATATAAAAATATTTATGTATATAATTTTATTCAAATCTGTAAGGCACTTTTGTCAAAAATTGAAAAAAAATGTAAAAATACTACAATAAAAAAATTAAATACCTCGTAATTAATAAATGAATTAATGTTCTGGTGAATCAATTAGAAAGATACACGTTAAAATACATACATGTACACAAAAATATGAAATTAATTTAATTCGTTTTTTAAAATTATACACAAATCATCAAACTGAACGGAGCAGCGTAAGTAGACACATGAATGGAATTATTTCGTTACGTTTGACTCACCAAATTTCGGCAGGCACACCAACTGCAGAGTAACCAAGATTGATCCTCTCCGAACTTCGCTCTCTTCTCGCAGTTTGGTTCTGGTTGTCTTGGGAGCTTCTCCGCACAGAGCTCCATTTTTGGGCCATCGATCACCGCTCTTTCTGATGCACCACAATTGAAGATGTCGACTGGACAGCGCCGGGCCGCCATAGCGCGCGCCCGCGGGCCGATATGCCGCGGCGGGGAACGAGTTTTTGACATTTGGACGATGAGAGAAATGAGATGCTCCATATCTATCATCGCCATTCGCGTTTAAAATAATTATCGCCGTTCGTACGTCGGTCACAGTGTAAAAATTAGTGAGTTGCAGCTAAATACTAGCCAGTATAATATGATAGGGTAAATACATTTATATGTATGAAGGCATAAAAATGAAAGCGTGTTTCTATGCAATTTTGCATAGTTACTCTTTAAGGGATTGCGCCACCTCGAGGCATCAAAAAAATTCAAATTAAATATTTTTAAGATTTTGAATTAAATTAACTAATGCGAATAAAAAATTCGTTTTAAAATTATTGTTTACGGCAAATGTACGTTGGTTAATATTCTTCATTAACCTTCGGGCACCGGAATATAGAAAATACTACGGGGGTCAGATCGGGGTACAAAGGAGACCCCATTCAAATTTGCGTTTTAATGAAGAATAATGATTTGAAAATGTTCTATGTCCCATTAAATTACATTTCTTATGTACAATGCGAACAATATTCTACAAAATTTTTCGTCATTTCGTAAGAAACCGTAGTATTTTGAACGGGAGTGTTAATTATTGTGAAAATTTTGAAATGGCGGGGTAATGTGCTGACCCTCAAGGGTCGCCTCCGTGACGCGCGCAGCTAGTGATCATGTCGCAGGGTTTGAGTGTAATAAAATTTTTCATTACTTTCTTGTTAAATGATGTAACAAGATATCGAAATTTTTTTAATTTTTTTTTTAATTTTACGCTTCAACAAACCAAGAGGCCCAATTAGAAGCGAAACACATCGCAAAATACCCAGGCTTGAGTAAATCACGTAGATTAATTGTCACCTCACCGGGAATCGAACCGGGAACCTTTGGTGTGAGAAGCCAGTGTCATAGCTAGGGAATGCAACCCCGAGTCGGGATTGCCCTTTCGGGATCCCTCGAGATTAGAATTTCCAATACCACGGGATCCCTACGGATCGGGATCCCGAATACTTTTGTGTTTTTTTGTTTGTTTATAGAGCTGAATAGCAATTAACGATAATGCCTTGCATTTTTATATCAGCAATTTTAATAAAATGTTCATTATTAATCATTGCATTAAAGTTTTTGTAGGCGTTTTCCAAGCATCAATCAGTCAATGTTATAGAGTAAAAACTACTGACTAGTAGTAGTTTTTTATTACTGTTAGGTTGATAAAATACAGTAAATATTGTTCTAAGCTATTTTCATTATTTGAATGTGATATGAACATAAGTTTTAAGTACTTACTAAAAGCTGTATAGACGTATACAATTAAACATAAAAAACATAAAAAATGTTGATCAATCCCGATAATCCCGATAATCTCGTCCGATTTTCGGGATTGATCTCGTTAAATGCCTTGAGATCTCGCGGGATTGCATTCCCTAGTCCTAGCCCGCCGAGATAATGAGATCAGTTTGAAAATATATATTTTTTCTTACAAATATTTTGTTTTTGATTCATATTGATATTTCTATTTGATATTATTGATATTTCTTTTAAGTAATATTAAATATATGTAGCTATTGCATATTTTACGTACAAATACATAGTTTTCATTTTATAAAATTTCTAATGAAAATTACATCGTAATATTTTTATATATACAAAAATGTACATAAAAAAATCTAAAAACAAGTTAATAAGAAAAAAGCGGAGATAACATGCAGCCAAATATAAAATGGACATAGATTTTTTACTTTGATTAACTACCCCATAAATATATAAATTCTGCATAGTACAAAAAAATTTAAATTTAAGATTGTTTTAGCTTTTATAAAAAAATCCGGAAACTTATAGTGTGATTTACATTTTGATTTTATAATTTACAAAGCAATTTTTAAGGAGGATATATATGATTGAAATTTTGTATATTGAACACTACGATTCTCCGTCCACTCTGATGATGTTAATGAATAGTCAAATAAAATGAAACTGGTCTTTCCATAATATATATTTCTACCGCATTTATACCTGTCGTTGTAATGTTTAGCGTGTGTTAGTTAGTTCATCAAGACAGGACAATGCTAAATTATTTAAGCACCGTGGGGGTACATACCTACTTAATAAATAGGGAAAATAACGGACGTCGTTTGGCGAAGGTTTATTTATGAATAAATTAGCGGTATTTACCCGGCGTTGCCCAGGATGTCGATTTGGTTATATTGCATTATTCAAGAATAAAGTTTAGGAGAATGGTGTTTTTTTTCTTCGTCTTTAAATAATAATTATATGTGCAACACGTGGGGGGTGAGGTTGGGGTGGGAGGCGAAGAACAGCGAAGAGGGACTCACCGCATATCCAGGACCGTTTATGAGTAATAGCTCCCATATTGGCCCTACACTTTCACCACGCAGTTAGCCATTATGTTAATGCTAAAGCGGGCATACTAGCTACGTCGCTGATGCTGTGTAATCGTTAGCGTAGTTGTTGGATAAATAAAATATTTACATAAATAACTTTTAAAAATCTGTGGTTGTTCTTGTGTGAATCGGTGTAAAGTGATCACTAAAGGCAGTCAAGAAGGGTCGTAAGCCCTGCGGACGCCCAATGAAGACTTCCATACATGCTTTCCCATATAAGTAGCCTTGTCTCTGTGAGATATATATATATATATATAATTTATCTTAATTAACAATTAAACATATTTATTTGACATACAGGATACCGGACTGTTAACGATTAACAGAAAGGCAATTCGGAAAGAATATATTGCACAGCGTGTAACAAAACTAATACAAAATACCTTATAGGTAGTTTCTTTCCTAAATTATTAGTCGAAAATGTTCAAGTATCACTATTATAATACCAGTAGTTGTAGAGAAAGCTACTTATTATATTGTAAGTGACTAGAATTCTTATTGGATATAAGTCTAATTGATTCACTAATGTGTAATTTTTTATCTAACATTTATTTCAAATTGAGATATAAAGATTTTAACCTATTCTTCACAAATTTGTTTCTTCACAATCACGTGATTTAAAAAAAATAGTGCTTTATAATTCAGAGAAATAAAATGATAGATTTCAGACTCCTTATAACCTTATAACCCATAGATTTTATTTGTATTAAAATTTCTTTTCTAAAAAAATATTACAAGTGCTACTTAAAATTGTTTATAATTGTTTTCTTCTAAATTTCTAGATAATGTTTTTAACACAGTTTCTACTTTATTTCTAATTGTTGAATAAAATTGAGTCAACAAATCTACGAGTAAGGGCCGGTTGTTTCAAGTTGGATTAAAGTAAGCGTTCTTTTAAAGCATAGATTTTTACGTTCTCCACCAATCAGACGATCCGTTTTCGTAAAAATCTATGCTTTGGTCGACCGCTTACTTTGATCGAACTTGAAACAACCGGGCCTAAATCAATAAAAGATTAGCAGATATAGAAACTATTACTTTATCTGCAAGTTTCTTTTTAAAGTAGTTAAGCTGTCATGGGAAACATTTACAAACTCACTGTACTCATTATAGTCTGTGTAGTCTAGACAGTGATGAATAATATGAGGTAGTTTGTACAATATATCATTAATTAATTCTAAATATTGCAATTATCCTTACACCATTTCGGCCCGCCTTCGCCCGGTACAGTTTTTTTTAATAGTGATACACTATCAATGCAAATTATAAAAAATGTCTCGATAATAGAAGACGTCCGTCAATGACATGCGCCCTTAAGGGTGGGCAATTCTCGTAATGTACTCCCCCCACCCTACACAGCCGCCGATGTCCCGTGACACATATTAAATTAGGGCCATGTCCTATTTTTTAAACACGTTATATATTAAGATATTTGATTTAATGATTTGGTTTAAAGGACAAATTTGATCTGCGGTAAATGAGATGTTTAATTCGTCTCAATTGGTCAAAATTGCTGGAAATTTAACCATTATATCTTAGTTATATATAATTGCTTTTTACTTTTTACTTTATATTATATTTATCTTTATATATTTGCTTTTTAAGTATATGCTTTCCATTTTTTTTTCTTTGAACGATCCATTACATAAATGTACCCTTTTCCTATTTGTTTGTAATAGCCCTGTAAGACGTAAATAAATAAATAGAAAAATAATAATGATGGTGATGAATTTGATGAAATTTTATAGAAAAAAAGTAGTGTAAGTTATCCTTAAAAGGTATGTGAAAAAGGGATAGGTGCTACCATTGACGTTTTTGTAGATCATTTAATTTTACACAATTCTTTCCTAAAGGATTTTTTGTTTCTCTAACGGATTAGGCAGCGTTTTCCACGAGAGCGCTTTAGCGGAAAATTTGTTCCTGACTTAATTCACTAATACCATTAATGCTCAGCTCCTATATGCGATAGGGTAATTTTTAATACACAATAATCTTTCTAGAAACAGCTTATCTTTTGACGTAGGCCTCCTCTGAAGATTTCTATTTTTCTATATACTTTGCAAATCTGATCCATTCTGGACCAGCCACCTTTTTTTAGATCGTCTTTCCATCTTTTCGTTTGTCCACCTTTATTTATTTTACCGTCTCTTGGATACCATTCTGTTCATATAATTAATATATATACCTATATAAAAAATATATTTTTAGTTAATAAGATTAGAATGTTTTATAAGTTTAACAGCAAAAAAGGCTAATTTAATTTAATTTAATTAATCTTTCTGGAGAAATGCAAACCATAGTAGTAAAAACCGCATACAAATCCGTTTAGTGGTTCTAGAGATTAGCGCGGTTATACAGACAGACAGACAAACGCTCGCCGGGGACTTCCTTTTATACTACGTATTGATATAGTAGTATTTAAAAAGAAAAATTCCATTATATAATATCAGTGGAGTGGGAGAACGTAATTTAGCGATTCTCGGAAATATTAGAAAATACGTAATATTCTTCTACTTGATTGATTCATCTGACTATATTACGTTGTGACGTCACAAACTTGTTTAATAAATAATTGGACCCGCGGCAACACATTAAGATTTATACAAATAGTATCATTAATGACAGATTTTGTGGTATTTCTTTTATCTCTTGTTAAAAAAATGATGTCACTATTGAAAATAGTTCCCAAAGGGATCATCATTAATTAATAAAAATGGCTTCATCTCTGTGAGACATATATAACTTTTGAACACCACTTTCGCGACCGCTGATATATATAACTTTTCAAATAGTGTATTCAGATATCTGGATGATCATGGGAATCATTGAACGTTATGTAAAGTAATCACTTGACAGATCGTAAGCCCTGTTGAAGCCCAAAAGCGACTTTCTTGCCTAATATATGTAACAATTCAGGTGTTTATAAACTTTCGTGCAAAGATTGTACAGCCTTTTATATTGGAAAAACCGTTCGAAATTTTAATGTAAGAGTGAAAGAGCATTTAAGATGTCTTAATAATCATGATTTTTCTGAATTTGCAAATCATTTATTAGAAAATGATCATGGTTTCGATAAAAATTTAGGACTTCTATTTTACACCTAAATAATTTTAGTCAGAAATATAATAATTTAGAATAATTAGAAATAATTAAGGCATGTAACTATTCAATGTTTACTGTTATACATGTTTACTATTCGATACATTACAATGACACTCCTCTCCTACTCACGAGTTGTATTACTCCTGTAGAAGAGAAATACCATTGTGAAAAAAAACTGTAAAAGCTCTATTATTAAAACTGTATATACCTTCCTATATATATTAACCAATAAAAAAAATGTAAAAGTAAACAAAATATTATTTATAATCAATTAAATTTAACTACTAGTCCAACTCTAAAAAATTTTCCAATAATTTTGTGCAATCAAGAACTTCAGCAATAATATTTAAAATTAATTTTTCAAATAATTTAGAAAAACCAAAAACAAAAACATCATTCATTTTAATATTTTGACATTTATAAAACACCCTGACGAAGGAAAGGTTTTTCCGAAACGTGTAGGTGTAATAAATCAATATATGTAGATATAAACAAATATTTTATTTTTAATAATTAGAAACCTTTAACAAATTAATAATAAAGTAAAATAAAGGTAATTAAAACAATATAGCAGATAAATAAGATAAGAAGATAAAATAAACAATAAATAATAATTACGGAATTAAACATATTTAAATGCGAAATGAACAGTAATAAAAACACTTTAAAAAAATAAATTTGTATAAATCACGGGGAACAAAAAATCAATAAAAATGTAATCCATTAAACTGTAATTAGTTCTACTGGCTATTCTTCTTCAATTCAGGTATGCTCCTACAACGAAAAATGTCTACGAATTTTGAGAATTTGTTTCCAAGTCGATGCATGCGTGTTAACGGAGAATTCAATGGTTAGTTATTCCTATGGGTAAAAATACTAATAATCAATGTGAGTACTTACTTGCAACACCCAGTTCTTTCCGATGCAGGAATATCAGTGACTGTCATGCTGTTGATGGCCATTTTTAATACTTATTTTCGTGTGCTATTATTTATGGTGTGTATAAACAATTATTGTCTAACAATACTTTTTTGTAAATCTAGGAACTTAGATTTTGTACATCTTGGTATTTTAAATCCTCTCCGAGATTTTTCTGTAAGAAAAAATAAAGGTTTAATTTTCAGAAAATATAAATGTTATATAATAATCTATACTAATATATAAAGAGGTAAAGTTTGAAAGTTTGGATGTAGAAGGTAATCTCCGAAACTACTCATCCGATTTCAAAAATTCTTTCACCAATATTTAGAATGAACTTTCACGGTGGAAATAGGTTATATATTAAGGGGGGGGTAAGGTTTTAACTTTTTTTTTTTGCATTTTATTTTTAATTTTTTAAATGAATGTATAACATCGTAAGAATATTGTGTCAAAATTTTAAGTCAATCGGAGCAAAATTGACGAAATTATGAACATTTGAGCGATACTCAGACTGATTTTCTATACCTGCTCGGGCAGCTAAGAAACGCGCTCACCTGAGGACTACCGGACATGCTATTTGCATTGGAAGAGTTTTGCGTAGACAAGGACAAACAGATGCTGATGATGAAAGCTCTTTGCCGTGTGAACATGGCATCGACGATTATGTGTAAGTATAAAATAAGTGTTGAGTTTTATTTTGAATTTTACAGTGTGCAAAACTTTAAATCGTCTTCCCCACATCTCACGTTTTCAAAGTCGGTGTCCATCATAACTTCAAAACTACGCTACTAAAAATCGCGTTTTTCCCTTCAAAGTGTTCCAAAAAATTGAAAAATTGAAATTTCAAAAAACCCTCCCAGCGTTACCTGGGAAAATCTATTATCTAATGATTGAACTTTGATTTTTTGATTTCAGATGATTTAGCACCAAGTTATGATGGACACCGCAATTCTACTTTTTTCCGAGACACGTCCGAATAATTGCTGCCATTGCCGTATTTCTTAATATTTCGTCTTGAAAATTTTACACAATATTCTTCAAATATCATACTTTAATGTACTATTGGTTTTAATAAAGAGATTTTAACTGTGTCGTCACAAAAAATTCACAAAAACATGCCTTTTTTATACGAATTAACCTTACCCCCCCCTTAATTATCACGTTAAAATATATGATCTTTTCATGGTGATATGATAAAGTCGACAAAAAAATTTACGAATGCCGTCTAATTGGTAGGTAATAGCTATTTAAATAATTTCTATAGAGAAGTTGCAGAACTCAAAAAGTTCTATAAAAAAGTCCGCAACGACATAAATCTATATCGAGGGTAGAAAGCCAAAAGGGCGTTAGTGATTATTTTGAACTTAATTAATAGGAGAGCAAAAGAAAGTTCTGTCAATCTGATTTTGTTAATATTTCTTTTGTTATTAAACAATTTTCATATTTGTTATTCCAAAACACAAATGAAAATCATTTAATAACAAGAGTAATATTGACAAAATCAGATTGACAGAACTTTCTTTTGCTCTCCTATAAAGTTCAAATTAACCAATATCGCCTTTTTGGCTTTCTGTACTCGATATGTTAAAGTTAATACACAAATTGATAAGACAAAATATTACTAAAAGTTACTTAATATCTACGCGTGCGAAGCCGCGCGGGTGTTCTAGTAAAATATATAGTAGATTCCTCCCTAAATTAAATCGAAAATGATTAAGCAATAATGTACTGACATCAATAGTTATGGAAAAAGCGACTTAAAATGTTGCATTTTTCTCTATATTTCAGACTTTATATTTTATTTCGATACAATGTTAAACTATCATTAAAGTAATTTATATAAAATATTAATTCCCACTCACGCAAGTCAAATAAAATGATTAAATCTTGCGGAAATTCACAACTATTTTCTTTTCAAGGTTTTAATCATTTTATCTGTCATATTTGTCATTATTTATGAAAAAAGTCAGAAATATTGAAAACAAATGCTAAATTTTAAGTCGCTTATCCCAATAACTATTGATATATCAGGTTGAACATTTTCGAACTCGTAGGTAATCGAGACAGGATTACCTGTTAGGTATTGTGGACCATATTTGTTACACCCTGTATGCATTTATATGTATATGTAATGTAATATATGTATATGTAATGTGTTGAATAGTTGAAATTTTATGCGATTAAGGATAATTATTGAAAATTATGATGATTGTATATCATTAGTTATTGTACATTCTCAATAGGAACAGAATTCCAGTTTATGTTACGATATAAGATAATAGCAAATTGTGAATAAAATAGGTACAATCAAACAACAAAATACAAAATTTATTGTATTTTGTTGTTGAACCATCTGAAAAGGGGACGAACATAAAAACATATATGAAATAAAAAATTAAATTGGACCAACATACTAGTAGCTACTGGTAAAAGGACAGAAAGAAAATCTGTCCTATTTTCTCCTTAACTTCGTGTAATGTAAGTAATTTCGTTCGAATTCACGGCAAAAAAAGAAGTTAAACGGCTGGAGACGGGGCTTGAACCCCGGGCCAGCAAACCGAAGGCGGCAACGATAGCGATGTTGCTACCGCCGAGTCTGCGTTATCCGACGTGAACCATTCCTAATTATAAAATAAGGTTATAGGGCGCAGAATATATTTTATATAATATATTTTCTTTAGGTACCTACACTGGTTTATAAATATTTTTTTCGAGACCAGTGACATCTTCGATATGGTGCAGTAGCTACGATACCTGGCTCTCACCCAGGAGGCTCGGATTCGGTTTCCGGGACCGGAATATATTTTTCTCATTTTATTTTATTTCGACATCTATTTCATTTTACTATTAATTATTATTTAATTATGTTGTCGCTAGAGTGATATCGTTATCAAAGGACAGTATTGCGTTAAGTTTTACATACAATCGCCAGGGTTTAAAATAGTACCATTAACTGCCGGCAGGGGAAAACTTGTCAATTTGAGAATTAACACTTTTGCACAGAAATATTAAGTTTATTAATGTCTTCCTATCTAAAAAACTAAGGATATTGAGTTCTCCCGTGAGTATTTTGTAATTAATTGAAGAAATGGATAGAATTCATATTATTCATAATGGAAGAATATTATCGTAACTATCAGGAATAAGTGCCTAAAGGAATTATTGTGATAGCTTTAGCGAATATTATGAATTGTACGAGCGATACATTCGATTGAGCGGTTGGTATGTTTATGTTTGATCGCTGAAGGCTGGACGGAACGTTTGCTCCATTTAACTTGGAAATATTCCAGGAATTTACCAGAGTTTATCGAAGGATGTTATTAATACTAGCTATAATTCCGCATACCATTGTCAGTTATCGGTCAAAAGCGGTTTATCGCGAACAGTTAAGCTCATTAATTTTAACTGTAATGATTTTTCTGCATTATAACGTGCCATTGAAAAGACAATCTGACACGTAGATGAAACTGGAAATTTAGGGAAAGTTTGTAGGTCCATGAAAGAGCGTTTGGTTGTATTTTTGATGTTTATTTCTCCCAGAGTTAGGCTCCGGGAGCCAGTGAAAGTGTACAAGTAAGTAAGCAGAACCAGAGTAATGAAATGACTGATTAACTGATGCAAAATATCAAGGGGTACGTTTACGTAGCCTGATAACACTTTCTTCGTCCCCCGATCGGGAAACCTTATCGCTAACCGATGGACTTTGAATGTCTGGTTCTCAACGGGCCCCCGAGCCAACGGGAACTTGGGTCAGCAAAACTGGATAGTGTAAATCGGGTAGTGCGATGTCCTCTGGTCATCGCTCCCAGGTACGGCGAGTGAAATTCCGTGTGGTAGGATTACTGACGCTGTGCGTACATTACCCCCATAAATGAGAACACTATTTTTTTTTGTTTTTTTCCACTACATTCAATTGATAGTATCACTACTAAATATTTCCGAAACGTCTGATTCCTTCTTCAGGTGAGTGTAGACTGAATTGTATGGGAGTGTGTTTCAGGTGTATGGGTAGGGGAATAGAAGGAAGAACATTATTGGACCAAGTGAGAAGAATCGACATATTATGTAAGACTCTCGGAATGGACTCACTAGTCCTTCAATACACGTGTACATAATTCTACAAATGACATGAAATGTACAGTTATTAGTATTTCAATTGCTTAATAATTTTGGCAATGAGTTTTCAAAACAGGTATACAATGGCCAAACCGTCGAGTAATTGGCTGTTACAGAGAAATTTATAGTAGACAGATAACGTTGGTTATCTATGTATTGCGAGTGAATGAATTGTGGGTGAAACAAATTGCGGTTTGATAACAGGAGCGAGCGTAGATCGTTCAATGACAATGAATGTTTTTACACGGAGCAGGCGGCGGTCGATTTTGAACTGGTGAATTAGGCTCTGGTGGGCCGGCGCATCGGAGGTAATGATACCAGGTAGAGAATTTGCCTATCCCTGCTGTAAAATCATTTTGTGAATATAAATTCGTCTAGTATCCAAAACCCTAAATTCCCTATAGAGACATTCACTATCGAAATGGTTTTTTCATTATAATTCTCAGTAGGACTTTTTGTGTCTTATAAGTATCACCCAACCGTAATATTCCGTATCCTCCACTTAAAGAATTGGTCCACAATAACGCCCAGATATTTTATGTGAGATGCATTTTCTATCTCACGTGCTTATAACTGAGTAGTAACTTCGGATTCATGGGCACGATGACAGAGTTGATTCTGATATGAAAAAAATTCGTTTGAAAAAAAAACGTTACTTTTTTACTCTTCGCCATTATCATTTTCCACATGCTAACACGAAATATGCAATTAGAAGCAATGACTCAGAAGACACGAACACGATCTCTGATTGAATAATGGACCCGCATACGAAGACCACTTCCTATGGACGCAAATAGGGACTACTTACTATGGGTCGATTTTTTGGTCATGGCATTCGCATTTCTTTTTTTTGCATTTTTCCCATTTTTAAAGAAAAATGCATTTTATTAAATAAATAGAGATGCGAATGCGGAATACGTGACGCATCAATATTCTTTCTATTTTCAAACTAAGCTAAACGCTTATGCTATAGAAAAGGGACTAACTTATTGGTGTCCTCGAACCACCAAACACCAAATCACTAGGCGAGCGTCATGACCATTACACCAACAAGCTACTCGATACATGTCAATATGTGCGTAATCGCTATGTAGCGAGAAAGAGACACATTTATTTGACTGCTTCACGCAAGACAGTAACGCAACAACGCACGTAATTTCAGTTGATGCGCGCGTAGTGTATTGTTCAAAATAAAAGTAAACTCAACACAACGATATCATTTTTAAAACTTTTACAAATTTCTTGGTTGTTATCCATAATTTTTTGTGATTTTTTTATATTTAACTATGTACTCACACGTACATAAATAAACTCGTTAAACAAAAAGCATAATTATATTAAAAAATAAAGTATATTGTTTATTTTTAACTAAAATTTATGTTCTACACCTACAAGTTTCAGCTGTTGAAGGGCGTCGGCAGAATCATTATTATTATTAAGATGTAATTAATATTATTGAATTCACACCGTTATTTTAACCGGTTGCACATGGTAAAATATTTGAGATTTCCAACTTATTGTATCGATGATTGGTAAACTGAGATATATTGTTGGCTAGTAACAGTGGTTGCCCGTAGTATTTTGAAAAATCAGTTACCAATCATCGACACAATTAGGTGCACATCTCAAATAACGGTACAGTAGCCGGCAAACATCTTGAAATTCTACGGCGTAGAGGGGGGAAGTTTGCGCATCTACCTTTCCAACAACGAGACCCAAATTTCGTCTTCTGCGCATTCCCCCACTACTCCAAAGAATTTCAAGAAGTTTGCCGGCAACTGTAAGCGTGTCAATTCAAGTTCAAGCGGTTGAAATACCATCACTAATTTCCTCTCCAATCCCAAAAATAAAAATATTCAACAAATCTATGTACTAATTATACTGTAATAATAAACAAATGGATACTAGCAACAGATTTATCAGTCAACGACTACACATGTATGTATGTATGTACTGAGTGCAAGCGCGGATCCAGGGGGGGGGGGTCACGGGGGTCATGACCCCCCCCTGGGCTGGGTCCAGGACCTAGGTGGACCACTAATTAAAATACTCATACTCACATTCAGTCACTTATTAACTTTTTTATTTTTCAGGTACTACTGTATCTTTAAGCAGAATACTGCAATCGAACTCGATTGATTTAAAAAAAGCTGCGGACGCTATTAATGATACTATAAGTGTTCTACAAAATAAAAGAGAAAATGCGGACGTAATTTACCGACAGCTTGTTGAAGAGGCTAAAGAAGTAGCTGAGCAGCTAGATGTAGAAATTAAATATCCCAGAATAGTGTCAAGACAAATACATAGGGCCAATAACCAACCTGCTCAATCTGCTGAAGAGTATTTCCGCAGAGCCATATACATTAGGCTGTCCCGATATAATTTTTTTTGGTTTATCTTAACACAAGACATCTTAAAACTTGCATAATTTAGCGTAGATTACCAAAATAATTTTAAAAATAAAATAAAACTATATCTTTAGGGTTCTACCGATCTACAAAGTTTTGAAAAATTGACATTTTTATGGCGATATTTCGCTATCCTCAATTTGGCTCCTGAACTAAATATAAAAAAATATTAACTTTTTATTCTATTTAGGTGTAAATCATACATGACGTTTCGATTTGCATGCAAAAACACGTTACCAGCAACATCGAATTTGTTAGGTTTCAACCTGCAAATACCCTCAAGTTTGAACTTGTTTTGAGGACTTTCTTGACTTGACTCGCGAATGTTTTCTTCATAGGCAAAATAATTTTTATGCCATAAAAGTACCATGGCGATTGTTACGGTAGTAAAAGCGGATTTTGTGATTTTTAAATAAGAAGTTCGAGGCGTAGTCAGACCACTTATGCTATGTTCGGACCATACAAAGAACTCGGCAATCAGCAGCTACCAACTGTAAGGGACGTCATTTAATTGATTTTATTTGTCAAGAACGACCTGAAATTCACGTATAATTGAAAAGATCCATCCAAATCAGATATATATGTGATTGTTTCCGAAGAGATCAACAATATTTGGACCAAAACTTCGATTCCAGTTGCAACTAAGGAACGAGTTATTTAATTAGTGAAATCCAATTTCGAAAAGTATCTCAATTTGAAAAGATACCCCAAAAACAAACGAAATGGTAGTTTTGAAAATAAACTGAAATGTTTTTTAGTCATCTGAGAAACTTTTTGACGTTTCCGCTTGTACATGCACTTCATTTGAATCTTGTTCGTGTCTAAAACCTAAGAAAGTTTTCATCAATGTGAGAAGTTTTTGTTAGATCAGATAAATGATAGGAAAATGGTTATAAGCGGTTTTGATAAGAAAGAAACGGCTAGATTAATTAAACGACAGCAGGGATAAAATTTAGTCAATAACATAACAAATAATCAAGTAACAAAAAAGTCGTGTTTTACTCAAGAAACCGATTCTGTCTCAGCAAATTGTGATGAAGATTCAGTGCGTGAATCTTCCCCAGAAACGTATCCAATAACAGAGTCATCCCCAACAAACTCGCCCTCGACAGACACCATTGCCTTTGCCGACAGTTGCTAAAATCTGTGATAGATACGGTTTATCTACGCAATCTACTGCTGCTGTTGCTTCTGCGGTTTTGACTGACGTCGGCTTGGTTTCTACCGAAGATTTAACTCTGGTTATTGTATCTAAAGCCCGGAAGCTACAAAAGATATTAGAGGTATTGTTATAAAAAGCATTTACTTTGATGGACGAAAAGACCATTGCAAAGAAGTTTTAGAAGACCACATCTCAATTTTAGCACAGCCTGGATAAATTTATTTGGGACACACAATACCGAAAGACGTGGCACTGCAAAGGGAATTCTTACTTCGATCACAACTTTAGTAGAGGGTCGAGGTTGGAATTAAGATGACGTGATTTGCGTTGAATGTCACGGAACTGCAACTAACACCGATTGGAAGGGTGGCGTGATTCAATATTTAGAGGAGTATTTGCAGAGACCTTTACAATGGTGTGTTTGTATGCTTCATGTCAATGAGTTACCCCTTCGTCATTTATTCTTGACCTTAGATGGTTGCACTTCGGGTCCTAGAGAATATAACAGACGCCTCACAAAGTGTAACTGATGTTACTTTTAGAGATGGCTTTATTAGAACCAGGATGCAATCTCGAGCAGAAATGCCAAATTTTGGACACAAAAATAAGTTTAAATTTTTAGTTTTTGTCATTGATTATAATCTATATTTTGTTTATTTTATTTTCTCGTGATTTGTTTCATTAATTTCAATACTAAAATACCTTATAAACATGATTTTTTTATTATTTTAGGCAAACGGTTTAACTCTATAAAAACGTAAAATTTACAAAACTTCAAAGCTCGGTAGAGCCTTCAAGATGACAAACAATTCTATTTTTTGTTACCTTTTTCGCGATTTGTGTAAAATTAGGCAAATTTTGATACCTCTTGTGATTGTGTAGCTCAAATTTTTTTTTTCTCATACATGGACGGGACACCCTAATATACATCCCTCTTCTGGATTCAATAATAAGTGAGCTACAGGACCGTCTGTCTCTTGAAATACTTAATTTGTTTCAACTAAGCGTTTT
The DNA here is from genome assembly GCA_016648135.1 of Agrypnia vestita. Classification (NCBI taxonomy): domain Eukaryota; kingdom Metazoa; phylum Arthropoda; class Insecta; order Trichoptera; family Phryganeidae; genus Agrypnia; species Agrypnia vestita. The sequence goes on from JADDOH010000006.1 coordinate 336,031, forward strand.
CATGCCAAAAAGCGAATACAGTAATCAAGATATTGAAACTGTGAAACAACTAGCAACCGATTATACATTGTTACTAGATAATACTCCAGTTTCTGTCGTTGTAAACGAATATCAGCTGTGGATGGTGAAGTGGCAGCGGAGTCAGGACATATCGTAGTCGATTTCCGACCTTATTTTAAATTGCGATATAGAGATGTATCCTAATATAAGAAAATTTTTATGTATTATGGCTACACTACCTGTTAGTGTAGCGACAGCGGAAAGGTCTTTCTCTACGTTGCGAAGAATCAAATCGTGGCTAAGAGCTTCAATGGTGAAGAACGTCTAACCGGACTGCCTCTTCTCCACGTCCATAAAAACGTACCCGTTGGAGTAGATGAAGTGATAGCGCGTTTCGGGAGAAGACGTAAAAGAAAAATTGAATTTGTTATTTAAATATAGGTAGGTATTTTTAAGTACAGTAAGTACTTACGTTTATTAATAAAATACCTTCGTTTTACTTGTAAGTATCTATTATTATCAAAATTAAATTATAAATTCTTGTGACTTGACCACGACTATGTGAGCCCCCCTGGCGCCAAAGCTGGATCCGCCCTTGACTGAGTGCCATGAGTAAAAAATCGAACCGTACACACCATGACTCACAACAATATGGTAAAATAGTCAACACAAACTATCATTTCATTCATCTCTATAAAGTCTTCATAAGAAGTCTTCTGTGCCTTTTTTCTCAGGATAGCAATTAAGCACAACAATCATGTTTTTATTGGTATTATATAACATTGATACCGTGTCGAATTTGACGTTTGATAGATGTAAGTACGTCCCGTATATCTTGTGTGTTATCCTTAGAATAAAGCGGTGTAAATATTAACGGTGAAAAAATTAAGGATGAGTTAAACCGTTAATATAACTCTGATTGTGAGGTTTCTGGTCGATTGTTATGATGATTGTACAAATACAAATTCGTTAGTCGACAATTCATTGGTATACCAGAACCGTAACCTCCAACAACCAAATCTTAAATGTTGATTGTATTATTTGTATGTATCTACTCATATTATTTGATTAATTACACCAACATGTTCCATCATCAGGGTGTTTTATATAAAACAAGTAGATACATACAAATAATACAAACAACATTTTTAAAAATGTCAATCTACAATGTTGCTGAATCAATTGAAAAAAAAAAGTTTGTTACCAATCATTATCACAATCGAATACTGACGGATTTTTTTGTACGTAGTGTAAAATGACGCAACCGATACAAACTAAACTTGCCGACAAATCTCTTAGACAAGACGTCAATTTCTCATTCGTTATGACTGACTGATTTCGTAAGTATGTTTCTGTGTTTAAGAAGCATTTTATCAATATAATATTTATTTTAAAATCTTTAAAACTTTTATATAAAGTCATCCGCTTGTACTAGCCGTTAGCAATAAGCGACAGCCGGTTGCAGACACTAATGGCCGTGCGGCGTCTACCATCAGCCGCGAAATAGCCACCGCCCGCAGGGCTTAGCAACAGAAAATGGGCGAGAGTTAATCTCAGACACTAATAGCCGCGCGGCGGCTACTACAGCAGCCTAGTAGTAAGCATTTGGCGTTAGCTTATCGGGTAGCAATTTTTTTTATCACAAAGCAAACAAAAATGACGCGAAAAGTTTACGGTTTGCGATTTGCAATGGTCAGTCACGTCTCTAAGCAAATATGTGTACGAGTATGCATGAATAAAAGAAAAATTAAAAATATGACTCATAGCACTTTTTTACAATCGAATTGCACGAAGGTCGAAAATCACTCAGCAATGCGCGCTTTGGACAATGGATATAAAACATGTATGGTAAATTTTTTCTCACACTTATCGCTAATGTTTCGCACGACGACACTATTAAGTGTTCGAAGTGTCACACACAAGGTCAGGAATTGGCGGTAACTCGATTCAAGTGATAAATTACACGGCGCAGGCTACTGTTCTTGCAATTACATTCCAAAACACAAAATAAAAGTTATAAATAAAAACAAAAACTTGTGTATACACGCGTATACACACATAGTGCGGCCCTCGTAGCGTAGTGGGTATGACGCTGGCTTCCCAAACCGAGGGTTCCGGGTTCGATTCCCGGTGAGGTCACAATTTAATCTATGTGATTTACTCAAGCCTGGGTATTTTGTGATGTATTTCGCTTCTATAATTGGGCCTCCTGGCCTGTTGAAGCGTAAAAAAAAAAAAAAAAAAAAAAAAAAAAAAAAAAAAAAAAAAAAAAAAAAAAAAAAAAAAAAAAAAAAAAAAAAAAAAAAAAAAAAAATAGTATAAAATATTTACAGAGATGAAGATACTAATGTAAACTAGTTCTTTAGGAAAGGAAAATGGGTCACAACGGAAGAATGTTCCCCCTCGCATTAGATCCCCTAGTAAACAAAACTGAGTTCCAAACTGAGTCTCGTAGTAAGTCTCGCTTTATTACGTTTTCTTGTAGTAAATCGCGACTTGTTTACTAAGACATTATACATTTTAAAGATATTTATTTTGACCATATCATATTTGTTTCAAAATATGAAAAGATCAAACTAAATACTCATTTTAATACGTTAAAGATTCTATACACATCACTAGTGAGGAGTAAGGTTGAATACAACTCGACGGTGTGATCACTATACTATGATGTACCTACACTCTAAAACAAAAGAAAGATTACAAAACAAATTTTTAAGACCTGTCAATTATAAATTATATATTCCAAGAAAACAATTAAATTATGATTCCCTGTTAAGTTTAATATGTTTATTAAAGTTGAGTGAAAGAAGAACTATTTCAGATGAAATATGCCTTTTTAAAATTTGCGTAATTATTTTAACAGCCCTGACCTATTACAATTAATAAACATTCATGTACCTGCTAGGAATACCAGAACAGTACAACCGTACTACTGTAACAATACTGCGACCATAGCACAAAGGAACTCGCCAATATCTAGAATACAACATCTAGGCAATGAATACGCCGAAATAGATATTTGGAATGCTATCTTGCACAGTTACAAGAAGGTCCTAACTAGCATTTTTGTTAATAGAAAGGCTAATGTAGAAATATATCTAACAAATACGAGCTTAAATATATATATATTTTTGTTAATTCGCCTTTTAATATAATTATTATTTCTAAAAAATATTTTTACTGTACATTGTTTTCATTGAATTAATATTTATTGTTTTATTTATTCTTCTATAATTTATTATATTGCCTATTGAATCGCCTATTATATAAAATTACTATTTTTAAATTTGATTTCATTGATATTGCGTAAAACTATTATTTATATTTCCAATTTCATCGAATTACTATCATTGTTTTATTGTCGCCGTTAATTCTACATTTATATTGTTCTGGGTTATATTTCTAAATAATATATGTTCAAATCCCTATTTTTTTTATATATTACTAGCTAGTCGTACCCGGCGTTGCACGGTTTAAGAATTAATTTGAAAATAAATTTATGGGGGAGAAACAAAGGTTCCATTGTTTTGCGAATGCTCTATTAAAAAAATGTTTCCATTTAATCAAGGCTGGGATGGATAAGATGTCTAGGGAAGACAAATGACCTCTTTTTTACGTCGGGAATATGTATGCGAAATTTGGGTCCAATCGGTGAAGCGGTGTAGATGTGTACAGATAATATATCTGGGGGAGGGGATGGGTTCGCCTATATTACCCGACAGAAATCTCAAAGAATAAGTTCGCACATTTTGAGTCCGATCGGTTGAACGGTAAAGATTTGCAATGAAAATATATCATGGGATGGGGAAGGGGTAAAAGGGAAGGGAATGTCGCATTTGTTACCCGCTGGGTCCTAAAGAATATGTTTCCAAATTTTGAGTCCGATCGGTCGAGCGGTACAGATTTGCGCTGAAAATACATCACGGGGAGAGGAAAGGATAAAAGGGGAGGGGGGAAATGTCAGCTATGTTACCCACCTGGTCCTAAAGCATAAGTATGCAAAATTTGAGTTAAATCAGACAGACGGTGTAGATTTGTGTAGAGAACAGACAGACAGACAGACATTGAGTTTTATAAGTATAGATTTATCAATATTGAAAAAGTAGGTACCGGCGCCATTTTTTCAAATAATTTGTGCGTAATTTAAGATATTGGACAGTTTAACATTAAAATTTTTATTTATATAAATAAATAGTAAGTATATAAAAAAATTAGGTATACAAAAACATCCTCGTGTTCGAATGCAACGTTGTGCCAAATTTTCGCAATTTCAAAGCAATCGGTGAAGAACTTTCAGAGATTATCGATTTTGTATAAACGAAGATTTACATTTTTTTAAACATAGATTTCTATTGTCTATTGTTTTTCAACTTTGTACAAATTATAAAGTTAGGCTTTAGAGCCGTATATATATGTAAATAATTAAAAAAAAAAAACATTCACAAGCTAGCAGTAATTTTGTGATGACAAAATGTGGACAAGGAATTGACATAAATTCACGTCAATGGCGGTGTGTGGGTACTTACGAAATCTTTTTTTTGTTTGGCATTTTAATCTAATGTTGAGGGAAGCCGAGGTTTACTAAGATATGTTGCCAAATTGCTGATGTAAATAAATAAATTCAATTCAATGAAAATAATATTAATTAAGATATATTATAGATGTCTCATAGAGACGAAATTATTTTTTTTATGGGAAAGTTGGATATGGAAGTTTTTAAGTGTTCATAGGGCTTACGACCTATCGTACGGCTGGCTTAAGTGATGCGTAACGTTCACCATCTTCACCCATGAAAGAATACCACAAATCTCAAATTTTTGGAAGTTTTACACATATTTAAGGTTTACAACCCGTTTCAAATGTATGTTGTAATTTTCATTACCACGACCGGCATTTATTTTTGATTGGAATTTAAAAAAAAAGTCCACTCAAAAATATATATCTCATTAGGTACATTTGTGTTTAATTAAGGGGAATGAAAAAGCTTTGGGTGCCGTTCGCGCTATTGAAAATTACAACACACATGTGAAACGGGTGGTAAAACTTAAATATATATACAACTTACAAAAATTGAATACATGTGGTATTCTATCATGGGTGGAAATGGTGAACGTTATATTGGGTTAAATGATTACGGTTACGGCCAGCCGTACGTTAGGTCGTAAGCCCTATGAACACCCTATGAAGACTTCCATTCCTACTTTTCCATAAAAAATATAATTTCGTCTCTGTGAGACATCTATAATATATCTTAATTAATGATGAACCTGGGACAAAATCCAGTTCTGTGTTCTCAAATATCTGTACAAACTCAAAATATTCTAATAAAATAAATTTTTCAATATTATAAAAAACGATATTAGGAATTTGTTCATACACATATTAAGCATGACATGTAAGTTTATTTAGTTAGTCTACCAACTTAATACTAACCAATAAATATTAGAACTTTATTTTTTTCTAACGTTTCTGGATACAGCCTTGTAAAACTGTTATGACATGCCTACATAAAAAACTAACCCATAAAAACCAAGTTTCCATTATACTCCCTTTCTCATTGAAACAGGTTTCGTGCCTACTCCACGCGTCGGGCTCGAAAATTAAACAATTTATAAATCGTTAATATTTCGAAAAATCCAAAATATATTTACTAAATTTTTTAAACGAAAATTTGTTAGATCATTTTTATCGCCGCGCCGTCACAAGTCTGCCTGCAAAGTGATTGGATCACGGGAAAAGAGTTATAAATCGATCCAAAGTTTTTTCGGCAGATAAGCAGACAGGCCGACAAGCAGACAAGCAGACGCTACGAGTTAAAATAAAGGAAGTAAAAATAATCAATACTTTTTAATTCTTGTCGAAGATTTTTTGTCTGAAGTAATTTTTTCTATTATAATGTAATTATTTATAAATTCATACCAATTACGATTAATCTAATAAACAGTATTTTGTAAGTATATAATAGTTGTTTCGTAACAAGTACCCACATAAAATCAAATTATACCAAATGATGCAATGCTCTAGCGATTGCAATTTAATGATCCACGTAATTACATCCTACTCTTATACGGGTATAACAATTGCAGAAATATTAGGTCCTTACATATGAAATTGGCGTTTTGCCGTACTGGCAAATTTGATCTCAAATATCTTCTCTTTGGTTAGGAATTCCAAATCCAAATTTATACAGCTATTTACTCATGTATTTGTGTTTTGAAAATTATAATTCATTTGTTTTTTCCTCAATTGTTTTTTTCTTTGCATCACTCAGTTTACAAAATGAAAAACTTGAAATATCGCGTTATTTACGAGTAAGAGTTCCACCGTGGCACCAGTGCTGCAGAAACGGCTCGAAGGATTAATGATGTGTATGGCGACGGTGCCGCAAAAGAAAACACAGCGCGTTTTTGGTTCCAACGTTTTCGTTCTGGAAATTTCGACCTGCAGAACAAGCCCCGTGGACGGCCGGAGACCAAAGTTGATAATGGAGAATTGAAGGCTATTGTGGAAGCGGATCCATCGCAAACCACATCCGAGTTAGCTGCAGGCTGCGGTGTTAGTGATAAAACTGTTTTAATCCACTTGAAGCAAATTGGTAAGGTGAAAAAGCTTGAAAGGTTGGTACCTCACGAATTGAGTGAAGCAAATCAACAAACTGACTGCTGCGTTGCATTACTCAACCGGCACAATAATGAAGGGATTTTAAATCGAATCATTACCTGTGATGAAAAGTGGATCCTGTACTATATTCGGAAGCACTCATCGCAATGGCTGAACCCTGCCGAACCAGCCAAACCATGCCCCAAGCGAAGATTGACTCCAAAAAAGTTACTTGTGAGCGTTTGGTGGACTAGTGCTGGTGTCGTTCACTACAGCTTTCTTAAATCTGGCCAGACGATTACGGCAGATGTCTATTGTCAGGAACTGCAAACCATGATGGAAAAGCTAGCTGCTAAACAACCGAGGCTGGTTAATCGCTCTAGGCCACTGCTGCTTCATGATAACGCTAGACCACACACTGCACAACAGACGGCTACCAAATTAGAGGAGCTTCAATTGGAATGTCTAAGACATCCACCGTACTCTCCGGACCTTGCCCCAACAGATTACCAATTTTTTTGGAAATTTGGATAACTTCTTGCAAAGGAAAAAATTCAACTCCGATGGGGCAGTCCAAACCGCCTTCAAAGATTTTATTGATTCCCGTCCGAATGGTTTTTTTATTAAAGGAATCGATGAACTACCTATGAGATGGCAAAAGTGCATAGATAGCAATGGTACATACTTTGATTAAATAAATATATTATAATAAAAAAAGTCGACTTTATGTTCCTCCCATACTAAACGCCAATTTCATATGTAAGGACCTAATATATCAAACAAATAATGATGCGATCGGTTATTATTATGGAAAGATCGACTAAATTATAAATATGTGTCAGTCGCGCTATTCATCTTAAAGTGTAGCCGTAAAAGTAAGAAACTAATATATATTAGTAGGTAATCTTTTCGGAAGCTTTTAAAAAAAATTGATGAAAAATTCAGCGACAATTATTCACGACATCTGGGCTTATGTATGTATATATTTCACTGAAAAACTTTGAAAAAAATGATCTTGCAAAAATGTAATGTATCTGCACGACGTTTGTCCGACGAACGAGAGTGATAGACGGCATGGAAGAAAGAGAGAGCGAACGTATAACGGCGAGGCGTCATTTTTTGGGTTCTTCTTACCACACAGCCACCGCCACGTAAGCTTTGTACCTTATTTGTATAACGAATTATTGTCGCGGGAACATATTCTAAACCTAATAAATATCAAGACGAAGCCAACGTATTTCATTGGACTCTCGCAGCACCAAGGTTCCTCTCCTGACATAATAGAGAGAATATTCCAAAAAAAATATAGGAGAAACAAATCAAGTCAAGGAGAAACAAAAGACACGACTTTTTAAAAAAGTTTTTGACCCGCGAGGCTACGGTTATAGGCTGTACGGTTTTAGTATCATTGTAGGCCCTGGAAACTTTAGCAAATTATTTATAAAACAAATTTATTGTTTCAGAGCTAAGTTTATAGAACTCCAAAATCACACATATGAATATAAAAACACACTTGTCGTTAAGTTTTACTTATTTAATTTTTTTTAAATTCAGCTATCATCAGGGCTGATGTGTTGTAATGTGTAATGAATTATAATTTAATTTTCAGACTTTCGTAGTCCTCTTGTAGGTTCATGGGCCCAAGGTTCAGTGCTTGCTAGATAAGATGGCCCTGGTAATAGGGCCTTATATCTTGTTTTGTGAAAGTCACTAAGATATTTTATAGCTTCGTATTCATAGTGGAAATATTTTCGCCAGCCAAAAAAGTGGCATTGATCTAGAATTTTCTTTGAGGTTGCTGCTAAGCGCAAATAATTTAATCGCTTTGTAATTAATTAATTATAACACTTAGCGTCTTCTACATTTCTGTTGCTCGCACCAACTCCGGATTACGCTCACCCATAGTGGGAATGTGCCTACAATTTTTTATTATTTATTGACCGACATTGACATCTATCTTGTGCCTCCATACGACCTAAGATTACAAGTGAACATTATTCTGCGTCGCAGCATGGAATTAATGTTTAATTAATAATCAAATATTGATTCAATGTTGCAATGCAAGGTACAAATAAGTTATCACTTATTTACTTTTATTAATATTATGTATTTTAAAAAAAATATCGTATCTTTGTGAAATATGCTAGGATATAAGTGAATATGTTCAATGGAGTCTACACTCTTATTCATATACATATATTACTCACTTATATCTGTAATATTTCCAAATAAATAAATTATTAGGATTAATAATTTTTTAGTTTGTGAATTAAACAATTGCTGTATTGCACCATTTCAGATAGCAATCACTGTTTATTTCACTTACTCGGCGGTAAACGAACATTGTATTTTTAAAATTTTCCTATCTTATCTTGGCTATTTTTCCCGTCCTTCTAAATGTTCGGAAATAAATTTAACGCAGGTTTGTTTACAAGACCGATCGAGCTAACAAGGCCATGTTCTCAAAGTTATTCACTACCACAAATAGCTGCCTAATTCCAGGGCCGGCGCTGGGGACGCCGCTTTGTTTAATAATACGTGTTGCGTTCATTATTATGAAGTAGTCACAAAAAATACTATTTATTTCACTTCCAACTTATTTAACTGTAAATATTTGCGGATATTTTATACGAACCGTATGTTTTTCCGAGAAACGATTCTCGACGTTTCGTTGAATGCTTATTCAACGTCATCAGGAGGACGACCTTTACCCGCGGAGGTGGAGGTCGGACTGATTAAGTGCTGCTTTCTAGGGCGTAAATTGTATGCACTTCGTTGTGCAGTGTTCACTTCTTCTACAATAGAGGTCGCCAGTGCGCAATATGTACTAGTTACGTCGACGGACTTTACTACGACGTCTCTCATGAGTTGAATCTATGTCGCTAGAACAGGGCGCCAAATACTTGATAGTTTGTGACTGTCATCTCTGTTGAAATCGGGATGTTTGTATATTTCAATGGACTCCCTCACTAATCTGGGTATAAGGTGCGGTTCTGTTGATAACATTTTTGCCTTGTCAAATCTGATGAAGTGACAGAGATTCCCTTTGGATGCATGTTCGCAGATTGCTGATATATTTGTTTGTTCTTATTTGTTCAAGTTATGTTTTTCTAGTCTATTGGTATTTTTATGTATTATAACAATTGTGGGGTATAAAAGCAAAGGCAGCAACATCCAAAAAAATTGAATGCAGTCATCGAGCTGTGCTATGTACGGCAAATATGCGCTTTGACGACCTTGAAGGATTTCGACCCCCGGACCTCTTAAGATAACGAGACGAAGATGATCATAATCTATATGTACATATATACATTACTTCCCGAATAAAAATGTAATAATATAAATAAGTGAATTAATCATTCAAAGAGTCCTATGTAACTATAATATAATATATATATAATATAATATAATATAATATAATATATATAATATAATATATATAATAATATAAATCAATTGTAGTGTTTACTTGCTGCCAAGACTCTCAGCAACAATGAAAAAAGCTTAATTTAATTTTGTAAACACTAATTGTAAACTTTGTAACATTGAATAAACATTGAATTGAAACATTGAAACTATTAAATATTGACGACTTATTAAGTAGTTGGGATAGTGAAATTGGTAACACGCTGTGTGCGTGAAATTGGTAACACGTGGTTCGAATCCAGGTTCCAGCAATTAATTTTTCAGTTTTATTATTTGATATTTGTGTGTGTCTCTGCATTTCTTTTATTTATTTCATATCATATATACTTATATATATAGTATATACCAATTAACTTTCACCTATACTCTTCAGGATCCCGCCCAAATAATAGGTACCCTACTCCTGGCCACCGCATTCCCTCCTCGAATATACAGAATGTCCCGTATCTCGACGTCAAGCCGAAATCGGGTGATAGGCCAAGTCATAATAGTTATCAGAAAAATATTTTAAAAATCTAAGTCTTTTTTTTTAATTATAAGCATTAAAAAAAAATCTAAAAAATCTACACCCTGTGACGATCTTTTCACTCCTGTTGCTTTATTTTTCTTCATTTTTTTTGTTATTATGAAATCCTGAATAATGCTTCTGTAAACTTTTGTCAAAAATTCAAAGCCAACTACTCTAGCTTGGAAAAAAATGACACTTTTTGACCAAACCAAGTATTCAAAATCAATACTTTGCCCAGTTTTGACTGACTATACTGGAAAAAAATGTCCTATTCGAGGTTAGCAAGTAACTTCAAAAGTTGGCGCATTCAATAAGGATTCCAAAATGGTATAACACTTGCTAGATTATTTCTTAAATTGTGGACAAAATATTTTTTTTGTAATGAAACCCAGTTTTGAATATTTTTTTCTTATTTATTTAAAAAGAATTCTAGGGTACCTATTATTTGGGCGGGATCCTGAAGAGTATAGGTGAAAGTTAATTGGTATATATTTATATATATAAGTATATATGATATGAAATAAATAAAAGAAATGCAGAGACACACACAAATATCAAATAATAAAACTGAAAAATTAATTGCTGGAACCTGGATTCGAACCACGTGTTACCAATTTCACGCGCACAGCGTGTTACCAATTTCACTATCCCAGCTACTTAATAAGTCGTCAATATTTAATAGTTATATAGTTCTCTTTGAATTATTAATTCACTTATTTATATTATTCCATTTTTATTCGGGAAGTAATGTATATATGTATATATAGATTATGATGGGATCAAAATCCTTCAAGGTCGTCAAAGCGCATATTCGACGTACATAACACAGTTCATGCCTTCGATAATAGAAATGAAAATGAAAAATGTAGAGAAACTAGTCGAATAGTCTAGAACATTCGATAAATCAACATTTTTTGTATAAATCGAGCGAGTCAGTTATTTCTGACGGAAGAAAATTTTAGAAATCGTAAAATTACGCTCTGCCAATTGTGTCGCCCATACCTACCGCCTCGTTCATGCCGGCTATGTTAAATGCACTTTAATCAGCTCGGTTCTTTAGTTCGATTACAATCGTGTTAAAAGTTGATTGGGAAATTATTTCTAAGGCGTTCTATTTTAAACATTCAATAAAACTCTTGAACATGCTTACCGTGCACATGCATTAAATGAAACATTTATGTATTTTTTGCTACACTTTTATTACTGTACAATAAATTACAAAATAATGTTCTTCTTATCGTAGTAATTCTCGCGTTCCGTGAAGAAGGCGAGGAAATATAATTTAAATTGAAAAATATTAGAATATTTTGAATGTGTTCAAAATTTTCAAGAACATAATAATAGATTTTATCCCCGGGCGACATCATTAATAAATATATATTATATAGACTAACTGTAACCCGTCAAAAATGACGGAGAATTGGTTCGAATTTTTGCCAAGCCCTAATATATTTGTAGTACTTATTACCTGATGAGTATGTACATTTTATCACAAAATTCTTTGTAAATGTATAATGCAATGGTACTCCTCTACTACACACGAGTTTATCACACTCATGTAGTAGAGAAACATAAACTCATAAGTAACTGTCACTACCTTGTAAAAAAAATGTATTTGTAAAAGTAAAAAAAAATCTTTTTGTCGGCCCACGGAGAGGCGGTGGTAGCAACTAGCAACTTGCGTTGAGCGGCCGGTCCGGGTTGCTGGCCCAGGGTTCAAGCCCCATCCCCGGTCATTTTTAGCCGTGAATTCGAACGAAATAAATTTGTAACGGAATGGTCATGGTCTACACGAATCTAGAATCAACTGGGCTATTCTCATAATCACTAGAAATATGGAAAAACTACTGGAAATCTAGAGAAACTAGCCGAACAGTCTAGAACATTCGACAAACCAACATTTTTTGTATAAAACTGAGCAAATAAGTTATTTCTGACAGTAGTTCGGCGATTCCATAGAAATAAGCGGCGATTCAGTGTGCGACCAGCGACATAAAGTAAATAAATTAAGAGAGTAGGTACCTAACAGGCGTTTGAAATAAATAAATAAGATTCTAGCAAGCGAGAATAATGTGGTCCACAGACGAGTGATTACGTGCGAAATATTGTGAACTAAAGAATAGTTGCTCCAATTAAATTCGCGTCCAGTGACATAGCGTAATAAAGAAAAGTTTAAATGAGTTTAAGTGTTTCATTTGCCTCCCGCAGTCACGATCTCGTGACAACATGATTTTTTTGCCTTTTTATAAATTTTAAATTTTTTTAAATTTCTTGAATTTTTTTATGGAGTCCAATTTCTGTAGCGGAATACCCACATCATAAAAACAGCGAGGATTGAGAAAATCGCAGACATATATTATTATCTCATCGGGAATCAAATCCAGGTATAGTGTAAGTAGGCGTTAGGCGGTTATTAAGCCCGTATGTATGTATGTGTGTATATGGGTGTGTATGTATATGTGTATATGTATATTTTTAGATATAAATTCATAATATGTATGCATTGAATATAAAGTTTGTAATGTACATATTATGTAATAAATAAAAATTGAAAAATTGAAAATTGAAAATTCCAAAAATAGCAGTATTCGGATCTAAGATCTTTATCTTCTTCTTCAGCCTTCATCTCTCTACTGCTGGATATAGGCCTCTTCCATACCCTTCCATCCTTCCTTGTTTTCTAAGACAAGATCTTTATCCCAACACTTAATAGACGAAAATAAAAAAATAAAAATAAACGAGACTTAGGGTTACGTCGGTATTCGGCGTTCGTCGTACTTATATAGATTTGTATATTTTCACGTATCTCTCTCAGCATCCGCAACCAGTTATAGTTAAAAAAGTAAATACCATTATATGCGATTTCCGATTTCTATCCGCTGCCTTCTTATCCGGGCGATCTGATCTGACAGCTTCGCTCTGCCGCAAACGTAACCTCACAATTCTGTTTCGAATAAAATTACATGAAATGAGTACTAATGCTGTATTTAAAGCTTATAGAAAAAAGATTATTTCATATGCACTTATTATTTTCTCTTCCCACAGAGTACTGATGTAAAATGATGGCAAAATTGTCATATCGCGTTGGAGCATAGAAAATAGAAATATAAAATATATATCATGTACTTTTTTCTCCCTCTAACCACACCACCGAATAATACCTACGTCTTGTTTTTTTTTGTTTTTTTTTTTCTTCTATTAAGTGTTGGGATAAAGTTCTTCATTTTATTTGTCCAGCAAATAAATGATGAGTCACGCCCCCCGAAATGAAAGATAAAAATAGTCAGGTATTTAATCATCAGGGAGCAATTTGGAATTCCTCGAGAAGAGTGGAAAACTAAGGGTGGAAACGCCGCCCACTTGACGCTACAGGACAATTTCGGATCCAAATAACTGCCTAAATTGCGAGCCTACGACGTGACATTGAAGCCTACAATACTCTGTAGACGCATAACCTATGAACATAATAATTATAACGCTAGAGCCAGAAGAGACCATTCAAGAATTTTAAGATAAATTTCTCGGCAGAATATTTGGGTCGATTCGGTGGCATAGTTATACAAAAATCTAGACAAAAATTGTCAAGGTTTTCAAGATAGACGATCGATTTATAGCAATGTAAAATATATTTTTTAGAAAAATTAAAACTCGTTAGAAACCCTAATTTTAATACAAAGATATATAATTTTCTAGTAAATTTTAGTCATATTTATCAATTTGTGTATTAACCTTAACAAAAAAATAAATATCGTTGCAGACTATTTTATAGAATTTTTTGTGTTCTAGAACTTCTCTATATAAAGTATTTAAATATCTCTTACTGTTAAGGCAGCTCGACCATTTTTTCGTCGACTTTAGTTGTAAAATAGGTCACCACGATAAATCCTTTTATTTCAAGGGGCGAATATGAATAGCCTATATCCACCCTGAAAGTCTATTTTAAACATTGGTGAAAGAATTTATGAAATCGGATGAGTAGTTTCGGGTTTCCTACATTAAAACTTACAAAGTTTACTTCTTTATGCCGTCAAAAATGACGGTAATTTTACATGTCGGTTCCTAAAGAGTAAGTATTTATTTATTTATATAAAGAATAAAATAAAATAAATTACGAATTTTTTTTTACGTACACATGATTTTTTTTTATAAAATTAAGTAAAAAAATGCTATTAAGAAGTTACGAACGTTACACGAAGTTACGGGGACAGACAGACAGACAGACAGACAGACAGACAGACGGACGGACAAACAGACAGACAACGAAATTATTATAATTGGGATTTCCTAAAAGCTTGATTACTTTTACGAGAAATATGAAGTCGATTCTAAGACAATGATAATTTTTATAGTAACAGCGGCATATATTTGGTAGCTCACAGATTTGCCGAATTTTAATTTTTTTCGTCATATAATATTTGATTTGGTTAATTCTCTGAGTTATTTTAAAATGTTCGAAAGGAAGTGGAAGTCCCATATATAAAGTTTCGTATCTGTGTGACTTCTATAATCTATCTTAATTAATAATTATTCCTCTGTGGGAAAAATCCTGTAATTGTGTTCTCAGAACATACATATTAAAATATTGTTAAAATTATTTTGTTCATTAAAAAATCGTGACGTAGCATATTCTCACAAGCATGTACGAGCGTATTCAAATAAACGTGTGTACAGAGCTACACTTATTACGATACCAGTTATCATTATAACAGAGGTCAGGATTAAAAAATGCATTCATATTCGAGTAATCAAACACCTGATACAGACTGTCACTACGCAAAACCAGATTCATTTGCGAGTTGAGACATTGTTTTGACAGCCAATTGAAATTCAAAAATGTTAGAGTGTTGCCGAGTGAAATTAATGAATGAATTTGTCAAAGGTCAATAATAGTGTGTACTATTTGGTAGTAGAATACTATGTTTCCGTTCATTATAACGCCATTGCTAGGGATGTACGAGTTCGGTGCTGGGCAATAATAATTGAAAACCTCGCCCGAACAACCATGAACAGCACATTTTGAGTATGCAACATTGCTGTACAGTAAATTCTTCATTTATCGCGATTAATTCGTTCCAGACTCTGCCGCGATTAGTGAATTTTCGCTTTTGGTTAATAAATTGAAAATTTTCGTAGTTAGAGCATAGAAAACCTATTTACGACACATTAAATAAGGCTATTAACATTCTGGACATGAAATAAAATACCTCTAGTCACCAGTATACTAGTATGTATTAACCAACGGGTAATACATATACTGGTAAAACTTCAATCAATTATACTTTATACAAAACTCACCCTTCCAAAATGTATGGCATATCAGAGCGTCGATAAGGTCGAATTTTGGTTGCAAGGCAAAAAGTCCATTGGCTTCCACCGTTGTTTGTTGATTAAGTGACTCACTGCATTTGTGAACGTTTCGAGAAATATTTTAAAACAATGTGGTAAAAATGTGAAACTATTCTGGAACGGCAGGGACCGAGCATTTATACGGGCGTTGAAAACAAAATTAATACGTGATTGTTGATCTAATACGAATTCTGAAATGCAGTAGGAACTTTATTTGTTCTTTTTATATAAATTAATATAATTTAACATTTAGAATAAGGAAAAAAATATTCTACTATCTCTATGAGAGTCAGAGACTCGTGTCGAAAAGGGATATTTCAGGTGTTAAGTTATAAATATGCATATAAGTAGTAAAAATAGAATTCAATCTATAACAATGATTGTAAATAAACAAAGAAATATTATATTAGTAAGAAGTAGTAGTAGCCTTAAATTCTGTTATTATTTGATGATAATATTGGGGTGGAAGGTGCAATTTGTTGTGAACTGACATTTTCAAACAGTTTCATGATCGTATTATGTGTTTAGTATCTAGTGTTGTATACATATTTATTGGTTTCAATTTCAAATTTATTCTGATCTGTTATTTTTATGACTGTTCTTCTTCTTCTTCTTCATCAGCCTTCGTCTTTCCCTGCTGGATATAGGCCTCCTCCTTATTTCTCCATTCTTCCCTATTGTTGGCTAATTGTAGCCATTTCTTTCCCCCACAGCGACAATATCATCGGCCCATCTCTTTTGAGGTCTTCCGATGCCTCTTTTATTCTCCCAAGGTCTCCATTTCAGAACTCTGGGAGGCCATCTTGTGATTGTTGGGGAAAATTGTTAAAGAATTTAATACCAAGAAAACTAAAATGATTTTTGGTTGTGGTAATGAAATTTTGGTATGTTGAGTGTATCTCTAAATCTCGAAGATCGAAAATAGCTTCTTGTATTTAATGTATTTTTAATTTAAAAAAATAGATTACTAATTTATTTATATAAATCTATATTTTTGGTACCTTGAATTATTTATATAGTTGGGCACTTAGGTAGTTTTTTTCTTTAGAATCATTTTAATTATCATTTTTTGGGTAGTTTCTAATTTTGATATAGTGGTTTGCCCCTCCCCATCCAATAATACCGTATTCTAATTGGGATTGAGCAAAAGCGTAATATATATATTATTTCAATAATTTTCGGTGATAGGATGTTTCTAAGTCTCAAAAATGTGTAGGCAGTTTTTTAAATTTTGTTAGTGAGATCAATTATAAGTTTTTACCTCTTAAGATTGTTGTCTATTATGGTTCCAAGGTATTTAATATTATATTTTCTTCAATTGATGGACACTTGTCATTGAAGTCTCTTTGAATACAGGTACTGTTATGAATTTTAATATTAATTGCTGACTTCTTTTTTTTCTGTTGAATAGCAAAGCAGAGAAAATACGATTTATCAGTATTAATTAATAGCAGATTTTCATTAGTCCATTTTTTTAGCATATTAACACCTTCGTTGGCTATAATATTAGCCTCAGTCCACGTTTTTTATTAATTATTAGAACCATATTGTCTGCATAAGAAACTATTTGGACATTTAATTTCAGTTCAAATATGTCATTGGAGTACAAAATAAATAAAAATGGTCCAAGTACTTTTAGTTGTAGTATACCAAAATCTGCGATTTCTAATGTGCTATTGTGTTAATTTATTTTTACTATTTGTTTTCGGTATATTAAATGGATTTTTAGCCACGAAATAACATTAGCATCGAAACCAATATTTTTAAATTTATTATGTAATTTGTTGTGGAAGATGCTGGCAAAGTCTTTTCTTAAGTATATACCAATGCATTTTCAATATTATCCATATGTTTGTTCATTATTGAAGTAATTTTTTTCAATAGCATCTTGTGTACTAATTTTTTCCATAAATCCAAATTCGTTCTTATTGAAGATATTGTTGCTCTGAATATATGACAAAATCTGTTTTTTTTTTACAATTTTCTCATAGATTTTGGCTATGTTGGAGATTTTTGGTATAGGGCGGTAATTTTTGTCTTTTTTAATTCTCGTTTTAAATGTTGGTGTGATTAAACTTTGTTTATAATTTGATGGGAAAACTCCATTTTAGAGGCTATTATTTATAATATGTTGTATAGGTTTGGTAAGAGTAAATATATTATTTTTAATTATCTTTGTTGTGATTTATTATTTTTACAATTATTTATGATCTTTTTTATATCATTTTCAGATATTGTTTGGCTTTGAGAAAAGGATTCATAGCTTTGGTTTGGTGATGTGGCTGGTGTTGCGGCATCATAACTTGGTGATTTTTTTTGACTAGGTTTTATCCCACATTTGAAAAGTAATTATTACAAATATTAGCATGTTTAGTGTCTTGTACTTCAGCGCTGATAATATTATTTTCATAATTTATTTTTTTTACATTTATTTTCGGCTTTATTTTGTTGGTTATTTAATTAATTGTTCGCCAGATTTTTTTGGTTACTTTTGCGTTCTCAATCTTTATTTCGCGTTCTTAATCACAATTCTAAAAAATAAATCGCGATAGAGTTAGGCCGCGAAAGTCTAAGTGCGAAGTGGCGAGTCTTTTATTCATTAAATTTCGCACCCAGTGGTGTAGTCAAAAGTTGGAAATGCTACCCCCCGACGCAGCCTTGAAGTTTTGAATTTTGGGCTAAATTGAACAACACGGTCATCATAACCGATCTTTCTGAGGATAAGTATCCACGGTATAGTTGAGTGTCCTGATTTCGAAATAAAACAAAATTGACCGCGCAAGCAAGTTTTCAAATTGTTATTACACTTTAGAGAATCCGTAATGTCATTTCATGACATTTGAGATGCTTTATCTAAGGACGAAGTGTAGATAAATCATAGAAAAGATTTAGTTGACGAGAATTTAAGAATAATCTCAAATGTTCATGAAAATCATAGACAATAGAAATATAATGAATCCTAAATGAAGGAACTCTTTGTATTTTTGTTGTGTAATATATATTTTTCTTTATGGTTTGCGATTTTTCGTTAAAAAAGTACCCACGTTCAAAATGAATGGTGAAATTTTAGAAACCTTAAAGTGTTTTAAATTCTTTAATACTTACTTGCGCGGTCAAATTTTAGTCAAAGTTTTATTTTGAAATCAGGACACTCAACTATACCGTGGATACCCTCAAAAGAATCGATTATGATTACCGTATTATTCAATTATGTCGAATCATGCTTTGTGGCAGAACGAAGCTGTAAATTTTTTTTTCAGTTCCTGTAAAATCGAGAAAATGCATATTATTCGATTGATGTCATCAATTTTGTAATGGCTCATGCACTAAAGGTGATAAACTCTCCATAAGACTGCCTGCCTAGGATAGCAATAAAGCATAACATTGTACACATCATCATCTTTGACGTTTGACGGATGTCTTTACATTTCTCGTAGAAACTTCACGCGCACGTCCCTTTTACTGCGTGAGAATATTAGCGCTACGGAAGACTTGCCATGGCCAGGTTAAACAGACACTATAGGATGGTCCTGTTAGGAGCCTCAATAATCGTCGAGATTGCATAAGTTGTATGGGGGAGAGAGCTGAGTGTCGGTACAGAAGAGTGTGGCGCTCCATCCTCTCTGCCTACCCCTGGCCTAACTTAATTAGTTCATTCACAAATATAATGCTATAATCATCAAACATATATTTTATCTTCTTCAATAACTGGAAAACGACTTTGTGGTAACAATATTTACATAATTAACAAGAAAACACTTTGTAAGAAAAACCGTTATTTTGTTAAATTATCAACATGTTTCGGGACCAATGGTATAATAAGTTGTATCCTGACGAACGGACCGTTCCCGGCCCCGAAACAGTCGATGATTGAACAAAATAGTGGTTTACGTAGAGTTTTTTCCAATAATTAAATGTAATTATTAATTAAGATAAATAATAAAAGTTTCACAGAGATAAAGCGA
The DNA here is from genome assembly GCA_016648135.1 of Agrypnia vestita. Classification (NCBI taxonomy): domain Eukaryota; kingdom Metazoa; phylum Arthropoda; class Insecta; order Trichoptera; family Phryganeidae; genus Agrypnia; species Agrypnia vestita. Next base: position 355,879 of record JADDOH010000006.1, read on the forward strand.
TTTATATGAGAAGCGTGTTTGAAAGTCTGTTTATAGGATGGCACAGGGCTTAGACCTATATGAGCTGGCTTAAGTAATCACTCTACACAACGCAGCGTTCACTAATTTCATCATAAGAACAGCCACACATTATCAAAATTTTGAAAGTTATATATATATATAAATATATATATATATTATAGATATATATATATATTCCAGATCTGAAAGCCTTACATTTATTAATAAATATATAAATAACTTCGACTTCGATTCGATTTACCTTAATTAATAATTATCCCTCTTTGGAGGCATACAATAATTGTGTTCTCAGAACCTACGTGTAAAAATATTGTCACTCTTAACGTAATATATTAAAAAAACTCACATCATTTATTATTCCGAACAAGATTGTTCAATTCTCGACACAATCGTGGAATAAACGGAGCTTCGTTGACATACAAGACCACTTCTTGATAAAACTTTCGCAAGGTGCTGTAGGTATATATTAATTGTTGAACAAAACGTACGGACGTCACAATCACTTGAAACCAGTCGGTGCACGCCGCTCGTTATCTGGAGCCACTTTTGATCGTCGCCTGTGATTGAACTTGACTGATGGGAGTATGACCGAGCCGAGACAGGCGACTGCGGACAGCCTGGCGAAGAACTGAAGGACCAGCTCGAAGCGGAGCCGGTTTGGGATCCTTAGGAGCCCACGTGCTAGCGTTGGCTTAACCCCACCGCGACGGAAGCGCAAATTGGCGAGTAACATTTTTTTACTTTTTCAATAACTGCGAAATAAATTTGTGGTAACATCATTTATATTAATAAAAAGAAAACACTTTACATAAAACCGATAGTCCGTTAATTAGGTTATAACGTATACTAATTATTAAAATTCGAAGCAAAGGCATTAATAGAAGTAATTTCTTTTTTAAGGTTTATACTTAGAATTTTGATTTTTAGTATATGTAAGTTGTTTCCTGATGAAGGGACTATTGGCCCCGAAACATGTTAATAATTCAAAAGTCAAGTTTTTTCTTTTTATTAATATAAACTAGCTGACGTTACATGAAGGTACGACGGACGGAAGGACACACATTATTATAAGTGGGATAACATATTAACTGAAAAGTAATTAAAATATAAGGTTTAAGTGTAATCGATTATTCGCCATTTAAAAAAAAATGTATTGTAATATTTTATTTTATTATTATATTTTAAAAGAGCTATAAACGCAAAAATGAGGTACTTTTTATTTAGTGCATTTTGTCCGCGAGTTAAGGCTGTGAGAACGGAGCTATACGTGATGGTTCTATTTATCATATTGATGCGATCTTCGTGTTATTTGCTTCATATACGCAAATCAGATTTATTTCGCAGTTATATTAATAAAGACTTTTTTAATTGTACCCGTAAACCTGGATGTTACAATAGTACACAACCTCGATGTCGCGTAATTAATTAATTTAAGTCAAGGTACTCGGATTTTTTGATGAGAACTGGAAAACTTATCTTCAAATTTATACCGTCAGTTCTAAACTCAAATCTGAGGGATGTGCACCGATTTTCATCCCCCAAATAAAAATAAATGTGGAACTTAGATTTACTAAAGATTTATCGGGTTTCACTGGGCATATTTGGCGATCAAGGAATCCTTAGACGTCTGTGAATTTCAGAATTTTGATAGAATTGTCATATTGTGCGGATGTGAATGTTTGGCTAAATAATTAAATTATCTGTTCAATTTCATTTCTATATTCATTCAATATTCATCATCTGCTATTAAATTATCAGCTCTCTATTTAATTAAACAAACACGTGTCTTTTGTACAAATACCTACCTACATATCAGGGAATCTAGGAAAACGAATATGTTGAAGAATTGGCCACTCTCTCTTGTATATCCTCACAGCACTTCTATTCCCCGTTGAATGACAGATTGAGTAGTATTAAAAATCGTAGGTACTGATTACTGATATTACTTAGATTTCATATACAACGAGGTCACGTCATGTAACCCCAACATCGACATATTTCACATGACACAACCTCACTTTAAGAGAGAAATTATATCGCTCCTGACCGAAAATAGTTTGAGCGTGTAAGACGGATTCTTCGGAAATCAACCTTAACAAAAATTTTATAGCCACAAAGCGCGGGTACACATTTTCTGACTTAGTCGACCTGGGAGCCTACATGCCTATTATGTCCTGCGGAGAATGTGAACTTCGTTCATCTTGTAATCACTTATTGTAGTATAATTATATTGTATAATGTATTAATGTTTTATTTTAATGTATTATCGTAAATTGTAACTGTACTAATCACCTTGTCCTAAAAGACTACCCATTAGGGTCATTCTGACCTGTCGATTGTCTTTAAATTAAAAAATTTTAAAAATTAAAAATTAAAAATATGAAATAATGTAAAAAGACAAAAAGGAAAATGGTTAAAAAGTATCCTGATGAATATTTCTCGCAAACCCTGGTTTGTTAATAGAAAAGATTCCAAAATAACTGTTTCAAATATCTCCCATTTGTTCAGGCTCTACTTGGTTGACAGTTCAAAGTGTGAGTGGTTTGGAGTAGGAGACACAGTTTGATTTTGCCAGTAACTCGGATTTCTATTTCACAGCACAATTCTTTTAGTTAAAAAAAATAATTATATTTTACCTTCGCCACTTTCGGGTTAACAATATTACGCATGCTCGGTTAACTGTACTCGTACACACGCACACTGAAGCACATTTAATCATTCTGTCTCGAGTATTTTTGACCTCTTGGTTGTGCAAAAAAGGAACATAGCAATAGTTTGAATATCGATTCCTTGATACATAGTAAATTTGTCAAATTAGATATTTTTAAATCAATATATATTATAGATATTGTCTCACAGAGTCGAAGGTATTTTAATTGGAGAAATTAGGTAAGGAAGACTTTTGAGTGTTAACAAGGCTTACTTACTTACATTTAAGCTTGTCATTGGCTTGGATAAATTGATCACTTTACGCATGTAACGATTCACGATTCCACCTTCTTTTTTTACATGAAAAGGAATTTATTTATTGACAATTAATTCATCAAAGGTTTATGCGAATCATAGATAATATAATTCAGAACATTACGCGAATTTTAGAAATATAATGAATACTGAACGTAAGAACTTTTTGGATTTTATAAAAATAACTTCCTCTTATATAAAATAACTTCCTCTATGTGAGATCTAAAGTAAATCTCGATTAATAACGATCTCTCTGGATAATCGTATTCTAGAAATAATTTGAACATCCTCAAAAATATTGTGTAGATATTTTTAATTGTGAATTTCGTGGTGAATTAGTTGAATGGTTCCTAATTGTGAATAGGATAAGTTGTGGTATGATGGGAGTGATTACCACTTTGGAGGATAGAATGGAGACAGACATCACTCGTCTACAGGGGAGTGTGCGTATAGTAATACATCAAAAGGTATATGCATGTACGAAGGGACCCGCCACTAGCATGCGGCTCCCTTCGGTGGTGTGGAAGGAAAAAGGAAAACATCATGGCTTGACTATAATTGCATATTAATTTATCAGATCAGCCCATAAATTCGAGCGTATTTTTGAAAAATTTCAAAAAAAATTAAATAAAACAAATTGGATTTTTAAAATCGTTTATATTGGGATGAGATTCTAAAAACAAAAAAAACTACACATACTCGAGGATTTACCAACATCGCTCCACGGGAGTGGACACGAGGCGGCTTTTTATTTCAAAAATTTTCTAATGAAATAATAGTTTAATATGATGTACCTAAAAAGTACCAATTAAAAATTATGAATCATATATTTTTTTCTTTTTAGAAAAAAAATTCTAGATAATTTTCAGGCCCCAGTGTGGTGTAACCCTTAAGACTCCCTGGGGTGTTAGTATTTTTCTAAGCTAGATAAAATAGGAGAACCTTAAAAATTGTAGGAATATTAATAAAAACATTTATTCTCTAAATGTAATAGAACCTCTCTTTAGATATGTTACTATCCTTTAACTTAATTAGAAAAATAGAAGCAACTCCTAGCTAGTTAGAAAAGTACCTCAGGAAGGTCATAGCTAAGTTGGAACGACATTGTTTCTCAAATAAATCTATTTTTGAGATCCAAAACCGGAGGGAAACAGTGTAAAAGTGAGATAAATTGTTGTCATGCAATCAACTCTAAATGTTGAGTTTGAAAATAATTGCCTAAAAATAGTCTTTATAAGTATATTGAATGAGCGACTGCTTATCAAAAAAATATTTAACGTTATATACAAGGTTATTTGGAAAACATTAATAGCCTCACGGGCTATATTCCTGACTTGATTATGAGTCGAAATTGTTCAAGCAACCATGACCTATTATAGAGATATGCGACATCAAAGTTTGCATGTTTTCAATATTTTTGACTTATTTTATGTAAAAAGTTGGACTATCATTACAGTAACTTATATCGAATATGAAAAATCCAAATAAAATAATAAAATCCTTAAATTTCAATTAGAAAACATTTAACTTTTATTGAAGCGAACGAATTTTACGTAATCGATATAAATTACTGTAATAATAGTTCAAAGTTTTGTAAAAAAATAAGTTAGAAATATGGAAAAAAATGCAAACTTTGATATTGCATACCTCCATAACTATTGATGGCATAACTAGCTCATGGCTGTTGAACATTTTACACTCATAATCAAGGCAAGAATATAGTCCTGCGAGGTTGTTAATGTTTTCCAAATAACCCTGTATATAGGATAACATTGTTACCGACATTTTTGAAGAAACGATAATTTTATCAAATACCGGTTTTGTCGCGTAATTTGTCGAACCTATGATTAGTATCCGGGGCATGTGGGCGATAGGAAAATTATATTTTATATACAAGAACACATTCTTATTGTGAAGTTGCAATTTTTCAGAACAAAGTTCTGTGAAATTTAAAACCAAATCAATCAAACAATTAGAAAGACATACAGAAAAATCAAATCCACGAAAAATATTTGGCTGCTACCGGGATTCAAATCACGGATCTCCGGAAAGGAAGAGATCCGTGGTTAGCTTGTTGGTCTTGTGGGTAGGACTCTCACCTTGTGATCCAAAGGTCGCGAGTTCGAACCTCACTCCAGACTAGCAAATTAGCCCTATTTTCACAGCACAAGCGTTTAGCTTAGTTTGAAAATAGTAAGAATATTGATGTGACACGTATTCCGCGTTCGCATCACTATTTTTTAATTAAAAAATATGGACGTGGCATGACCAGATTTACCAGATACTGGAAGATGGTCCTGTTAGAAGCCTCTACATTCGTCAATCTCGCATGCAAAAATGTATGAATGTGGATGAGGTTAGAGATGTGTGTCACAACAGAAGAGTGTAGCGCTCTATCCTCGCTGCCTACCCATAGAAAACGGCGTGATGGTAAGTAAGTAATTATGTTATTTAATTTTAGGTAACGTGCATAATTTATAAAAATTTGGTTTGTGTCTTCTGGGGTATTATGCCGTGTTTTTACGGCCTAGGTTGTAAAAAGAGAAAAAAAAAAGACCCCAGGAGACACAAACCAGAAGATTCTGAGTGGCCGCGAAAACCCCTTGTAATGAAAATGATCTAATAAACTGCATTACCACTTTGAGGTGTACTATAATTATTATTCTTGGATTAATCAAGGTGGGTTTAAGAAGTACCTAAGGTTCGATAGCCCTGTCGTAATTTTTTTATTATTTTTATTATTTTTCATTACTCCCTTTATTTTAACTCGTAGCGTCTGCTTGTCTTAGGATCAATTTTTAACCCTTTCCCCGTGATCCAATCAAGCTGAAACTTTGCAGGCACACTCGTGGCGACAATAAAAATGATCTAACAAATTTTCGTTTAAATTTTTAAAATTATTTTTTTCAAATAGAAAACCATACGAATGAGCAAGGGCCCGACACGTGGAGAAGGCGCGAAACCTGTTTCAACTAGTCTGTCACGAGCCATGGGTCCGATCAGAGGGTTTCCCCGTGCTCCCCTATACCAATTATTACGTTTTCAATATTCTATAAGTGTTAAGGATAATATTAGGTCCTTACGTATGAAATTGGCGTTTTGCCGTACTGGCAAATTTGATCTCAAATATCTTCTCTTTGGTTAGGAATTCCAAATTCAAATTTATAAAGCTATTTACTCATGTATTTGTGTTTTGAAAATTATAATTCATTTGTTTTTTCCTCAATTGTTTTTTTCTTTGCGTCACTCAGTTTACAAAATGAAAAACTTGAAATATCGCGTTATTTACGAGTACGAGTTCCACCGTGGCACCAGTGCTGCAGAAACGGCTCGAAGGATTAATGATGTGTATGGCGACGGTGCCGCAAAAGAAAACACAGTGCGTTTTTGGTTCCAACGTTTTCGTTCTGGAAATTTCGATCTGCAGAACAAGCCCCGTGGACGGCCGGAGACCAAAGTTGATAATGAAGAATTGAAAGCTATTGTGAAAGCGGATCCATCGCAAACCACATCCGAGTTAGCTGCAGGCTGCGGTGTTAGTGATAAAACTGTTTTAATCCACTTGAAGCAAATTGGTAAGGTGAAAAAGCTTGAAAGGTGGGTACCTCGTGAATTGAGTGAAGCAAATCAACAAACGCGCGTTGACTGCTGCGTTGCATTACTCAACCGGCACAATAATGAAATGATTTTAAATCGAATCATTACCTGTGATGAAAAGTGGATCCTGTACGATAATCGGAAGCGATCATCGCAATGGCTGAACCCTGCCGAACCAGCCAAACCATGCCCCAAGCGAAAATTGACTCCAAAAAAGTTACTTGTGAGCGTTTGGTGGACTAGTGCTGGTGTCGTTCACTACAGCTTTCTTAAATCTGGCCAGACGATTACGGCAGATGTCTATTGTCAGCAACTGCAAAACCATGATGGAAAAGCTAGCTGCTAAACAACCGAGGCTGGTTAATCGCTCTAGGCCACTGCTGCTTCATGATAACGCTAGACCACACACTGCACAACAAACGGCTACCAAATTAGAGGAGCTTCAATTGGAATGTCTAAGACATCCACCGTACTCTCCGGACCTTGCCCCAACAGATTACCATTTTTTTCGAAATTTGGATAACTTCTTGCAAAGGAAAAAATTCAACTCCGATGGGGCAGTCCAAACCGCCTTCAAAGATTTTATTGATTCCCGTCCGAATGTTTTTTTTAGTAAAGGGATCGATGAACTACCTATGAAATGGTAAAAGTGCATAGTTAGCAATGGTACATACTTTGATTAAATTAATATATTATAATAAAAAAAAATCGGCTTTATGTTCTTCCCATACTAAACGCCAATTTCATATGTAAGGACCTAATAATATACATGGAACAGATTTTCCACATGAACTTAAAGCAAGAGGAATATGTTGATAGAATTTCAAATTGGAAACGTTACAAATGAGAAAGGGAGTATAATAAAAACTTGTTTTTTATGTTTTTTTATTATTTTTTTTTTTTTAGGGACACTAACAGGGTAATAGGTACATGATACTCTAATAATAAAACATTATAAATGAAGACTATGCCCATTATCCCAATTACAAGTGTCTTCGGCTCGCTCTAGTAACATGTATTTTTGCATTTAAGTATATTTTACATGTACATTTATGTGTATTGTGTATTTAGTGTTTGAATGTAGTGCGATTAGTATTTGGTAAATAATTGATTTAATGGATCTATAGGTTCAGGTCATCTTTTAGAAAATGGATGTTGTGTATGAGTGAGTTTTTGAACGATGATAAGGTGTCTGCAAGAATATCAGCATCAATATTAGGGTCAGCGCAATACATAATTATATGTGCGACACAACCTTGTCATGGGAAAAAAATAACCAACATTATTAGTGTGCTGGCTTATTCTAAAGAACTCCGGGTTTCTTGTACGGGGTTTAACATGCAAATTTATATCAGATAGAGAAAAAGAATCGATAGCTCCGCTGAGAATCTTGTGTAGCACAACGAGATCGGATATTTTCCGTCGGGACTCAAGTTTGTGCATCTTAAAAAAGGCAAGTCGATCTTTGTAGCTGTGAAGGTTATTGTTTTGACCAGCTTTGTATGACAGAATACGTAGAAAATTTTTCTGCACTCTCTCGATTCTCGTAACATGTGTTGTGTAATAAGGTGACCAAATAACTGATGAATATTCCAATATACCTCATACTAGTGATGTATAGAGAATTTTTAGACTTTGAGAATTTTTAAAGTCGTGAGTAATTCTGGTGATAAATCCCAACATATTTTATGGCTTGTTTGTGATATTATCAATGTGGTTTCTAAAAGTGAGCTTAGAATCTAGGATGACGCCCAGATCCCTTATTGAATCGACTTTAGCGAGTGGAACGTCACCCAGTTTATAAACACTTTTACTTAACTAAATAAAGATTTCATTCGTTAAAATATTGCCACATTTTAACGAATGAAATCTTTATTAATAGTCTATTTAATTTTGCGCGACCCGTGTAGCAGAGAGGTGTATTTGTGGAGTGTTGGCCTGCATAATAATTTATATTTTTACGATGGTTGCTTTCAGAGCGCGTTTTTGATTGATGGGTTGCAACATTCCGAATCCATTACGTAAACGTAGCTATGCAGAAAGCGTTCAACCCACAAAATACTAAAAATGAGTTTTACACGGGATTATATAGCTCAATAGGATATCTTTATGTGCTAAGAACGTCAATATTTTTCTAACCCACGTCACAGCCATCCCCATTAAATTAATTCTTAAATTCAAAAAAGTGTTGTGACTGTATTCTCCGGCTTGAAATTTATAAATCATTTCCAAAAAATATTGGTCAAAAACATTCATGTAGTATGGACGCATTATGCCACTTTTTAATTCTGTTGTTACTTCTTCTTTTTCATCAGCCTTCATCTTTCCACTGCTGGATATAGGCCTCTTCCATACCCTTCCATCCTTTCTTGTCGTTTGCTAATTGTAGCCATTTCTTTCCTCCCACAGCGGCTATATCGTCGGCCCATCTCTTTTGAGGTATTCCGATGCCTCTTTTATTCTCCCAAGGTCTCCATTTCAGAATTCTGGGAGGTCATCTTGTAGCATCCTGCCCCGCAACATGTCATTTTAGCTTCGCTACACGATCCATGATATCCACTATTCTAGTTCTGCGCCTAATTTCGTCATTTCTAATTCTATCTTACTCCAAGCATGGATCTCTCCATGGATCGTAGCGTGCATTATTACTGCATGATAATAATTTTGTAGAAGACATTTAAGGGGGTCAAACGTTTTCCACGATAATACTTTTTAATTTTTTTAATGACTTATAAAAATTTTAGTTCATTTTTTTTTGTAAAACGCGTTATATATTACTAAATAAAAGTTATGCTTTTGGCGCACGTAGGGTAAATTTTTTATTTTAACTGAAGTGCTTACGGAGCGGAAATGCGAGACCATGAAGTTAGTTGTTAAAGTGAAATTTTAATATGGAATGAAATGCGCGTGCATCCATGCGCACCAGAAGCTGATAAAATGTGAACGTTTCATATATTGTTTACGATTGTTGCGTAACTGTGAAAATTTTATTCACTCGAAATAGTGTTCCAGTATTATAAATAATGTATCATAAAAACGCACAACTCAAAAACTGACGAACGATTGGTTATTGAATTATGATTTTAACTGTGTAATCGTGTTTTGTCATTTCATGTTATTGTCGATGTTTGACTGCGTTCAGCTGCGTTTGACAGAATGTCATCAGTTTGGAAAGGTCCGCTGGTAAAATCAACTATGCGATTCTTGGCATCAGATTTTTAATACCGTCCATCGCGAAACCTCAGAGAAAGTCAATATGGTCGTGATAATGTATATTTTTATATTTGTACAGCTTTTTTTTATGCGTTCCAAAGAAGTATAACTTCTAAAGCATGTACATAAGTACACACACCCACTTTTTTTCTTCGACGATTTTCTTCTTCTTTGAAAAAAAAGTAACCCATAAAAACCAAGTTTTTACAATACTCCCTTTCTCATTTTCGGGTTTCGCGTCTACCATATGCGTTGAAATCTCCATTCACATTGTATGAAAAAACTATTAAAAATTTGAAAAATCCAAAATTATACTATAATTATTATTATTTTTTAACAAAAATTGATAGATCTTCTTGATCGTCGCGACGAGTCTGCTTGCAAAGTTTCAGCTCGATTGGATCACGGGAAAAGGGTCAAAAATCGATCCAAAGTTTTTTCGACGGCAAGCCGGCAAGCAAGCAAGCAGACGCCACGAATTAATATAAAGGGAGTAAATATGCAATAATGAATTAATATCCGCGTAGGTACCAATTAGGTTTTTCTAGATTCAAATGTTTAGAAACATTTTCTCAGTTCCATGATTAGTGGGTTGGACGCTTTCAACAGACTTTCGTCTACGCCATTGCTAGAAAATAATTGAACATTCCAATCGCATATTCTATTTGGGCGGATACTTTTGCCGCCTACCCACGTTTGCATTCAGGGGCGTGCACTCTATCAATCAAAAAACCGCTCACAGTTTCGATAATTTCTGTGAATTAAATATCAATGTATACTAATATAATAACAGGTAAGGTTTGTAAGTTTACATTTAGGAGGTAAACTACTCATCCGATTTCAAAAATTCTTTCACCAATATTGAGAATGAACTTTCAGAGTTGACATAGGCTATATATTATCCCGTTACAATAAAGGGGCTATTCGTGGAGACCAATTTTGCAATGTAAGTCGACAAAAAAACGGTCGAGCGAACGCGTTTCTTAAGAGATATATGAATTTTTTCCACAGATAAGTTGAAGAGCTTTAAAAGGCTCATAAAGTCTGCAATGACATATATCTTGTATATGTTAAGGTTTATTTACAAATTTATGAAATATGAACAAAATATATATTTAAAATTATTTTAATCTGTGGGGGTAATTTAAGCGAATCTTTTTGTAGAAAAAATTGCCTTGAACACAACATTGTTTGGACGAGTTGTTTAGATTATATTGAATTTTCACTGATGCTCTTATAGTCTCAAACTAAATTCCACGTGGGCAAAGCTGCAGGCAGAGATAGTAAATTATGTATTTGTTTTATTATTAACTTTTTATTTTTATTTAGCACATAATACAATATATATATCATTAACAATGCATATATTAAATTTTATACAATAATTCAAATTTTTATTCGATGATGATATCTGGTCTGCATTGCAGGGGCGTGCAGTGAGAGCAAGAAGCGTGACTTTTATTTAAACATATTTGAAAAAAAATCGAAATGAAATATTTACCTTGTATTGAATAATATGTTAGCTAATGTGACAGGAATATTACGAGATATATATACCTCTTATTTCGGTTTCTTATCAAAATATATTTGTTTCTGTTTTTTTAGAATCTCCGTTAGATTATTGAGTTATTTAAGTCCTTTGTGGTACAAACAGTTTTGTGTATTTTTCTTTCTATTTTGAATTATTTTTTCATATCCATGAACATCTATGCTACATGTTGTTTTATTTTTGAAGTATTGTGGCATTTTATCGTTTAAGATTATATGAAAATAATAGGCGTTTAGCCTTAGTCCTTGTTTTATGCTGGGCAAATTTATATCTTTTAATGAAGATAAATAATAGAAGTCGCATAGAAACGAAGCTATTTATATGGGAAACGTGTATGCAAGTAATTAAGGTAAATTATAGAAGTCTCGCAGTTATGAAACTATGAATATGAGAAACGTGTGTGGAAGTTTTTTTTATACGATCGCCCAGGGCTTATAACCTGTATGAGCTGGCTTAAGTGATCACTCTACACAATGCAACGCTCACCGATGGATGTTCTTTCGGTGGAATTGGTGAACTTTGTATTGTGTAGGGTGAACGCTCAACTCACTCGTACGGGTTGTAAACCTTGGACCATCGTATAAAAAAGACTTCCACACATGTTTCCCATTTTCATAGGTTCATCTCTGTGAAACTTCTATATTTTATCCTAATTAATTAATCATCCCTCTGGGGACAAAATCCAGCAAGTGTATTCTCAGAACATACCTACATATAAAAATATTGTGTATGGAAGTCTTTATAGGGTGGCCCAGGGATTATCTGGTGTAAGAACTGACTTAAGTGATCACTTTATACAATGCGAGGTTTACCAAGTTCCAAGTCTCTATAAACGAAGTTTAGTGAAAATTTCAAAATATTTTTGAATTTAATTAAATTAGTGGCAAAATCTTCTTACTGTTCATTTTTCAAACTTCATACTTCGCCATTGAGAATTGAAAAAAAAAACAGTTAGTGTCTGCAGTTTCTAAGGCAAAAGTTATTCATGAATTCACCCTCTAGTGATAATATAGCCCATTGTTTTTACAATTTTGATATTAGCAGTATAACTCAGATCCACGCCTCGAGCACGCCACTGTGTGTGTATATACTTACGGTCGATGTTTTCTGAGAAGGCTAAAATTATACTACGACAACTATAGGTATCGACTAAATGAAATAATATACTTTAAATGATCACTGCGAGACAGCTGTTATTTCAATATTTATCAATATTTTAAGTATCGTCGTTTTAGCGGCCTTGAGTCGACTCAGGACGTCAAAATACGCCAGAAAAATTGTAAGAATATTGATGTAACATAAATATGTATATAACATACATATTTATGTTACATCAATATTCTTATAAGTCCGTATGTAACATAATTTCACAAGACTCAGTCAAGACCATGACAAGAATCATGTCAGGACAGCTGTTATATAACATTGTGCACTTCGTCAATTTAGACGTGATGAATATTAGGTATATAGGATACTAGTTGTAATCCGTCAAAAATGGCGGTACTTTTACATGCCGCTTCCTAAAGAATAAGTATTTACTTATTTATAGCCGACACCCATGAAATGGTAATTACCTACGACTTTTATCAAAATATTTGAACATTTTTTTTATATTTCCCCTGCCGGCGATTGGGCGGAACATTAAATGGTTGGCGTCTTTGCTAAGCCCTGTTTATAGGATCTTTTTGACGGATCGAGGGCATACAATGGTGGCGACATCGATAGCGTCCTGCGCTAGGATTCGCGCGGCCGTGGTTCGCGCTCTACCTCTAGTCGTTTAATTTGTTTTTTTAACCGTGAATTCAAACGAAATTACAAACGTTTACAAAAAATACAGACGGTCGGACAGACAGACAGACGGATGGACCGACGAACAGACAGACGGACAGACAATGAAATTATTATGTTTGATGTGCTAATATTATTTTTAAAGATGACTGAAATCATTTTGCTTCACACACATTTACCAATTTCTTCATACTAAGTATGCAAAAAACGGAATATTTGTTGAGCTTGCTTGTTATGATTTAAGTGAATTTAACTGATGAATTATTTTGACGTTATGTACAAATTATATATTCAGCATTCTTAATCTTTAACTCATTTGTTCTAGTACGTTTTGTAAAACTGGTCCACTGGAACTCATGGAACAGCACTGGAGATAATAACGCGTAACGCGCGCTCCTGTAGCAGCCGCCTGGGTACACTCTTATCAGAGTTAAGTCATGGTAAAAAAGTTGCATCTATGATATTTTTTCACTCTGAACTCTGAAATATTTTTGTCAATTTTCTTATATTTATATAATAAAGGTTAGGTAGGATAAGATAAAACACATCATGTATATATTCCTTTGGCATTCATTTCATTTGAAAAATAATTATTGTATATAATTATATATGTCTAGTTACATAAATATGGTTTTATAGTATAGTGTGTGCAATATGCTCTATATACTAAATTATATAATATAACATCTAAAATAATATCTAGAGATGTGTTCATCTATTATTTGAAGTCATTGTTTCGTTTACACCAATTATATTGCATAATTTTTTCGGTTGGTACGACTGATTGTAGAAGCTCTTTTGGACACAAATTAAAAATACTTTGTTATAATAGTATCAGACAGATTTTTTAAGGACTAAAGAATATTTTTTACGCCTGTTTTAAATCTTGGCAATGATACAGAAGATTAGTAGGAAAATAATTGCGTTTTTTTTTTGCGTGGTTCTGATTCAACTACCATCTTCAGTTAATTCCTTACCGATGGAAGAAGATTGCTGATCGATGGAAGAATATCGTCTTCATCTTCCAGTCCCTCGTTTACAATACCCACACCACAGATCACCAAAACATATAGGCATGAACTAACAGCATATTTTTTTTGCTTTCGACTGAAACGACTGCTTCCAATACGTTTGACATTTAAAAAAAAATATTTCGAGCTTATAAATTTTGAAACAATTATGAAAAGGTCAAACTTATTCTGCCGTGTATATGTGACCTCTCTGGCCAACGTTTCGCATCCCATTGCAGGGTCCATCATGCAATGGGATCCGAAACGTTGGCCAGAGAGGTCACATATACACGGCAGAATATCCCAGAAAACTATACACAGAAGATTCTGAACGGCCGTGAAAACCTAAGAACATTTTTAAGGTCAAACTTAATACCCTTAAAAATATAATGTATTATTAAACAAGTCGGGCTTGATCAAAATTAAAAATAAAACTAAAGTCGTTTTTTTAAAAAAAAGAGTTCTAATAATTCACTTTAAAATAATAACACAACTTTGATGGGTATCATTTAGATTTTTAAAAATCTAGAACTCTGCATAGAAAAACTGCAAATATATTTCTACCAACCTAATATTTTACCTGAATTTAATACACATTTAATGAATTGGTCCAACGGAAAACATCAACCCCAAAATCTTATTTTCCATATTATTCGTTATTCAATGTGGTGAACAAAAAGTCTCTGTACAGTTGCTTTTTAACATGGTGGCACATACAATAATAGTAATACTTAAAAAATCCCGTTTATAAGTTATTTTAATAAGATTGTCTTTTAAAATTATTTATACGTACTCGTATGTATATTAGAGGATTTTTAAATAAAATTGTGATAACAAGGGCATACTGGTAAAACATGCGGAATTTATTTGTTGTAAATTGTTATTTTTTATTATTAAGGAATTATTTTCAGGATTTCTACAAAACCTTTCTTCAGTTCGTCGTGAAGAATGAAGGCGTTCTCTTATTAAGTAGTCCAAGACTACGCAAAGATTGTTATAGTTAATTGGTTTGTTTATTTAATTTCAGCATGCGAACATTCATTTCTCTTGGTTTGTTCCTCTGCTGCTTGGCGCGGTGCAGGACCTACGTAATCAGTAATGTTTACAGTAGTTACGTGTGGGATTACAATTTTCAAATTTCAACGTTTATTTCAATCAAATGATGATGTTTATAACATGCAGGCTTGGCTATACCAAAAGTCTATCAGATTTCAGATTCGCAATCTTAAACATTTGGATGGCAGCTCTTCACCTAAGAAAGTCGTTTCATCGATTTTCAGTTTCTCGCTTCATAATATATCTAGTCCCTTCAAGGTAAACAGCATTATGAAATTGATTCTCTGCACTTAGTCAAAGTGATCTGTTCGCAGTGTTCTTGTTTTGTTTCTGTTTATTTTAATTATTATATTATGGATAAATTATTTAATTCCATATTTATATGCATAAATCAATCTCGTATTATATACAAATAGGTGGAAGATTCAAGAGAGTAAAATATCAATTGTTGGTTATTTTATACCAATTTAAAGATCTGGTAAATCCATTCATAAACAAACCCAACAAGATTTTACAACTATTTTACATTCACCATTCACAAAGTCTTTGTTTGTGACTACCGATTTAAAAGTTAATCTGGAAATTGCATTTGTACAACAGCAACAATGAAACAACAAAACAAACGGAAGAAAAATGCTTCTGAAGCTGGACGGTAAAATTAAAGACATTTATAATAAAGAAGTTAAAAGTAAATGTCTCAAGGAAGGTGCAAAAAATTATAAATAATTAAAATAATAAATAATCCTTTGAGAACGTACTTGTTGGTCTAGTGGCTAAGACATTTGCTTAGTAATCCAGTGGTCGCGGGTTCGAGCCTCATTCCGGATCGAAGTTAGTACTATTTTTCACAGCACAGTTTAGCTTTGAAAATTGTAAAATATTGATGTGAATCCGTTATATTTTTTAAAAATAAAATAAAATTATGTCTTTTACCGGGACACGGACGCGGAACTTTTTATTGCCGGTAGAGAATTTTTACCTATTAAACAATAACAATCTCAGTGCATTTTTTGTTTTATGTATTTTATTTTCGGATTATAGCATCACCAAACTGTTTATTGTTACGGACACAGTTTCTATTAACTAGGCAAAAATCTGACAGTAAATAAGGATGTCATTTCTCGCACACCACCCATAGCATATTAAAAATTACCCGGAATTGCTAACTGTTTATAATTTTACGACTTACTGGATTCGGCAAGGCTGTTTTCAAAAACAGACTTTGTTAATGTTACAGAGCACTTACATAAGCAATTTTACATTTCCCAAAATCTAGATTAAGTTGTAGTCAAGTCTATTAAAGACCTCGGAGATATTCTGGACTATAAACTTACATTTAATGAATAAATAGATTGTGTGGTAAATAAATCCTTAAAAATCATGGGCTTTGTCAACAGAATGTCTTCTGATTTCACACTATCAAAGCTCTTCACCTGTCCGTCCGATCTTAGAATATGCTTCTGTAATTTGGTCTCCCTTCTATATAAACCAAATAAGTCATATCGAATCCGTGCAACATCGTTTCTTAAGAAAAGTTGCATAGATGATGGGCTTGGATAGAGGAGACTACACGTACATTGAAATTGAGTCAATGTTAAAAGTTGATAGAGACAACATTGACTTAATCACCATATTCAAAATGTCAAACGGCCACATTGATGTGCCTTCATTACTGGGCCAAATAAAATTCAATATCCCTTCCCGTAGACTCAGAAATAATGAAGTGTTGTTCCTTAGCCATCATAGAACTAATTATGGATTCCATGCTCTCATGTCACAGTTATGTCGTCTTATAAACTCAAGACAGGATTTGGGCTTCTTCGGTGTAAGTCTGTCCAGATTCAAATAATCTCTGATAGTCTAGATCTTGTCTCCATCTTGTTAGTACTTTTCATTTGTACTTGCTTTTGTTTTAATTTGCTATAACTTTTATTCTGATGTATTTTATGTTATGTATTATATTTTATTGAACTATGTCGTTAATTTCAATAAATAAATAAATAAACCCTTCCTCGTCCCCATCCATCTCCTACTCATCTCATTATTATGGAGATAGTTTTGTCTCTGTAACATTATTATGGAAATAGTTTGTCTCTGTGACATTATTATGGAGATAGTTTTTCTCTGTAACATTATTATGGAGATAGTTTTGTCTCTGTAATATTATTATGGAGATAGTTTTGTCTCTGAAACATCTTAGTTGTGTGGTTGGTCGATATTATAAACTGGCAATCAATCCACTATTATAATAAAATGGATACAGAAAGTGAATAAATAAATAGTTTCACGTTAACAGATTGTGGCCGAGGAAAAGCCGAACGATGGCCTCTATTTTTCAAAAAATCCGTAGTAAAGAAAAGTTTTCGTAATTTGGACATATTCCTAGAAGATAGGGAGATAATGTAGAGATATTAGTGATCATTGAGAATGACAAGGACGGAGAGCGAGTAGTTGATCTCTAATAAGATGGACAAGACCAGGGCTTTGCTATTCGTCGCTCTAAACAATGCCCTACGATCTATCTTTGATCGCGAATAGTGGAAGAAAGTGGTTCGCGCCATAGAAACAGATTAAAAAACCATGATGCTCAGTATTCATTAATTAAGACGGTGATGAAAATAAATTAAAAATATAGAAACGAATTAATAAATTATAGTTAAAATATTGTCAGAAAACCCTTACAGAGACATTTTGGCCACTACTGAAATCAATTGAAATTTGTCACAATTTTTCTCCATTCAATTCAATCCGTTTCATTAAAAAATTTACATTTATTGACTGAAGAAAACATTTATATTATATAATAATAATATTACATTTTTAACTTACTGAGATCAATTAGGGTTTTTCTCGTGTTAAACACATATCCAAATGTATAAAGCCTCTAAAATATAATATTATACATAGACTTCCATGCTACAAACATCAACACTTGTATATTTTTTATACTTACAACAACGCAACATTTTTTTGAAGCGGATAAATTAAACTATGTACATTTTTCAAACATTAGAAGCACAAAAATGTCTTTCTTAAACTACCAAATATTTTAGAATACTGCTTTTTTATTTTACCTATTGTTAAATTAATTTTCCTACTTTAGAATGGCGGAAAATAATCATAAGTACTTAAAGAAATTGACATGGTATTTTATACCTAAATGATCTCACTGAGGAACATGTTTTAAAAATAATTTTAAAAATATAATTTCATTACATTCATTTACCATTGTACACTCTTAGCAAAATAGTAAAATGGCCATTTTTTGCATTATTTTAAGTCGTTCACGTAATATAATTCATCCCATTTCCAATCATTAACAACGCTCTTTCAATTATTAAATAAAATGGTTTGATATAAAATTTGATATGCGAAATAGACATCTTTAATATTAGGTATATTTCTCAAAATATATATTACCGTATCAAATATTACCAAGTGATCCGTAATTCATTCTACATAATAAATATATATATAATATATGTCGGTAAACATTTCGCAAAATATAATAAAACTGTGTAGGAGAGTATTTTTGCTTCATCTTCATAGGATTGTGTATGGTTTTTATATTTTTATTTACTCTAGAAGAAGTTTAAATTTACTTATAACATACAAAATGTGTTCACACCAAGTCTACATTTCTCTAAAAAATATATTTTCTGTTATAAATAATTATTTAATCTACTTACACACCTTTATAAATAAATATCGACTATGACTAGAACACTTTTTCAACAGAGATATAAATAAATATATTTATAAAATGCTTTTTTTGTTATTGAGATCATTAAAAATATGATACATATATTGAAACAATGAGTAAAAATAACCTCACATACTTAAAAATTTAATTCGTTTCCGACATTATTCTAACACTGGGCCTACTGGGGTGCGTGAGAATGCCGTTAGGCCGTGGTCGATGGGGCTTCCTTTTAGCAGTAGGCCAGGACAGTAGGAGTTGCTCCTCCGGCGGAACGTCTTCTGTTCCCGTAGGACTGCTCAACCTCTCTTCTAGAGAGACATACTTCTTCTCATCGTCTCCGCTCGAAGAGTCGCTCTCTCCGTTGCTGCTCCCTTCGCAAGAAGTTTCTTCTTTTTTTTGAAGCTTCTGCTGTCGCTCACAAAACTCACTATCACTATCGGTTTCTTGTTTTATCTGCTGCTCTTGACATCGGATCACCTTCCACTTACGTTCCAAAAGAGTTGTGGTAGAGCAAGAATACTTTCTTGTGATGGCATCGTGGTTGGGCGACCCTGGAAGGGACGGTGACTTGTCGCTCTCTTCCGAGAATGCTCTTGTGATCAGGATTCGCGGAGAACGCCTGGCGAAGGACGTCGATGCCACTGGCCTAGGACGAGGTCTCCTCACAGGCAAAGCTTCGTGTTGCGTTTCTAGCCCGAACACTCTTTGAAGAATCAGGTTGGTCGTGCTCATTGCCGGACGCGGAAAAGACAGTGCACAGGTCCTCGGATTGCTGTGGTCTTGCGAGTGAAACGACGACTTGAAGGATATGTACGTCTCTTCCTGTTTTATTTGCGGCACCGCATTATCCGCATCAACAATGGGCACCCGAAGAGTGTTGCAACTTGAGGTGTGGGCGATGGCTCTTTCCTCCTTTGCGTTGACGACTGGACTATCGAATACCCCGAAGTTGACACTTGTCTTCCACGTGTTATCGGAAGCTATTCTTTTTATTTTGCTCGTTCTCTGTGGACTATTGGATCGACCCATGTCCAAAAATGCTTCGGAGAGCCTCCGCTGTAGGCAAGGTTTGTTCATCATGCTAAGTGGAGTGATCGAAGGTCGTCGCGAACCGCAAGTGCTAGGGGTCCTAGCCTGTATTTCTTGGTTCATTTCACTCTTCATCATTTTCTTCCGCCAGTAGTTTTGGAATGTTTTTCTTAAAACTTTGCTTTTGATTCCGTACAGGACTCCGTTGATTGGCGGAGAGCATGTGAGGAAGGATGTAGCGATGGTTATCAAATGTTCAGGGACTTTGATTACATTACTTTTACCGTTTGTTTCAGATTGAGCGAACGCTGAAATCGATTGCCAGATGATGACGATGTAATAAGGGAAGTAGAGCAGGAAGAGGGAGCCGACAAGCTGGAACACTGTGGAAAATGCGCTGCGGTTCCGGATCCTCGGAGCGTTGGGAGCTGTCACTGTTGGAACAAAGAAGGGGTTTCTCTGATGGGTGATCGTGACCTGGGCAGACAGGGTCACTTCGTAGATTGCTGAAGCGATGCGGTGTCGGTGGTACCGAGCAATCATCAGAATCTGGAAATGAAATATTGATCTGTCAATTGAAAGTCAAAAATCTTCGTCCATGTTCACGGCAAACTAAGGGTATTTATTTTGATATACCTTGCCGTGATTTTGAGAGTAAGATTGAATTGACGGCATAACCTGGAATAATTTTAACTAAATTCAACTTTGTTATGCTGAAAGTGGTTGGCCCAAAAAACTGAGTTAACAACACATGTAATGAGTAAATATTCGATATACACAACAAATTCAATATTCTTTATCAAATAATAAATAGGTACCGAATTTTGAGAGGGTATTCTGAACCTTAGCCTGGAATAAAGCTAGCTGAGGTTCACATTTTGTCTTCTTTAGCAGGCTTCTTCATTCAGATTTTACAAACTGATAATGACGAATGAATAGTTATGAATCTAAATGACTTCAAGCAAAGCAATGGTGGTGGAAAGATTTTTCTGCATTTGGCCTCTAGAAAGGCCCAAGAAATAGAGTAAGATTGTAGAACTGATGTGCAGCTTTCAACTTCTAAAAGTGTGGCAACATCGTGGACGCTACGGGCAGGCGTCTACCGTCGTTCGTCAACCGTCTAGCCGTCGGGTTTATTAGCACCAATTAACCATTGTCGGGTTTATTCAAACCAATACACGTAATAATCACAAAGAAGTCTATATTATTACAACGATCAGGTATAACCACAAATTGACTCCACTCCAATGACACTATAGGAGCAATTTGAGTTCCTCAAGAGCAGTTCCTATTATCACGAAGTACAATTCATAGTAAGCATTCCATCTGATGATGAGAAGGACCGCTCATGTGTGTAGTACAAAATTTAATGTACCAATATACACCTGCATGTAACCAGATTAAACCTACTACGTATGATCAGATTGTTCACCTTCAGGTTGCAGATGAGGACCAACGCGGCTGGAAGCAGCAGCGTCAGCACCGTGTACAGGACGGTGTACAGCAGGAAGTACGGGAGCGGCGGGGAGGCCGCCCAGTCGGGGGCGCAGGCGGGCAGCGGGCCGGGCGCGCGGTAGGGCAGGGCTCCCAGCAGCGGCGGCGCGCTCATCACCAGCGCCAGCGCCCACGCTCCGGCCAGACCGCACAAAACCTGCAAATATAAGCAAACGCGTTCATATCACAAATATATACCTTTACGAACTCGGAAGAGTCATCAGTAGTTAAACAGGGTTATTTGTAAAACATTAATAACCTCGCGGGACTATATTCCTGCTTTGATTATGAGTCGAAAATGTTTAAGCTATTATGACCTAATATCAATAGTTCAGGAGATATGCGATATCAAAGTTTGCATTTTTTTTTCAATATTTCTGACTTATTTTTTCTAAAACGTTGGACTATCATTACAGTAACATATATCGAATATGAAAAATTTAGTCCCTTTAATACAAGTCAAATAAAAAAATAAAAACCTTCGAATTCCAAATGGAAAACATTCCAATTGGATTTTTTTTAGGGTTTTTATCATTTTATTTAACTTGTATTGAAAGGAATGAATTTTTCGTAATCGATATAAGTTACTGCAATGATAGTTCAACGTTTTAAAAAAAATAAGTCAGAAATATTGAAAAAAAGTGGAAACTTTGATGTCGCATATCTCCATAACTATTGATATTAGATCATAATAGCTTGAACTTTTTCGACTCATAATCAAGGCAGGAATATAGTCCTGCGAGGTTATTAATGTTTTATAAATAACCCTGTATATTTGTATATTTTACTGCATACAGTGCATAGCGCCTGTTTCGTGATCGCCAAAATCGTGCTATTGGTCAAGTTGATGCTTGAGATGTTTACACCAATCACGGGCAAGTATTTTGAAAGCTAATCCAAATTCTAACCGGATTGAAAGGATCGCTCCGGACAGTTCAAATTTTCTATGTGTTCGAAACAGACGTCAATCTATTTTTAGTTCGAGCCGCCAGAAGAAATTTATTCTCGAAAGTGACATTCGCCGAGGAAAAATTTTGCAGTGAATGGGACTGATATAAATGACAAATGTTCGACGCGGGATGAAGGAATACTACCAGCGCCGTGAGTCTTTCTAACTGTTTCCAACAGTACACATTTTAAAATAACTCAAAAATAACCAAATAAAATATTATATGACGCAAAAAATGAAAAAGTCGGCGAACCTACGAGCAACCAAATTGTGCTGTAAAACATTAGCCGATATTACTATAAAAATTATCACTACTTATAATCGACTTCACGTTTTTCTTGAAAATAATCAAGCTTTCATGGAATCTATACTTCTACACTATAATAAGTAAAGTTTATAAGTTTGGACGTGGGGAGGTAATCTCCGAAACTACTTATCCGATTTCAAAAATTCTTTCACAAATATTTAGAATGTAGGGAGGTACATTCAGGTTGGACATAGGCTATATATTATCCTGTTAAATAAAAAGTTTTTCGTGGTGACCTATTTTACAACTAAAGTCGACAAAAAAATGATGCGAGCGATGCGTTTTTTACGAACGCCGCCCGCCATAACGGTAAGAGATATTTAAATACATTCTACAGAGAAGTTGTAGAACTCAAAAAGTTATATAAGAAAGTCTGCAACGACATATATCTATATGTTAAGGTTAATACACAAATTGATATAATATGATTAAAAGTTACTAAAAATTTTCTGGGCGTGCGAAGCCGCGCGGATAAGCAAGTATATATTATAATCTCAGTGTAGGTACACTTTGTCTAGTCTGTGTAGTCTCGACAGTGATGAGTATTTGTGGTAGATATATAGACATACCATAAATACAGACTACTCACTAAAAAAAAAATCTGGGACATTTAGTCTCTGTTGTCTTCTATTACGTACTAAATGTATTAGTCAGAAAGAGATAGAAAGTATCTTCATAACTACGTATAAGAAAAGACAATTAAACATAATTTTGTAGAACGAATGCGTATGAAGTTGTAGCTAATCGCGTTGTTTACTTTTTGCCTTTTGGAAATCCAACTTGAAATATGTCTGTTGTTGTGTTAATCGTTGTAATGCTTCATCACATAATAAAGAAGAGGATATAAAATTTCATAGGTGAGTTTTATTTCCATAATTTGTAGAGGAATTTAAACCGACTTAGGGCCGGTTGTTTCAAGTTGGATTAAAGTAAGCGTTCTCTTAAAGCATAGATTTTTACGTTCTCCACCAATCAGACGATCCGTTTTCGTAAAAATCTATGCTTTTATCGACCGCTTACTTTGATCGAACTTGAAACAACCGGGCCTTAAGAGTACGGAGATTTCTGTATTTTCTACGTTTGTAGTTTATGATATTTTTTCATTTTTTCTTATGGCGCAGCTAACCAACTCCTGCGATGTGCGTCTAAGTTCACAGTAATTCGTGTTATAGTTCTGTATAGCGGATATTTTGGTTTGTGACTAGTCAATATTTATATGCTTTGTGTATCACTACTCTGCTTCTTTTCTAACCTGTTTTTATATCTTACTTTTCTTTTCTTGGATAATTTATGATGCTATTTTTGCTTATGAATTTACTTTTACTTTACTGTTTACTTTATCGCTTATACTGTTTTATGTTACTATTTTGCTATCTTCTTTTTATTTTGATTTTATTTATATTTTTCTTTGCTTTTGTGTTTCTACTTCTGATTTTTATGCCGCTGCACAAATCTATTTCTTTTATATGCTTTTGATTTTCTTGTATTTTTGTATTTGTATCTTTGTATTTGATTTAATAAAGAGAGTTCTTGGTGGAGGGGACAACGAATGGGTATTTGCTGCCAGAACCTTGCGGCGTTCGCCCTTTACACGGGCGCCACACGGGGATGGCTTTAAATAAGAAAAATGTCAGCCTGGCGACGGCGAACGGCCCTGGGAAAGTGGTAGGTCCCCATTCGTAGTCAATATTTATAGTTCGTCTATGGGTAGATAATTCTAGTATTATCGTGGTAAAATATATCTTTTGAGAGCGTTATCATCGGGATCCTAACACGTATTCAAAGAGAAGATCAGGGCTGTCAACTTTTCAATTGCAGAACCAGATCATAAATTTGCCAGACGTCGGTACCTTCTTGGGGTTGACCAGGGCCCCGTAGTGCAGCGGAGCGGAGATGGCGCAGTAGCGGTCGCAGTTGAGGCCGCAGACGGTCCACAGCGCCACGGGGTGCAGGAGCGAGTGCAGGAAGCCGGCCAGCGCGCACGGCGCCCCGGGCAGCCACGAGCCCAGCGTCACGGCGCACAGCAGCGCCCCCACGCCGCCCAGGTGCAGCACCAGCAGGTTGTTGGCCGTGGCCCCCTGTGGAAATACACATTGCAAATCAATTACCTTGCAGCGGGAAAAATAGATGTCGCATTTGAAACGCAGATGAAATTTGACGACTTTTTATACGATCGCGAACCTTCTAGAACATTCTCCTTCCAGAACTTTCAAGAAATTTATCGAATGTACAGGAACCTTCTAGACACACTGAAACATTCCTCCACCCAGCTTAGAACATTATAGAACTTTCGGGAATTTTCTAGAATCTTCTTGTTCCAGAACTTTCTAGAGCAGGTTTTTCCGGAACCTTCTAGACTCACCGACACGGTCGGCGCGCCTGTTTTGAAACAATCTGAAGCATTTGCGGCCTTCCCATAATAAAACAATGCGCTAGAAAGCACATTCTCGTCACCCACTCCCACCCACGCACAGCCATCCCCACCAAACTCGCATATTTTCGATGTGACACCAAGGGCTATCCACCACCATAACCACCAGTGGGTGGTTAAAGGTTAAGCAAAATACAGGGTGTAACAGAGCTAGTTCACAATACTTTACAGGTGGTTTCCTGCCTTGATTGTGAGTCGAAAATGTTTAAGTTAGCATGATCTATTTACATGGAGTTAGACAATATCAAAGAATGCATTTTTTTCAATATTTCTGACTTATTTTTTACAAAACGTTGAAGTATCATTACAATAACTTATATCGATTGCGAAAAATTCATCCATTTCAATCAAAAGTCAAATTGGAAGATTTTTATCATTTTATTTGACTTGTATTAAAAGGGAATGAATTTTTTATAATAGATATAAGTTACTGTAATGATAGTCTAACGTTTTTTTAAAAATAATTCTGAAATATTGTAATAAAAATGCAAACTTTGATGTCCATATCTCCATAACTATTGATATTAGGTCATTTTATAAATTATTTTAGGCACCTGTATAAATATAGGCGCCCTACGACAATTTCGATAAGAACTAGAAAAGGGCATAGTTGACAATAAAATTTATTCAATTCAAAATATTAATGTGTTTCCTATTGAAAATATAGAGGCAGGAATCCACCTGAAAAGTATTGCGGACTAGCTCTGTAACATCCTGTATAAATAAAAAAATAGTAAATAATTAATAAATTAGTAGAGAATGTAAAGCTCATCTTAGCCTAATGAATAGGGTTATAGAACGAATGAACGAGAAAAGAATGATAAAAAATGTTTTATTTAATTTCATATTTAATTGACATAACACGTCAATAACACGTACTAATAATAAATAAATTATTTTCTCGTAGTGATTACTGATTAATTATTATTAGTGATGGTTAAAACGTCATTAAACTGGTTATTTTCGGTACAGTTATTTGGGATTTGTATCTGATTACATCGATGATTGTGTAACTAAGATATAATTGTTGTCTAGTACCGATGGTTGCCCGTCGAATAAATTGCAAAAAATCAATTGCCAATCATCGACGCAATCAAATAGATACACATCTCAAATAATGGTTAGTATGCCACCGGTTAAAGTACCATCACTATTTATTTACTATTATTAGGGTAAGAAGAGAGGATGGAACGCCATATTCTTCTGATCCGACGCACAAATCTAGCTTCATTTATATAAATCGGGAAAAAATAATAAATAGTTAGATGAGAAAATTTTAATTGGAATGCGAACATGATATTGATAAAGGGAAGTATGTTTATTAATTATTATGTAATCGAAATAAAACATTAAAAAGTGGTTCCGGCCGGGATCGAACCGGCGACCTTCTGCGTGTAAAGCAGACGTGATAACCGCTACACTACGGAACCGGATGACTTTTGCGTCGAAATAATGATAGACATCGTCTAGCGGCTAATAAATTGATTGTTACATCATTTTTATTAAAACGTAAATCGTAGCTAATTGTTAATAAATAAAAAAAAATTCTATAGAAACGCGCCTTATGAAAACCGTTGATTTCATTTAAATGAGAAATAGCGGATTCTGTATTTTGGGTTGCTAAAATATGAAAGTGTTTCTGACAAAATCCGCTAGATGCCGGTAGTATCTAGATTGAATACGATTTGACTATTTTTGAAACGTCACTTTACTAAAGCCGTCTATGGCCCGGTTATTTCAAGTTGGATAAAAATAAAAGTTCGGTTAAAGTATAGCTTTTTACGGAAACGGATCGTTTGATTGGTGGAGAACACAAAAATCTATGATTTAAACGAACTTTTACTTTAATCCAACTTGAAACAACCGGTCATTTAAAAGTTAAATATAATAATGCATTACATATAGTTTGGCTAGCAGGATTGCATCTGTATAAATATAGAAGCAAACCGCGCCGTACGCAATTTTCGACACGAATAAGGAAATGGGCATAGTTGAGAATAAAATTTATTTAAACTATTTATATGTTTGTAATTTAAAATATAGGTATTTTTATATAGAACATTGACAGAAATGGGAATATGAGCCTTGATGATTACTTGATGATACGGTGGTATGCAGTGGCGTAACTACAAAATTGTGCTCTAATTCATAATGGAAAAAGAGTCCCTTTTAAGCATTTAAACCCCAATCTAGGATTTTTGAACCGTATTTTAGTAATACTTTTACAATATGATTTATTGAAAATGTGGGTGAAAAGCGATGTTTTTTAATGACTATCGGTAAAAAGTACCTTATGCATTTTTAAATGAAGCTATGGACAAAAAGTGATGTATTCGAATGACGATATGGATGAAAAATGTTGTACCAGAAAAAACTTGATTGTGATGAAATGGTAATGTTGGATGTCATGGATGCAAAGCGATTTGTGTGGTGATATAGGTGAAAAGTTATGAATTTGAGAGAAGTTATGAATGAAATGTGTATTAGATAGATCTGTTTCCATTGAAGAAAGACAATCGAATTAGTATGTGCGTTGTACGCACGGCTCGCACATACTAATTTGGTTTTCTTTTTTAAAGGTCTACTTTAGAGGAGTACCTACTTAAGGATGAAATGTGTTTATATGAGTGAAAATGTATTTGAAAAGTGATGGATTAAATAATCATGGTGTATTTGAGTGGAATGATTAAATGTTATAAATTTTGACTCAATTGTTCAATTCACTCGAGTGGTGAATTTTAGTGAAGTAATTGAAAACTAATAAATAAGAAAATAAAAATTAGAAATAAATTTAAAGATAAAAAAAGAAGTACACAAATTAAAAAATATGGTTATTACATACCAAAAGAACACGATAACAGAGACAAACCACGTAGAATCATATGTACTGAAAAACTAACCGCACTTGTTTAATTTATGCAAATAAAATAAGTTCAAACAGGTTTTAATATAAAAAATAGTATTAGAAACTATACAGGGTGTAACTTTTCATGTGGAGGCCCACTTTGAATATGAATCGAAAATGTTCAACCGTGACCTAATATAAATAGTTTTGGAGTTATGCAATATCAAAATTTGCATTTTTTACAATATTCCTGACATATTTTTTCAAAACACTGAAGTATCATTACAGTAACTTATACCGATAACGAAAAAAATTATTCGTTTCAATAAAAGTTAAATAAAATAATAAAAACCCCGAAATAATTCTAATTGGAATGTTTTCCAATTGGATTTGGATGGTTTTTATCATTTTATTTGACTTGTAAAGGGAATGAATTTTTCATATAAAATATTATATATAAGTTATTGAAATGATAGTCCAACGTTTTACAAAAAATAAGTCAAAATACTGAAAACAAAACGCAAACTTAGATGTCGCATATTTATATTACTAGCTCCATACTCCATGGCGGCTTGAACATTTTCCACTCATGATTAAAGCAGGAATATAGCCCTGCGAGGTTATTTATTTAAATAAAAGTAAAACTGAAAAAGTAACTGCACTTTTTTAATTTATGCAAAGAAAATAAGTTCAAACAACTTTTACATCAAAAATAGTATTAGAAAAAATATATAAAATAATAAAACTAAAAAAATATTTACAGAGATACATTTTTATCGGAAGAATGTGGGTCATGACAACCTTAAAAAAACTACCAACTACCAATATGAACACATTGTTTACTCCAGATATGTCGCTTTATTGTAATGTACCTTACTTGTAAACGTAGATAAATCTAAGAGTTGCGGAAGATAGAAAATAAAACATTCTGAAACACAATAAAAGTTGTGTTGTATTAACTTGACTGTCACTCCCGAGCGGCTGGGCCATCCATCAATATAATTGACAGGTCAATCTTCCGTATCGAACGGGCTATTTTTTCCTAATTCAATTCCTAGATGGCACCTTTGTTACATTTTTCAACAAAATCAAACGGAATTTCCTCTACGAGATATTTTATATTTACGCACTTATTTATGGATAGTTTTATTAACACAGAATATAAGATGTTTAATGGCAGGCATCGTGTGGAAATGTGTTACTCGTATGCGTTATATTTATTGATATGTATATTCGATGTCACCTGCAGAATCGTAGAATTAACCGGTGGTATGCCGGAGCGCAGATCTGCGCTCCCTAGACACGTATGTGAATTCGACTTATTTTACCTGCATTTATGGGTTTTTAAAGCTTATCATTGTAACTTCATTTCCCGCGCAAACTGGATAAAAAATCATTCCAAATGTCGTCTTCGAACTGCGTATTAATAGGGTTATCTTAAAAAAAACTGTGGGAATTTGAAAAGAATTAGGAGAAAATTGTATGTCTAGTAGAAAAACAACCATTCCGAGAGATTTCATACGAGAGAGAAAAGATAAACAAACAAGGTGTCAGGTTAAGTCAAAATGCTCAAATAATAAGTCCTATGAGAAGTGCCACCTGTGAAAAAAGCTGTCTGCAATAAATGCACAGGTAAAGAAAATTATTTATGCGTTAATTACTCTACACATAATGATAACTAGTTTATAAATCTTTGATAATTTATTACAGTTACAATTACTATGCGAGTAGCGATGATTTTGATACTAAACCAAAAAACATTAATATAATAATAATAATAAGTTTTTTATTCATTTTTTTTTTGGTCTTGTGTTACACCTCGACTGCCTAGCTAGTAAAGTATAATAAAGTATAATTGCATAATTTATTACGTATTTGTTTTTCAGACAATAAGGATTTGATTTAAGTTAATTAATAAAAGTGTTTTAAATACATTTATTTATTTATATTTATGTTATTTTTTATAAACGTATAACGCCCCACTTGGTGAAACCTATTCTGGGGCAGTTATAATTAACAAATCACTGTAATAACAATATTATTGAAGAACAATATAAAAGAAAATCTACACATATATAATAATTCTATACAATAATTATATATATAAAATAAAATATTTATATAAAATAAAAGTAGTTTTAATCATAACTTTCATGCCGTATACCAATATCATTATAATAAATAGAATGGGACAAATATGTCCCCGACAGCGGTTCTAGGGGGGGTCTTAATCTTCGGCGCTTCTAGTGTTAAACATGTAGTTTTATAATAGAACCGGATGAATTTTTGATTTGGTGGACAACTGATATTATTTCTATATGCCTCACGTACCACTAAATACAATAATTTCGTTGTCTGTCCGTCTGTCTGTCTGTCCCCGTAACTTCGTGTAACGTTCATAATTTCGTTCGAATTCACGGCAAAAAAAAACGACCGGAGATTGGGCTTAAACCTCGGGACACCTAACCCGAACCGGCCGATTAACGCATGCTGCTACGGCCGCCTCTTTGTAGACCGCCAAAAATATGCTATAAATATACAGGGTTATTTGGAAAACACTAATAACCTCGAAGGACTATATCTCTATCACGATTATGAGTCGAAAAAGTTCGAGCTATCATGACCTAATATCAATAGTAATGGAGATATGCGACATATTTCTGATTTATTTTTTGTAAAACGTTGTAATATTTTTACAGTAATTTATATCGAATATGAAAAATTCATTCCCTTTAATACAAGTCTAATAAAATAATAAAAACCTTCGGATTCCAATAGGAAAACATTCCAATTGGAAATTTTTCAAGGTTTTTATCATTTTATTTAACTTGCATTGAAACAAGTGAATTTTTGGTAATCGATATAAGTTACTGTATAGTATAGTTCATCGTTTTACAAAAAATAAGTCAGAAATATTAAAAAAAAAAATGCAAACTTTGATGTCGCATATCTCCATAACTATTGATATTATAGGTCATGATAGCTTGAACATTTTCGACTCATAATAAATGTTTTCCAAATAACTCTGTATATATACTAGGGCTTGTCCGTCATTTTTGTCGGGTTACAGCCAGTACTATTAATAAATAAATTCAATCTTACTCTGTATTTCGCTGGTTTACTTGCTTGCGAAATAAGTAATAAGTTAATCCTTCTTTGATTTATTGTCGAAACCTTCCAGGACGTAACGAAATTGGAAAAATTCGTATTATGTTTAGGGGTGAAATAAATATTACGACTTACGACGTTACATATTTAATATCTTGATTTTGTAGCACAACATGTATAATTTATTCTTTGCTAGGGAAGACTTTCAAACGTGCCCTAAAGAGGACGGGTAGGTAGTTCATGAAATATAAAACAGGCGTGCCCTTTGCACACCCCATGAATATTTAAGGAAATTTTCCCTTGAAATGAAGGTACATTTCATTATATTTTTTTCATGAGAATTTATGAAAGATAAATACCATGGAATGTCATAGTTCACGCATTTGTTCGGCTGATGGAAATATTTTATATTATTTTGGAAAACGTTGGAATATTTCAAGACAATAATACGTTTAAAATGAAAATACGTTAAGTTATTTTTCTTTTGCTATTTTATTCACTTTTAAAAACGTAACTAGCTGTAATCCGTCAAAAATGACGGTACTTTTACATGTCGGTTTCTAAGGAATAAGTATGTATTTATTTTATTTAAAAAAAAATTAAATAAATTAACCAAAAAAAAAAATTGCTTAAAAATAGTTTTCGAGAAAAAAAATTTTTTTAATGTAATTTTTGAAAAAAAAAAAACTTTAGGAAAGTTACGGACGATGCACGCGAACGGACGAATGGACAGAGAGCGAAATTATTATAATTGGAATAGTTGGTTAAGTGTGTAAAACACCTACCTAGGATCCAGTTGTCGAGGGTTCGAGCATCGTTTCAAGAGGCCAGCAAGATAAGTTTGAAAATAATAAGAATATTGATGACGTTCCTTGTATGCATCTTTATTAAAAAATATGTATAAGTACAACGTGTTTTCAGCGGGTACACAGTAAAATTTGTCACGAAAATTGCGTTAAAAAACTTTCATTCATTGTCACATTTTCTAGTGTTTTATTTTCACACTAATTATAACCAGTCAAAAATGATGTACTTTTACATGTTTAATTTTGATTATTACATTAGTTAGTATTTTTATTCGTGCGTTACATAAATCAAAGCACATAATTCTTTTACTTATTTTTTATATATATATTTTTTTGTTTATAAAATATATTGGAAATTTTCATTTTTAAAAATTTCTTAGTGACAAATATTTTTGGTCAATGCGCAAGTATTCTCCAAAAGGCATCTTAATACAAATATCTTCTTCTTCTTTCTGGCTTCAGCGAAACGTCGAGATTTTCTTCTCAATAAAAGATACGGCTCGTATAAAATATCCGTATTATTCAACACATAAATATGTCCAACGACCGTAATAATAACCTAATTAATAATAATAAATGTCTATATGTTAAGTGTATAATAAATTTGTTCGTACTCTATTCGTAGTCCGCCTCAGCACAGGAACCCCTAGTGAGGAGGACTAAGAACACAAATATCAACAATAACATTATACACAATATACAATTATATTAAATATGTTAAATTGTATCTGAATAGAACATAATAAAAAAAAGTTAATGAAATAAAATGCAATAATTTATCTAAAATAAATTAAAACGAATTTGATCCGCCATTTTTCTGAGAAAAAATAATAAGCTTTTTCTAAGGTGACCTAGAAAACTTAAAAAATGTTTATATTGTGATTCATTATATTATTTCAGTATTTGAGTGAAGATGAAAATTGCGATACATGTCTCACACACACACACATATACCTCCCCTGCAAATAATATATTTTTAAATCTCGTGTCGTCCCGCCAGCCGTTATTTTTTTCTCAAATCGATGGTTTTGCGACGAGATGGTAGTATCGGAAGGAATTAAACGCTAAAGGTTACTACTAGAAATATGTAGAACGTGCTCGAGGCATTGCGAAACAACGTATTTTGTATGAAAAGCGAGTTTAGGGTTTTGACAAGTACAACATAGTTCACAAACGAAGCAGTGCAGCCAGCGCTTGTGTGATCAAGTGATAACGTGCGAAACGGAGCAGATTTACCTAGCGATAGAAAAAAATACATCAAAGGTTGTAGAACAAAATTAGTGAATAATTGGGACAGTTTTTGTGATAATATTCTGTGTTAAATACAAAAAAATGTAACATAATTATTCCAATTCAAGATGCACGTCTAAATTATAAGTGTGCATGGCATTCGGAATGCCGTGTTTTTTTTCGCGTGGGTTAGACCAGAGGTTCCCAATTTTTTTTGTCACGGAACCCTAATTGATCATACTTTTCCTGGCGGAACCTTATTTTGATAAAAAAAGGATTACCTTGTAGTTTGAAAATTTTTAATATTTGACTTCAAAAGAAAAAACAATCCATAAATATAAATATAAATGAAAAATAATTAATAAAAGTACTGTAAAACATTTATTGTGCAAATAAATACAATGCAACTATAAATTTTAATGTGAATAATGAAATTTTTTCACACATTTTCTTATAATAGCACTAAAATCAGAATGAATGTCTGACAATTCAATGCGAAGATCTGGAGCTGTTTCAGTCTGTTTCTGTACTTGTTTTATGTTTTAGAGAAGACGAATACTTAACATCGATCATATTTTCATACACTGACACATAGCATCCATGGTTTGGTATGATTTGCGAACGAATTCTGTACCCAGTCGATGTCTTGTAACTTCTCCGGTAAATACTTTTTCAAGGATATTTCAAGGCTTATCAAATATTCATGTGTTTTATTACTAAACATCTGAGGTTACTTGCAACTCGTCTTTGCGGTGCTCATGCGGCGCGGTTGTGATTCTTTTCTACGAACGTTTCATTAAACTCTTGGACCCTTGTGACCCTTCAACGGAGCCCCAGGGTTCCGCGGACCACCTTTCGGGAAACGCTAGGTTAGACAATTGCCCACATGGCCCCGTAAAAATTACCTCACGATAGCTGACATTCCTTTACGACACGTTACATTAAGTAAGGCTATTTAAAATATAGTTACGGTGAGGTCCACGTTCCAACTCCACGCTGGTTTTATTTCGCGTTCAGAATAAAGTCTGCTCGACACTTCCTCTCTTTCATTAATTTTAACCGAGGAAAATCGTCAACTGGTTAACTTTCTAACGGAGGGTGGTTTAGAGGTATCACGTTGAAATTTTCCGTAAGTTACGCCATGAGATTCTCCGCAAGAGGGAAAAATATCTAAAACAGATGTATTCAAAATACAAAACGGTTTATAAAAAATATTTAAATACGTTCAGGTTTAAGAGAACTAATCCACAATACTCTCGGTTGATTTCTGCCTAAATTGGACGTAGTTATGGAGAAAGCATCCAACCCAAAAACATGCAATTGAAAAAATGGCTTCTAAAAATTTGAACCTACAAATAGCTATACGTGGATTATTAATGCATCAATGCATATTTTTAGCATAGGCTCATTGTAGAGATATTTATTTGTTTTTTTAATGTAATTATCAGAAGAAAATCTTTTATTTACGAAGATATAACATGTTGTACAGGTTAGATTCTTTCTACAAAATGTCTAAATGTACGTTCTCATTTTTTCTATGTGGGTTCTGTGTTCTATGAATTTGATAAAGCATGAAATGAAAAGTATTATCTGAGGCGTAGAAAACGTTCAACCCCCTTACATGTTTTCTACAAAATTATTATCGTGCAGTAGCAGTATAATTAAAAAGTTGCATAATGCGTCCATACCACATCGATGTTTTTAACCAATATTTTTGTTTGCGAAGGATTTGTAAATTTGAAGCCGCAGAAAACAGTCAAGCCACTTTAGTTTAAAAGTTAATTAATATAACGGTGCCGTGGTGTAGGTAAGAAAAATATTGAATTTACAAAAAACTAAGTATATCATTTAGAGCTTGGGCGTTTTTAGCACATAAAGGTATCGCGTTGAGCTATACTATTGGAATTTCTGCAGTGTTTTAATAATTATATTTAACTTGTATTGAAATTAATGAAATTGTCGTAATCGATATAAGTTACTGTAATGATAGTCCAACGTTTTACAAAAAATAAGTCAGAAATATTGAAAAAAAAATGCAAATTTTGATGTCGCATATCTTCATAATTATTGATATTAGGTCACAGTTGCTTGAACATTTTCGATTCATAATCAAGGCAGAAATATAGCCCTATGAGCGGCAGCCTCCGCCATATCACCGGCCGTTTAATTTGTTTTTTTAGCCTCGAAATTGAAAGAAATTACGGACGTTACAGAAGTTACGGACTGACAGACAGACAGACAGTTACTTATATCGATACGTTAAAAATATTTTAAAAAGGAGCGTTAAAATAAAAGCGATTCAGTCAGGAATATATGTGTAAACTTTTGTGACTGTTGTGTATGATGTATCTAAAAAAAGTTAAAAATATATTTTTTTAAATCTTTATTTTTATTTTTATTTATTAGAGATACTAACAGGATAATAGGTACATGATACTCTGATAATAAACATTATAGT
The DNA here is from genome assembly GCA_016648135.1 of Agrypnia vestita. Taxonomy (NCBI): domain Eukaryota; kingdom Metazoa; phylum Arthropoda; class Insecta; order Trichoptera; family Phryganeidae; genus Agrypnia; species Agrypnia vestita. The sequence goes on from JADDOH010000006.1 coordinate 391,437, forward strand.
GAAGACTATGTCCATTATACCAATTACAAGTGTCTTCGGCACGCTCTTTTATATTGTCGTTTATCTATAAAACTATTGATGATGATATTCTAACATTTTACACTCATAATAAGCGGCCTTCTTGGCCCAGTGGGTAAGACACTAGCTTCTCATACCGAGGGTTCCGGGTTCGATTTCCAGCGAAGTCACAAAAAAAATATGTGATTTACTCAAGCTTGGGTATTTTTGTGACGCGTTTCGCTTCTTCGTTGGGCCTCACTGAAGCGTTAAAATTATAAAGGTAACATTTTTTGACAAGAAAAATGTAGCTTTTAAAGGCACATTAGTAAAATGTTTAAACAGGTAACACAAATATTAATATTACTAATTTAACCTCTTTTACCGGAAATGTAACACAATACGATGGCACTTAACCTAATGGATTCAGTGTTTCGTGATTATAATACCATTAACAGGCTACAAACGTTTGGGATATGTCTATATCGACTTATGCTAAAAAAACTATTGGTTTGACCACATTACTCAAGATAGCTCATAACAACTATCAGAAGAAAAGCTGCATATAAAGGGGTATTTGGAAAACATTAATAACCTCGCAAGACTGTATTCCTGCCTCAATTATGAGTCAAAAATGTTCAAGCTATCATGACCAAGTTCAAGTTATGGAGATAATATGCGACATCAAAGTTTGTATTTTTTTTCAATATTTCTGACTTATTTTTTGTAAAACGTTAGACTATCATTACAGTAACTAATATCGATTAAAATAAATCGATTAAGATAAATTTTTCGTAATCGATATCGAGATATATATATATATATATATATATATATATATAATATAAGTTACTGTAATGATAGTCCAACGGTTTCCAAAAAAGAAGTCAGAAATATTTAAAAAAATGTAAACTTTGATGTCGCATAGCTGAATACCCATTGATATTAGGTCATGACTGCTTGAATATTTTCTACTCATAATCAAAGCAGGAATACAGTCCTGCGAGGTTATTAATGTTTTCCAAATAACCCTGTATAGACGTATTCTCCGCAATAAGAAATATTGGTAAGCTCCCTTGCAACTAATTACGCAGAGGGAGATTGGAGGAAGGGTAGTTGATTGGTTGATAGTTGAAGGAAGATTGAGCAAAGCCGAGGAGTAGATAAAAGAAAGAAGTCATCTTGGCTGCGCAACCTAGGTAAGTGGTTTAATTTCCAAAATTTTATACGATAATTTTATTGAATATTATGTTTATACAGCTTTGCCGTTGTTTTCAGTGCCAGTTTAATGGTAAGTAATAGTGAAATAGTTTCAAAAGTAATATGAAATCTAACCTGAATTCATAAAAACAAATGCGTTTAATTCTTAACGTAACTTACTAGTATCTTTAAAGCTTTTTAAAATAAACTAGACATACACACGGGAAAAATCACGGGACATAATAATTGTAGGGTTTAAAGTTGAAAATTCACGAATAGAAAAACATTAGCTTTTTTAAATTGAATTTATTCGCTTGAACCTAAAACTGAATAAAATAAAATAATAATTTAAGAATGTCAAGACCGTGGAATTTGGTGGGCGACCCTTGTGTGTTGAGCCGCGCGCTAATTACGTGTCACACTCTAATTATCTAAGGTTGAATTTCCAGCAAGTAAGGACGACACGAACCGACGAAAATAAATTATTGAATTTAGATTAGTGCCCTGATTGGTTTCAATGTATTTATAGAAATATCTTTTCAAATAATGTCTTCGTTCTTTATTTATACTTTATACAGAAATAAGATTTAATATTAGACTACTTTTATCTAAAATAACGTTTAATTTTACATAATGAATATTCATTAGGTAAAATTAAACGTTATTTTAGATATTTGGTGACATTCTGTATACACAGAATGTCACCAAATTTGTTAATGTATTTAAAAAAAATGTTTTTTAATAAACCTCGTATGGCAACTTTTTCCTGATTGCATCATATCGAAAAATGGCGATTTAATGTAGCCACCGTGCTCGTCGGATTTAATTTTTATTTCTTTAAAGGACTCCTTCCTTCTCCAAATTTCTACCTTTTCTAAAGGACGGGTTAATAATGTAAATAAAATTTTCGGAACGACATAACCGCAATAATTCTTGAGTGCCTGAGAGAGAGTCAATGAAAAACTCAGTGAGAGGAGCATGTGTTTGCAAACAAGAAAAGAGGCCGTAAACGGTTTTCACTTTTAACGTTAAAAACATCCAGAGCGAAGCTTTTATTTGCCGTTTAGATGCTTAATTAATTTTATTTGCTTTAGCAATTAATTACGCAGAAAACAAATCCATGAGCTTATTTGCGCCACCTGTATAGTAATGAATAATAAAACGGAAAGCAATAAATGAGATTCGTATTCATTATTTCAGATTCTGGCGGTTTATGTGCCTCGAATTACATTTACAGAACAAAGGTGTTAGAGAAGTGATACATCTTTATGCCACGTGAAATTATTATTTATGGATCGTAAAATTGTTCTTTGGGCGTTAAGCGTTCATAAAGCATTTAACACAGAATCGTTGATCATTTAAAATTGTATTCATGAACGGAGATTATCAAGAGAATAAAGAAACAAGAAGATATGATTTAATAATTTTTGAATTCGCAATACAGATTTTTTTTATCTTAGTGTGGCGAGTGGTTATGCATCCGACAACCTACTCGTCTACCTACCATTGTGTATTAATTACTATTATTTTAATAATCCATATTATTATAATTCTTGCTTTTATATTCTTTTACATGAGGGTGAACACATAACAATATTATATTCCTTTATGATATCCATTATGCAATAGGTATTAATTTGTTCTGGCTCCTTTGCGAGATTTTATCACCAGTTTTTTCGGGCTATTTAGGTGATGTCTCTTTATAAACGAAACATTTTAAACGAATAAATACATAATAATACAATAAGTGTGTTGAATATCTTAAAATGGATTATTAATGTGATTTAGTTTTTGTGTTTGATTCAATTAGGAATATGGACAGCGCTGTTAGACTGTCCACTACCTATTTGGATATTATGACTATATTGTTACTCACTTAAATGAATTCAGTACTACTACAAATTTAAGTATTTTGTCCTCGAAAATAAGATTCATCCTAACTCATTAGCGCTTGAAACAAGGACTTATCCCTAACAAATAGTCTTTCAGAGTCTTCTGGTTAGTTTTTTGTGTAAACTAAAATTATTATGTTTTGTTTCATAAAATTCTTTTTTAAATGTTTGAATAAAATTCTCGTCCTTCAATGTATGAAGCATTTCATTAATACGAAGATATGGGAATATACCCATAATGTTCCGAAATAATTTGAAACATTTTTTATTTTTTACATAATACATTTTTCTTATTTTTTTACAAGACAGAGATAGTTACTTGTGATGGATATTTATCTTCTTCGTGAGTGACATAAACTCGTATGTAGGAGAAAAGTATCATTACATAATACATTTACAGAGAATTATATGATAAAATGTACGTATTCATCAGGTAATATGTATATGTATAGACAAGTAAGTAATAGGTACATATATAATAAAATAAAAATTTAATTATTTCTGTAGGTATTTTTTCACTTTTTTTTTAAATGCCTCATAATTTTCCTCAGTCCTCATTTCAACAGACAATTCGTTGAACCATTTCCCACCTCTGTATGTGTAGTGATGCTGAGCAGTTGTGGTATGTTTCACGGATATGTAATTTACCAAGTGTTACATTTCTGCTACTTGACACCTTTATAAAGTTGAAGTATGCAATTTTGCTTGTAGATATTTTGTAATGTGGGGACTTGCAATTTATTAAAGAGGTCTATTGTCGGTTAATCATCAGGTTTTTTAAGAATGATTTTTATAATCAATTTCCTGGCAACTTCTAAAGATTTCAATGTAGTTTTAAATGCACTACCCCATGAAATAATATTGTAAAACTGACTGGAATAGGGCGTAATACAGTGTCTTTAACAATTTTATTCCTAAAATATTTCTCATTTAAATAAATACATGTATGAGTTTTCTTATTCTTTCTCTATGATTTGTAATTTCCATTTAATATTAGATTCCTATGTATTTAATACTATTTTTTGAGCTTAATACTGAACAGTCGTTTTTACATGTATTATTATTATTAGGGCAATTATTTGTATGAATCTTTATTACTAAGTTTTTGGGCGAGTTTTTTTCATTTAATGTGAAAGGAATTTATGAATAATGAAAAAGGAAAAAACATTGTTAGGATACATTTATTTTTAGTTTGCAAAAATAGTGGACTTTTATTTTTGTATTTTTAGAAGTAAGACGAACTTTATGAACATGCAAAAATATTATTTCAGTATTTTCCAATAAATGTTTCGATAATTAAGAGAAAAGATGATTATTTAAACATCTCAAACGAATGCTCTATGACCTTTGATTGAGAACTTTTGAATGGAGAACATTTTTGGCCTATTTGTTCAATATAAAAAGAAGGACAATCTTTACAACTCAGTTTATAAATGTCGGAGTAATTACATTTATCATCTTGGTCTTTTGAATTTATGAGAAGTTTTCCTGTATAAGCTGTCCGGGATATTTTCCTATATATTTGCTTATATTATTTCTATATTACGATGGTATTTTGTGACAAATATTATTTATGATTTAAAAATTTATTTACAAATAAAATTCTACGTGAATTATGTTTACTAGCGAATATAAGATATTTGATAGATGTTTATAAGATAAATATTAAATAATTTTTTATATCTAAAGAATATACGAAATACAAAATAAACATAAGATGTTTATTTAAATCGGTAATTTTCGAAATGTATTAAAAGTGTAAACGTGTTTTATGCACAATAAACATACTTCTATGATATTTGACGACAAATTAAATTAATCACATATAAAGATATACTCAAAAAAACTATCCGTCGAAAAAATATACCACCGGGAAACGAACTCAGAATTATTCCTAACCTAGAGAAAAGCGACACAAATTTCAACATATTAACCAATTATAAAAGTAAAAATTTTATTCCAGCGTAACCAGGTGAGTGTGCAAGACCTGGTCCGGCATATACGTACGCATATTACAATATTTATTTTGCATACGAAATTCTACATATGAAACAGAATCAGGGGAAAATAACACATAGGGAATGAGAAAAAATGCCTAGTAATAAATTATGCATACAAAAAAAAATTGAGACAATGAGTGTGTTATTAAATATAAACACAAACAATAAATAAATATAGATTTCATGAGAAAAGACTACAGATGTCTTTTGCACAGTCCTTTCAAATATACGAAAAATTCCAATTTGAAACATATATACCTAAAACATTTAAAAAAATGGATAATGTGTGAATGTTCTTACGATGGAATTGGTAAACGTTGCATTGTCTAGACGGTTGCATCACTTAAGCCAGCTCTTACATATTGTAAGATTAATCATATAAAAAGTATACCATACGCTTTTTTTTAAAAAATAGAGATGCGAACACGGAATTCGTGTCACATCAATATTCTTACTATTTTCAAATTAAGCCAAACGCTTGTGCTATGAAAATAGGACTAACTTGCTTTTCTGGAATGAGATTCGAACCTGCGACCTTTGGATCACGAGGCGAGAGTCCTAACCACAAGACCAACAAGCTACTCGAATTCTTATATTCATAGCTTCGTCTCTGTGAGACTTCAACAATTTATCCTAATTAAATTATAAATATTTGATTTGATTATGATTTGAGTAATACATGTAGTCTTGAATGAATTATTTCATCTATAATTTTATTTACAAAAAACTTTTTTTGTATAACATTATTCAAATTATTTTTTTTTTTAAATATCTTTTTAGATATATTGCTTTCTTGATGTTATAATTTAGCTGAACTATAAGTATTAAGCACATTTCACTCTGGAATTTAGGCAGATAAACACTATATTAAAGTGCATTCATCCATTTATTATTATATTGTTTACCGATCCGGAAGTAATGTAAACATGGGAAACTTGCAAATTTGGATAACAGCTGTTCCAACAGAAAAATAAAAGTATTAGGAGTAAAAATGCGCCGCGAAAACAACAAATCGCGATAGCGTTTTCGCAGTCGTAACTCTTCCAGACAAATCCGAAGGATATTGACGGAATTCCTGTCGGCGGATATTGAAATTCTACTAAAACGATTGGAAACATTTCTCTACACAGCCGGGAGCCTGTGAATATAAGATTCGGCTGCGAATTACTGTAACTTTTTTATATATTGTTTTCAAGTATTTTATTATTCCCAAAAGAAATATCTCAGCCTTGTATTGTCGATAGAAATATCTCATCCAAGTTGATTTGGAAATGGTACATCTGCACGGTAAACGAAACAGTATTTGTACATGTATATTCTGATTACACAATTACTGGATTCGTCCACAGAGGGATAATTATTAATTAAGGTAAATTATAAAAGTCTCACAGAGACGAAGCTATTTATATGAGAAACGTGTATGGAAGTCTTTTTAAAGGACGGCCCAGGGATTACGGCCTGTAAATAATTCGGAAGAATATCAAACATACAAGATATAAAAAGAATATAAAAATAATATTACTAAATATTCCACAAAGAGAGGTATTTTATATATGTATATCATGAGAAGGATTACAGATGTGTCTAACATAGTCCCTTCAAATATATGAAATGTTTTCTGATTTGGAAAATACATATACCTATAGAACTTTCAAAAATTTGATACTGTGTGGATGTTCTAACGGTGGAATTTGTGAAAGTTGCATTGTGTAGACTGATCACTTAAGTCAGCTCAAACAAGTTGAAAGCCCTGGGCCATCCCATAAAAAGACTACCATACACGTTTCTCATATAAATAGCTTCGTCTCTGTTAAAATTCTATAATTAATCTTAATTAGACATTAATGTCTTCTTCAAAAAGAGAATAATAAATTATTTATTTATTTATTTATTTATTTGTTTACGCCCATTAGGCTTTTACATAAAGAGTATAAAATAAATTTCAAAAAGCACATACATTAAAAGTTTCAGGAATAGCACCAAATCATGAGTATAAAAATTAAAAATGTAGAGTAGGTAACGAGCAGCAATGCGTAAAGGCTTTTACATAAAAAAATATATCATAAAATTAAAAAGAACATACATTAAACAATATAAATTACAAGTAGCAAATTATTAAAAGTACCAGGAATAGCACCAAAACATGAGTACAGAAATTAAAAATATAAAGTACAAAGCAGCAATGTGTACGAAAAATATATATTACCCACCATTACATATTAACAGCTGAAGTCAGTAACGAAGCAGTATTGCCTCTTTAAGTGTAAACTTTACTTTCTCCAGACTGTCGACGAAAATGTCAATCATGCAACCATATTCATTACAAGTTCCCAATATTCTGTGTATCACAGAATTTGATTGATAATTGGTATTGCAATTGTTGCGATGGAATGTGACAGTTTGTCGCGTTCTATGTGTGGAAGGGATATTATAATCGATACATGCCACAAGGTCAGGGCTGTCCAACATATTGTTTACAATTTTGTAAAGAAGAACTATATCATAAATTTTTCTTCTATCATATAATGTGAGTAAATTTAGTCTCTTCAATATGTAATTGTATTCTATGTTTTGTATTGGTATGCTTAACTTGTAGTTAATGTATTTGAGAAATTTGCGTTGGACACGCTCAATACTGTCTATATGCCCATTATAATATGGAGACCAAACTGATGAGCAATATTCTAATTGGCTCCGGACAAGAGACATGTATAACATTTTAATACTTTCAATTGATTGAAATGGGCGTGATGTCCTTAAAATAAATCCCAGCAATTTTAGAGACTTACAAGTTATCGCATTAATATGATTAGTAAAAGTAAGTTTCGAGTCGAATAATACCCCTAAGTCTCGAATACAGTCAACATTTTCTAGTTTGGTGTTACATAGAGAGTATTCAAAATTTATTTTTGATTTTAATCTAGTAAATGATATAATTTTGCATTTATTTAAATTTAAGTACAATTTATTCGTTTCACACCATACTGAAAGAGAATTTAGGTTTTGCTGTAATATGTTGCAGTCATAAATGTTGGTTACTGATTTAAAGATTTTTAGATGATCTGCAAACAGCAAATATTCAATGTCATTAAATATTGTTGAAATGTCATTCGCAAATAATAGAAATAGTATTGGTCCAAGATGCGATCCCTGTGGTACACCACTAGTAGCATGGAAACATTCTGATACATATGAATATATTTTTACCCTTTGCCTTCTTTCACTCAGATAGCTCGTTAACCAAGAAAGTATTTGTCCACCAAATCCTATTTTTCCCAATTTGGCAATTAATAAAGCATGTGAGACTTTGTCAAACGCCTTACTGAAGTCCGTGTAAACTGAATCTACTTGAGTTTTATTAACAAAAGATTTAATAATGTAATTTTCATACAAAACTAAATTTGTTAGGGTAGATCTATTTGAGATGAATCCGTGTTGGTACGGAGTTATTGTTTGTTTTAAAACAGGAGATATAGTATCGAGGACTAGTGATTCGAATAACTTAGGTATACAAGATTGTATGCAAATGGGTCTATAATTTTTTACATCATTATTGTCTCCATCTTTGAAGATCGGTGTTAAGAAACTTTCCTTCCATATATGTGGGAATATACCCGCTGATATGGATTTATTAAATATGATTGACAGGGGGAGAGATAGTACATCAACACAATTTTTTATAAATAGTGGAGGAATTCCGTCAGGTCCATGCCCTTTATTTACATCAAGTTTTTTAATCCCACTTATAATACTGGAAGTGCTTATTGTGCAATTATTTATATTTAATGTGGTTTCAATGTTTGATGTTGCTGATGTGTGGTCGGTGTTTTTTGGTAACACAGGTACATAGACATTTTTAAAGAATTCCGCAAATAAATTAACAATCCCATCAAAATTATTACAAAATTTACCATTGTAGAACATAACATTAGGATAACTATTTTTATTAATTAATAAGTGGCGAAAACAAAGTAAATATTTATTAAATATTTTAATTATACAGACATTAGTGTATTTTGAGCGGATATTTTTGTGTCTGCTAATATTTATAATCCAGGATTTTATTGTGTATTTTATTTGATGGGTGTAATTTATCGCCATGTTATATTAGTTTAAATTATGTAACATGCAGTTTAAAAGTTTACGTCCAAAGTAACAGAGACATAAGAGGTTGTTGCGAGGCACTATAGTTCTAGTAAGTATGTATAAAATCTAGTCACAATGATGTAAGAACTGTATTTAGTCCTTATAGCCGGAGTAACGATGAAGACGGAGACGCGAATGTGAATCATGTGAGAACGGCAGCAGAATTGGTAAATATAAAAATCCAATATTTGATAAAATACTTGATATAATTGATAAGATACAAAAAGTAGATGCAAATACTTAAAGTTGTACTTGACAGTAGTAATGAATTAATTTAAGTAAGTAACAATATAGTCATAATATCCAAATAGGTAGTGGACATTCAAACTACGCTGTACATATTCCTAATTGAATCGAACACAAACACTAGTACTAAAAGAGAGTAGCTTGTTGGTCTTATGGTTAGGACACTCGCCTCGTGATCCAAAGGTCGCGGGTTCGAACCTCACTTCGGACTAGTAAGTTAGTCCTATTTTCATAGCACAAGCGTTTAGCTTAGTTTGAAAATAGTAAGAATATTGATGTGACACGTATTCCGTGTTCGCATCTCTATTTAAAAAAAAAAAAAATTTTGGAATTTTCAATATTATACAGTTACAAATTTTTACAAAGATGTTTTTAAAACGCTTTTTATTCACGCAAAGCGATGATTTTTAACAATATATTGCATATACTTTCGCAGTTTGACCTTCGACTAAAATTAAAAGATATTTTTTTTATTATTATAAGCATATTTTTTATTATAAACGTATTTTTAATTGTTATTAAAAAATAGAAAGTGCGAAATATGTCAAAAATGACGCAGTTTTAAAATCATCCAACAGACTTTAATTGTTTTAATCGAGACCTGACCATATCAAGATATCTTTACGTCCAATTTACACCCAGCTTCCATATCGCTAACAACAACAGATTATTACGTCACTGAAGCTCCGGTGATAACATCTTGCCGTGGCACAATATTCGATATTTCTCCGGAGAGTCGTAAATTTATATAACGTTTTCTTGAATTGTCCGTACATTGAATACGGGGTTTTAGCGCTGCCGGGACGCAGCCAGATTCCTCTGGGGGATGGTTCATAAAAAAATGTGTGCGTCTTGGACTCCGACGGTCTCACAAAATAGAACCTTCATTTTTCAATAAAGGTATAATAGTAATAGGCAGTGGCGTTACTTACCATAATTGGTCCCCAATGCAAAATGGAAAAAGGAGTTTTGGCCCCAATGAAAAATGTAAAGGACCCCTTTATGGGTAGACAGAGTCGAATTTCATCACACGAAACAATTCGAATGTATTCGTTTGTTTCATATGATGAATAACAACAATAAAATTGTAATCGATAAACAATTTTCATATGAATGCAACTCACACATGAAATAAGATGAGCAAATTAAATACAACATCCAAAAATTTGATAGATGCGGTAGTCTAACATGGGTGGAATTGATAAACGTTGCATTGTGTAAAGTGATCACTTAAGCCAGCCATAGGTCGTATGCCATACGGATACCCAAAAAGCTTTGTCTCAACATGTTTCGGGCCTAATGGTCCCTTCGTTAGGATACAATATAAACTAAAAATTAAAAATCGAAGCATAGACATTAACAAAAATCAAAAAAGAAATATATGGAAAACGAATTAAAAGATAAGCACCTATTTGCAAAAAGGACCTGGTTGTTTATAATATATAATTTGCTATTAGCACTTTTTTTTCTATTACTTTTAATTTATAATTTATCCAACTGTTGTCTAATTTATCCATTAGTAATTTCTAACTTATCCAATTGTAGTCTTTGTTATTTGTGTGTAAAATTTGCAAACCGTTATGAATATCAAAATAATGGTTTGTTTCCAAAACATGATTTGAAAATTCTTAATAATTATTGCTATTTAAACATCTTAAATGCATCTTAATTCTAGTTTTAAAATTTTGACTAAATTTACCTATGTAATGATTACAATCATTATAAATTAATTTTTTAAACCCCGATTTATTAAAAATAATTATTTTTGATATTTAATATATATTTTTCAATTGTATTATTAATACCCCACTCGCTGGCAACCAGCTAGGATATATTGTCACGAGAGTCTAAAACAATGGTAATTACACATAATCGAAGTCTTTCGAACATTCTATATGAATGTGGAATATTCCAAAAGCAACAGATAATTATAAATATCTGGCGGCATCGTGCGAGTATCGTAGATGTTTATTGTGGCAATTCGGCGATCCCATAGAAATCAACAGTGATTCACTATGCAACCAGCAACAATAAATTATGACACCACTTTAACAGGCGTTAAGAGATAAGTGTGACCACAGTCGTGCAAATATCATGGGAATACGAATAAAAAGTGTTGCATAGACGAGTGATTAAGTGCGAAATATTGTGAACTAAAGAATCGAGCTCCGATTAAATACGTGTCCAGTGATTTAATTAAATTAATAAATCGAAAGTAAATTTACATTATAATATGTACTAGTTAACCCAAAAGGCTATTAATTTTTTTTTACGTGGTGGCTTTTTATTAGTCGATCAGACTAACAAGTACATCGTATTTCGAAAATAGTGATAAATACCAGCGTGATATAGCCATCTTTTTCAACATCCTGTATGTAGGTCACAAAGAATAAATGCGATACACTCAACAGTTTGAAAGAGAAAAAAACAAATTCACCGTATTAGTCGAACACTATAACTAACAGTAGCCTTCTAGGGTTAATGTATACATTAAAATATAAACTAGTTAATATACATATATTATATGTTATCGAAATTTAAGACTTTGTCTATAAGTACCTACACCCAATATATTAATTATATTCATTTTTCGAAAAAAATCATTCCGAACTATTTTCCTACAACCACGCTTCAATGTTCTGGCTACACGTGTCTGCCAAATAATCGTCAAACTTAAAACGAACGCGTGTTACTTAAATACGAAGGACAGGAAGATGTGGGCGGTTTTTACTTCTAAGAGATTAAAATACCTCTTTTCCGATTCCAGACTTCTGTTGGTAAAACAAATGAGATTTCCGGTCCCCCGGGTTGCCGACCTACAAAAGAAAGCGCTGCTTTCGTCGAGCGTTTCCTTGTCTCTCCGTAAATTTCCTCTGAATTGAAAAGTCATTTCGAGCAAATTGCGACCGGGTTTACCGCTCCGAGGTACAATTTACATTTAAATAACATGTCGGTCATTAAATTTATATTTGTTTTATATCATCTGATGTTTGAGTAATGGCTTGTTTATTTCAAACGAAGCAGTCGTTGCAATCTGGTCGCGAAAAAGATTTTATGGTTGAGCACACGTCATAAGATTGCACGCCTGGGAAGATGAATTTCAGAGATACGCGAATATTCTGATGCGTTTTTTATTTATTTTATTAATTTGTGCGTAATCAGGAAGTATGTATCAAACAATAGCGAGAACGATAGTCATCTACTTGTAGAACCCACGTGCATTTACTTGGAAGAATTATAAACTCTATAACCAAGAATAAGTGTTATAGCATATTATTGACGGGCGATGTAGGAATGATTAAGAAATTACAAATGCTATGCGTAATGCAAAATTGAAATGCAAAATAACAACTAAAATGACAAAAAGTTGAATGAACTAAAAGAAATAGTTTCTTCTTCAAAAAGAGTAAAATAATTTTGTGATGACATTATTAATATAATTCATAAAAATTAATAATTCAAAGAGAACCATATAACTATCAAATATTGACGACATATTAAGTAGCTGGGATAGTGAAATTGGTAACACGCTGTCCGCGTAAGACAGAAGTCCGTGGTTCGAATCCAGGTTCCAGCATTTAATTTTTCAGTTTTATTATTTGATTTTTGTGTATGTCACTGCATTTCATTTATTTAGTTCGTATTAAATATTACGGGAATAGTTTCCTTAAGTAAATGAAAAATATGATTACTAAAAATAAAAAAAATAAAAAATTATAAATAAAATAAAAAAAATATATAAATAGAATTAGTGAATTATTGAATAAAATATAATGTTTGAAATTATAAAATATTTAAAATTATACATACAAGGCTTTAATAGCAAGCTACAACTAAATAAAATTTTTCTTTTTTTTCAAAAATCCTTTGATGTGTAAACGACTTAAAATCTTCCACAACCTAATAAAAATGGGAACACGAACTATGTATAGTGAAAATATAGAAATTTAAAACACAGTGAAGAAATTTGATACGAAAGGCTTTGACTGACTTTTATTTATATAAAATATTTGGATACATTGTTATGTTATAACAAATGTAAAAATCATATATATGGCCTATGTGGGGTGTAGAAGCATGGGCAAAAATATCAAAAAAATAAAAAAAATATTTTAAATCAGTTACCGAGGATTTCTAATTCAAAATGTTCTGATATTATAGATTTTATGAATCTATCTCTTCCTATAAAATCTCCAATTCAGTACATTATAAATTAAAAATCCTCGATGACTGCATTATTTTTTTTTATATTACTTTCTGCCTTTGCTTTTAGACCCCATATATATGTAATATGGAACTAAATCAACATTGAAAATAATCCTAATAGGCGTTTGCATTGAGTATAATGAAGCATGATATATATTTTGCAAGAAAATTGAAATTTAAGACAGTGGTACCTCGACATAGGAGTGCCCTAACATACGAGTTTTTTGAGATACGAGTGGGCGGGGTTCACTCGTTACAGTTTGTGGAAATGAAACAGCCCGAAAAAATTGCAACTGGTCGTGCATCGGAGCTATTAAAAGACACTTGCCTATCTCATTTCCGCAACATTCTGAAAGGGAGGAAGAAACAAACCTCCTTGGACATGTTTTTCTAAAACGTTTTGACGTTCTGTTTCCTGCAAACTTCAGAAAAACGTTCTGAAACGTTTTTCTAAAACTTGAAAAGTGAGGAAATCGTGGGGCAAAAGACAAAGACCAGTGAAAAGAAAAACAGTGAAGAAAATTAAGCGAAAGTAACACTTTATAAAAAATGTTAATTTCTTTTCATTCGCTTTTATTATGTTTTTATACAATGTTTGTCATTTAATACTCATAAATACATTTTCAATAATCAATAAGTACATTTTTCTTATTCAAAAACACGTAACAAAAACTAATTTTCTTTTCATTACCTATTATTATGTTTTTATACAATATTTGTCATTTAATACTCATAAATACATTTTCAATAATCATAAGTAAATTTTTCTTATTCAAAAACACGTAACAAAAACAACTGGGGTGGCATTTTGGGGACTGGAACGGATTAATGACATTTCTACCAAATTCGATGGGGAAAATTGCTTCGAGCTTTGAGATACGAGCAAATTGACATACGAGCAAGGTGACAGATCAAATTAAACTCGTATGTCGAGGTACCACTGTATTTAAAACTTAATTTTTCTTAGACTACAAATAATATATTTTTATTTTATCAAATATGACAACTAGTAAATGTCATGGACCATGTCTAGACCAAAATGGTCTAGAGTATGACTTTTACATTCTTTTTCATCATTTAAATACTTATGTTGGTTTAGTTTTTGGTATACAAAAACTAAAATAACATAAGAATTTACAAGAAATTTGTGCCTTGGTTACCGATTCGCTTGTAATGGTCAGGGTTATTGCGGAGGTGTACCTAACCTTTTTTGGATTAGGAACAAGGGGAAGTTATTCTTTTTCCCTTTATCTGTATTCAGGAAAGCATCGATTAACGCGAATTCATTTGCGCGAAAATCAATAAGTGCGGTCAAGCACAATGATATCATTTACTCCCATTAAGCGGCTGATAAATCAAATAATGCGGTTATTGTTTGCTCTCTTCTTCCGAGTCTATTGTATCAGCATGCTCACTGGAATTCACCTCCAAGTGATTATCGCATTTGGACAAGAATAAGAAAGGATTTTCAAGAAGCAAAATAATGCCTCCGAGCATAGGATTATGCGAAATTGGGACGAAGTAATTGCCAGTTATGTAAATAATATGATAAAATGAAAGTCAAGCTAACATTAAATGATATATTCTTGGAGTAAATAAAAACTCATGATTTGTTTTTATGTACAGGTAACCTTATAATATATTATATATATACATATAGTTTATAATCAATATCAATATATATATAAAGAAACCCGTGTTTCTCTACCCGCCAAGTTTTCTCCGAAACCAGCCACAACCACCCAACGGTGGTTATGGTGGTGGATAGCCCATGGTGTCACATCTAAAATATGCGAGTTTGGTGGGGGTGGCTATGCGTGGGTGGAAGTGGGTGACGAAAATGTGCTTTCTAGCACATTGTTTTGTTATGGGAAGGCCGCAAATGCTTCAGATTGTTTCAAAATAGGCGAGCTGACTGTGTCGGTGAGTCTAGAAGGTTCCGGAAAAACCTGCTCTAGAAAGTTCTGGAAGGTTCTAGAAAATTCCCGAAAGTTCTATAAGGTTCTAAACTGAGTGGCGGAATGTGTCGGTGTGTCTAGAAGGAATTCGAATTTCTTGAAAGTTCTGGAAGGAGAATGTTCCAAAAGGTTCGCGAAAGTTCTATGATGATCCAAAGAGTGATCTAAAAATCTACGCGTGCGAAGCCGCGCGGGCACAGCTGGTATATAGTATAATGACACTTATAAAAATGTGATGTCCGGCTTGTAATAATAAATAACGATCCTTGCGTGTAACCTGAGCCGCGCGCTGATATATTTATATGAAAAGTATTGAAAAGAGATGCTATATAATTTTAAGAATTAATGAAGGTTTTTTCGTATTTCCGCATGATTCTAAGAAACAATTCTGTTCAAACACTAATGACAGGTACATATAATTTTATGATAATTTTGAATTTATAATAAACACGCCAATTTGGAATCCCCGCATTTGAAAAATTATCATTAGTGCTGAAACATAATTGTTATCGAGAATAATACTTTTCAGAATCCGTATTTAAAAATTATTATTAGTGCACAAACATAATTTGTTACCTAGAATATCACATTTGAATCAAATTGTAAATCTATCCTCTTCCTTAGATGTATTACCTTATTAGTGTTTGAACAGAATTGTTCAAACAGGTAGAACTTAAAGTGTTTTTATTTCCATATATGTGATTATAGAGTTCTATAAACTTATCTCTGAAACAATTTTGGTTGTTTTGTATTTGATTAACGCGGTATACGTCTAGCGCGAAGATATTACAGACTGATATAATCGCGTTAAACATGGTTGTCCTGTATGAAATCAACGTCCCACAATTAAACTCCATCATTCCACAGCCGAACCATAATATAAGTCAAAATACTTAAATATGACATCTGTTTGCGTGGGCTGAAAAATTTGCAACCATGGAAAATATCTTAATTGGAAATATACTCTTTCAACGTAATATTCTTGACGCTAAATTTACATTTTCCGACGATGCTTCAAAGTTACTATCACAATTTTATATAAGGATTCGTCAGGGTCTTTAAAAGTTTATTTTCCTCCTCTGAGATTTTTTTTGAGGTTAGGAATAGCTGGAAGTCTGATAGTGTCATGTCAGGTAAATACTGCAGATGGTCCAGCGATTGGAAGCCAATGGTATGCAGCACGTCAATTGCCATGGCTACTGCAAAAAAGCCAGTATTTTTAATTTCTTTTTCAAAAATAGCAAAATAATTTTGTAATGACATTATTAATATAATCAATAAAATTAAACGTAGTTTTCACCACTTTTGTATTGAAAATATCAACATGTTTCAGAACCCATGGCCCCTTCGTCAGGATACAATTGTATACTAACAAAATTAAATTCAAAAATCAAAGTATAGACAATCAAAATAATAAAAAAATTATATATATGGAAAACGAATAATAATAAAGTAATTGTTGGAAGAATATTTTTTCTTCTGAATCAAAGAAATAAGGAAAAGTGTTATTATTAATTCACATATAATAAATAACCAGACTAAATTTGTGTACAACCCACTTTTGAATATTTTTCCACTTAAGATTACATCCCCTTGAGATGACATTCCATAATTAACAGCTCCCCCCCCCTCCCCTCACCAACCCTTCACCATAACACACTTGTATAGTTTATCATTTTAAATTTTAGTACACAGACAATCCCGAAGTATATCAAAGTAATGTACAAAATACAGTCTATAACATATATGTTAGAAGCAAGAATACTAAGCAAAATTTCAATCATACAATTTTTCAAATATATTGGTCGTCACAAAAGTATCCACATATCGAAATCAATGACAGGTTTCTTTTAAATCTAGCAAGTCATGCCTTAATGATGTTAGCAAATTAACTGGCCTGATTGCCAAGTCTGGGCAACGGTGAATGAATGTTTCTTCTCTTTTTTCTCAATAGTTTTTTCTCATTTTTTCTCTTAACTGCGATGGCGTGGGCAAGTATTGATAAAAATAATAAATTAAGATTCTCTTATGTATTTTCTTTGAAATCGCGAAGTGTTCAGCCTTCTCTGGCAACATGTTGAATCTATTCATCGTACTTAGTTATTTTTTATGTAACATTACGAGTATCATATATTCAATGGCAATATTTTATTAGTAGATACTATCAAAAATG
The DNA here is from genome assembly GCA_016648135.1 of Agrypnia vestita. Classification (NCBI taxonomy): domain Eukaryota; kingdom Metazoa; phylum Arthropoda; class Insecta; order Trichoptera; family Phryganeidae; genus Agrypnia; species Agrypnia vestita. The sequence continues at coordinate 409,255 of JADDOH010000006.1, forward strand.
AAAAAGACGAACGGGAGAGGGGTGTAGTTGGGTATTTAGATAAGGAAAATGTCATTTTCCGAGTTTTTATAACTCACTTCACTGGTAGATGCCGTTGTATGGAACGATCGTAAATTCAGTCTAATAACAAAAAGTACGTTATTACTCAAAAACTCTAGTTGAGATATTTAAACGTTTAAACATGCCTCCTATTATTAACAATAGGTACTACAGGGGTCGGGAGAGGGTTGTGTCCAACCTCCCGCTGCTTATTTACGCTGTATGCAGTGATATTTGTTTGTTGAAACAAAAGCCAACACCACGAGAACGAAGAACCTTTCAAGAACCACTGAAATGAAAACTCTCTGACCCATCACGGGAGTAACCACCAGAGAGAGTATGAAACTGATCTGCAATGTCGAAGATGTCGTGCGATGGGAAGAAATGGACGGAGATACTAGAGAGACCACGCAGAGAGAGCGGATTCGATAAGAGTGGTAAGAATAGCGAAGATCGAGATACCTGCAGGCAGAAGACCTCCGGGAAGACCACCAAAACGATGGAGGGACAGCTGGTCATCCATATACCAGGAGCAGGAGCCGTGAAACAACAGAACCTAACACAAGCAGAAGAAGAAGAAGAAGAAGCAGTGACATTTTTGGTCTAAAGCATTATAGTCATAGCCATTAATAAAAAAATAGAAAATTCGTGTATATTTTTTGGCTATTGAAAGCAAATAAAAGTGTGGCCCGTTAAATTTTTTTTTTTGATGTAAAAGACATTAAATTACATACTTTTTAAGAAATTTTGATTGTTGCTTGGAAGTTTGAAATTCACCCAACTGCCAAACGAAACGTCAATGGTCAAGACATTTGACAAGTATCAAGTGAGACAGCAGACGGCGAATTGCTTTGTTACCATTATTTTAAAGAAAATGGGTGCTACCCCACTGTGCCCCGCTATCCCTTATTAGTAAAATGGAAATTTTATTAAATCTCGAACATTCAAAGGCTTTGATTAATTGTAAAATTTTGATTGATGATCAAACGACATGTCGAATGGGGGAATAACGATAGAGGTGATGGGTCTGGAGGGGGGGGGGGGTTCTAGAACCATCAAACGTGGTTTATTAATAACGGGTAATAAATTCGGGCGTAATTTACAAACATGTGTACGTCAGACAATTCTATTGTATGGTTTGCTTAAAAACCCCAAAAATGCTTAACATTATTCCTATTTTATTTTATTTATTATGGATATATTATAGATACATATGTTTTATGATTAAAAAACAGGACATTTATACAAATAAACATTTTACTCGCTATAAAAGAGCTGAGTGCGTGTTTATGGGAAGAATAATCACATCAATTTATTTCATGGATATTAAAATTGTAATAAGTTGTTGAGAATATTGAGAACAAAAAAGAAGCTCATGGGAATTTGAAGAAGTTTTTTTATTAATTTTTATTAGTTTATTTTTAAATGACGTAAGTTCTTGAACTTGTAATGAATTGAACGTTTTAATTTCTACAAAGGAATAATGGTTCTGGGCAAGCATTTGTAGTATTGTAACATTTTTTTCAAATTCCCGTACTTAATAGTAGACATAAAAAATTCTTGGAATAATCGAGTGGTAGGTTCTGTTTTTTTAAAAAATAATTTTAAAGAGTATGTTTATTGAAGTTTTATATATGATACTCTCCAAGCAATGATACCATATTGTAGTATTTATTGAAATAAAGCATAATACATAGTTTTAATTGTCTTTGGTGATAAGTCTAATAAAAATATATATAATTTTTCTAACTCACTCTAACTAACATAAACATATAAAAACTATGCACAATACAAATATCACATCACATCACAGATCACAGAACTATTTTCGAAAGTCGACTAAAGCAATTTTACCTTTACTAAAACCTATCTCCATCCATCATGGAGCTAGTTTTGTCACTATAACTTTGTATATCGGAAATGTTTAAATTGTTTTACTAAATTGATGGTTGGTTGGTCGGAAGCAATCGTCAACTGGCAATAAACCCGTCACTGTGTTAATATGTGTGCAAATATGAATAAATAATATATAAGGATTCCTCTTCTTATGGTGATCTATCTCCTATCGGAGGTCGGCGATCATTCTGGCGATTACGATTTTATTCACAGCCGCACGGAACAACTCAGTCGAGTTACACTCATACCAGTCCCTCAAGTTACGCAGCCTTCAGATGCGGCGTCTTCCGACCCTTATTTTGCCACATTTCCCCCTGGATGACGAGTTGGTTTAGACAATAATTTGGTTCTCACATAACACGGCCGAGATATTCCAGCTTTCTTATCTTGATGGTTCGCAGCACTTCCAGGTCTTTTCCATACGCCGGAGGACTTCATTATTCGTCACTCTATCCACCCAGTGATTAACAGAGCATAATTTATAACGCGGTTTTCCGGTAAACAAAAGTTGCGCGTTCGTATCCTGGTAATAACCAAATGTTTGTTTAATGGATATAATTACTCTGTACGTCTTTCCAATGATGCATTTAATAAGAACCGTAACCATAGGATGTAAGTCTTGTATGATGAACATATAGTGGCTACCCTGAAGATCGCCCTTACACGCTGGATCAGACAAGTCCAAAGAATCCCTTCTTCAAGGTAAGGCCCTTTACCTGCAACCAAAAGGAACGCAATACGAGGAAGACACAGAAAAGGACGGTGTGATAATTTTGATGATGATGATGTATCTAATTCTGATTCTGGAAATGTGCGATGATTTCGGAATGATTTGGAAGAATCTAAAAACTAGTGGAACATACGAAGATATACGAGAAGGTTCGAGAGAAAACATTTCTAATAAATTGCGATGCAGCCACGTGCGACAAAATAGTCTTGTTTTGACAGCGATCGAAAAGATAATGAACTGCGAGAACGTGCAATAAGACACAGAAAGGGCGCAAATAGTGTACCAAGTCTAATGCGTGCCAAGTGCAAATTATGAAATAGTGTTCCAGTTAAAGTTTGCGTTCAGTGACTTTGTGTATTTAATAAATCGATGTTTAAATGATTTATTTGTATCTGTGATAACATCATAGACAGAACTGTATTTCAAAATTGCAACTCTACATTAAATTACCTTAGATATTCCTTTACTTATTTAGTGCGGCACGAAATATTGATCATTTCTATTTCTCTGTGCGATATATTTGAAAGATTTCAATTAAATATATGAAGGTATTTATTTACATTGAGATTTCCAATCTCCTCCTATTTCAAGGGACACGTAGCACTCTTTTACAATTATTTTTATTCTTTTGTACAGATTGTATCAGACAAGAATAGAAATCCTAACAAATCTGTCGATCGGTTAACGAGCGAATATAGAATAGATCAGGCCATGAAGCGCTTGGAAAGCGACACAATACATATTCAGAAGGAACACAATTATTATTTTCAATACGATGTTAAATCGCTCGGAAAGATGTAGCGAAACGGAATTCAACTAAAAATATTAAAAATTGTAAGCATCTCCCTTTATTAAAAGTTATCGAAAAGCGCGGAATTAAAAAAATTGTAAATTAGATTTTATAAATATACAGGGTGTCCCGTATCTCGACGTCAAGCCGAAATCGGATCATACTAGCTATCAGAAAAATATTTAAAAAATCTGTGTTTTAAAAATTATAAGCATTAAAAAAAATCAAAAAATCTACACTCTGTGACGGTTTTTTCACTCCTGCTGCTACAAATCTTTATTATCTTTATTTTAATTATTATTATGTAATCCTAAATAATGTTTTTGTAAACTTTTGTCCAAAATTCAAAGCCAACTGCTCCAGCTTGGAAGAAAATGTCACTTTTTGACCAAACAACAAAAAAAATCAATATTTTGCCCAGTTTTAACGGACTGTTTTTTATTTTTTAAAATATTTTTCTGATAATTATTATGACTTGACTTATCATCCGATTTCGGCTTAACGTCGAGGTACGGGACATCCTGTATGTAGATGCGTACATGAGTGGCATCAATATTTTGACTTTCTTCAAACAAAGCTTAGTAATATTATTGATTGACAAGGCAGTTACTTTGTGGTGTAATATGATCATTTAAGTTAAAAATTGATTAAACTTTGTAATACATGCACGTTGAGTTATATTTAGTACTATTATAGTTTCAAGAAGAGCAGTTCCTCCCATCATAAGGTGTAATTAATAACTTACTTAAATATATAATTATGTCAACCCATTCGAGTAGGGCAGCGGGTCACGTAGTGGGGAAGATTTAGTTGATCATTAGGGGAAACAAATTTAAGATTGGAGACGTGTTGTAGAATGTAATGTTATTCTTAAGTAACAAAATGTTATTTACCTTAGTACATAACCACTAACCAGGCTAACATGCCTTTAGTTAGAGTAATACGCGTGTGAAGAGTATTTTGCGAAGGTGTTGGTGTGTAAATAATACTATGGTTTTGGTGTGTAGTGATATATACATGCTAGTGTAGTGGTTGTCCTGATGAAGAGACGGGTTACGTCTCGAAACCGGTAGACAAAAAAGGATTTTTTAAGTGTTTATACATATACTAACACAAATAACATTTTGTTAAAATATCTGACCAAAAAATTAATGCTTTAAATATTAATAATTTTGTGTTTTCATATAATTAAATTTATAACATTCCATGAATATATTCGTTGTTTTAATGTTAGTTTAATGTTTTAAATAAGTAAAATATAAAAAAAAAATGCAAACGTTGAAGTCGCTAGTCTCCATAAATATTGATTAAGGACATGAATACTCTAACATTTTAGCCAGGAATCTACCTGTTAGGTATTATAAACTAGCCCTATTATAAATGTCACCCTATTAAAAATTCTCAGAACTTTTCAGAAATTTAAATCATCACATCTTACGGAGTTTGCAGACATTCGAATAGACTTGACTAATTTGACACGCGTCAAAAGTTTACAATTGTTGTTGTGATGGCTCCTCTTCTTCGCCTTTCAGCTCGATCCTACTCCTAACTGAGTTTACGCCTTGTTAGAGGCAAACAAGCTATCTATCTACGTCGGGTGAAGGCTCTACGGTTTTTAACGTAGTATTTCCAACCACCCTCGCTTTATTCAAGACCTCCCCAGTTCACGTTGTGTAATTTTTTGTTTCGAACTATAGGGGATGAATTGGTTTTGTGGTAACCCTAACGCAAGCTAAACTTAAATTAAATACTGGGGTATGAAGTTCGTGAATGTTCATGGAAAACGCAAACAAAACTACCTAGCACGTCAATTAAGCCCTACGGTGCAATTGCTAAACATACTATGTTCCGTGGCCCTATATTATTTACCTATCATTCCTACGGACTGAAACCACTGCAACTCGTGTAGCTGCGCTTCCAGAGTGCCCGATCCTCTGCTTCCATGCCCTCTCCGCTCGATCCCCCATTGTCCTACCTGTATGGGATCGACCGCCATCCACTGGAAAGGTTAGTGACGTGCCGTTATCACATGCGCATGCACATATAGAGTACATAGATCCCCTGAAAGCCCTCGAGTCCTTCGTAGCCGCTCCTATGGATGATTCCGTCTTCGACGCCCTCGCTGATTAATAATTTTATCTTCCGCCGTTATCTCGCTGTGCTTATTCCCTACGATCTTTTATATTTACTCTGCATTATCTTTATATCAATTACATTGTTACGTTTATTTACTAGCCGGCCTAAGTTCCGTCACCTGTATCTGGCCCTATGTCTCATTCTAGTGGTACGTTGGGTTCTAATGGATAAGGGGTTTGTAGAAGGTATGTGTAAATGTATGTGTACGCGGAAAAATGTGTTTGCTTTAAATTCGGCCCCTCCGTACCCAAAGGCTCATCGGTGACTGATCCCATCTTCCTTCTCCCGACACGAGTTCCGGATACGTTGACCTGAGCCTGGATGCGCCTTTTCATGTTGGTCCTCTTCTGTGCAAAGTACCGCACCATCCCTCGCGTCAGTGTCTGGCGTCCGGGCTCAGAGCCAGTTTGCCCCCCGAATTCCAACTCCTCCAGGTTAAACTAAGTTAAACTACGGTATATATACTGAAGCTACTGTAAAGATGGTCCCGGGCCACCTGTCAAGTCAAACATATGCGAGTGGGGAAGGGGAGTTTCCTAGGCTCCCCAACCCTCGCCTGTGAGCAACTGCAGCCCATTGGCCATTCGCGACACTACAGTGACTGCAACCACCCTCCCAGGTAGTACTTATTATAATCTGATATGCATCAATACTTTCAATCCATTCCAGACGAGGGAAGACATCCGCACGGGTGTTGTGCCACCCGTGAAGAGCCCCCTCATACACTACGTACGAATAGATACATACTAATAAAATATAATATACATACATATACCTACATATACAATACATAAATAAATACTTGTAATGGTTGGTTGCCATGTGGTTTCACGAGGCCATGACCCCTCGTATTAGTAGATGGAAAGGTGGATCTGGACAGTAGGGATATGCCTAGCCCCTGGCCAGGGATGTCGGTGTATTTTCTCCAAATGGTGTACAGCTAGAATCCTGCCATCGATGATGATGGGATCTGCCTAATTATCTCCGACTGATGTGTAACTGGAACCCTGCCATCACTGATGAAGATGATGATGTCACTATCGAAACGTCACCTGATGACATTTAGCTGAACCGCCGCTAATGATGATGATGATGATGATGATACTATCGTAACGTTTCCTGACGATATACAATGGGACTAATGATGACGTTGATGATGCTATCGAAACGCCCGCTGACTATATATAACTGGGACACTGCTAGTGATGATGATGATGATGATACTATTGAAACACCTCCTGACTATATGTAACTGGGACACTGCTAACGATGATGTTGATGGAGATACTATCGCAACGCCTCCTGACTATATACAACTGGGACGCTGCTAACGATGATGTTGATGATGATACTATCGAAACGCCTCCTGACTACATACAACTGGGACGCTGCTAATGATGGTGATGATGATGACGCTATTGAAACGTCTCCTGACAATATATAACTGGGACACTGCTAATGATGATGATGTTGATGATACTATCGAAACGCCTCCTGACGATATAAAGCTGAACCACCGCTAGTGATGACGATGATGATGATGATACTATCGCAACGCCTCCCGACGATATATATCTGGAACACCGCTAGTGATGATGATGATACTATCAGAACGCCTCCTGACTATATGTGACTGGAACACCGCTAATGAAGATGATGATGATGATACTATTGAAACGTCTCCTGACGATATACAACTGGGACACTGCTAATGATGGTGATGATACTACCGGAACGCCTCCTGACTATATATGACTGGAACACCGCTAATGAAGATGATGATGATGATACTATTGAAACGTCTCCTGACGATATACAACTGGGACACTGCTAATAATGATGATGATACTATCGGAACGCCTCCTGACTATATATGACTGGAACACCGCTAATGAAGATGATGATGATAATACTATTGAAACACCTCCTGACGATATGTGACTGGAACACCGCTAATGAAGATGATGATGATGATACTATTGAAACGTCTCCTGACGATATACAACTGGGACACTGCTAATGATGGTGATGATACTATCGGAACGCCTCCTGACTATATATGACTGGAACACCGCTAATGAAGATGATGATGATGATACTATTGAAACACCTCCTGACGATATGTGACTGGAACACCGCTAATGAAGATGATGATGATGATACTATTGAAACGTCTCCTGACGATATACAACTGGGACACTGCTAATGATGGTGATGATACTATCGGAACGCCTCCTGACTATATATGACTGGAACACCGCTAATGAAGATGATGATGATGGTACTATTGAAACGTCTCCTGACAATATATAACTGGGACACTGCTGATGATGGTGATGATGACGATGCTATCGAAACGCCGCCTGACTATATATAACTGGGACGCGGCATATGAATAGACAAATAAATACCTAATTAATTAATGAATCATCAATTAAATAAATAAATAGAAATGAATAATTAAGTTCGGCGTCGAGCACACGGGCCGATGATGATGCTATCGAAACGCCGCCTGACTATATATAACTGGGACGCGGCATATGAATAGACAAATAAATACCTAATTAATTAATGAATCATCAATTAAATAAATGAATAGAAATTAATAATTAAGTTCGGCGTCGAGCACACGGGCCAATGATGATGCTACCGAAACGCCGCCTGACTATATATAACTGGGACGCGGCATATGAATAGACAAATAAATACCTAGTGTATTAATGAATCATCAATTAAATAAATAAATAGAAATGAATAATTAAGTTCGGCATCGAGCACACGGGCCGCGCGATCCCTGGAAGTTCACACACATGCAGAGAAGGGTTATTTGGCGAATTAATTCGCCCCTATTATGGTCAGTACGGATCCAACATGCAAAGAACACCTGTGGGGAAAACATATGTAAAGTTTACGGTACAGGGGTTAGCTTTCACTGTCGGCGCTTCTTCCGTCTCTGTCTGGGGTGTCGAACCCGAGACCATTCTTCTTAATCGTGCGCCACCTTTATATATCGTTATAATCTCAAAACGGAAAGAGGATGACATGACTTACCCATCTGCCGCCGATTATATCCATTCCAGTGCATCGTAGTTTCACTTTATGTACCTCACTTTATACCTAAGGATTGCGGACACTTGCCTTGCACGCGCATACGATTCACAGGCCCCTAATTAACTATAGTTCGCGACCTAACCTTTGATCCTGCCATTACGCGCTTATAAGTTTCCGTAGCTGGGGCTTAGTATCCAGCCTCGGCAACTATACGGTGTATATACCTTAATCAAACCGAAACTAGACATTATTTTCTTTTCCTTGAATTTATATTCCTCGAGATACCGGAATTAGACTCTAGCTCGACAATTGTAAGTATTTATATATCTTAATAATACTGCAACGTAGTCCTTATTTCCGTCTTACGTATCCGTACTTCCCGGGTCATCGAGACTAGACTCCAATTCTAATGATCATACTCTAATGATTATACGCACCGATATTTTTCATAAAACCCGTTACCCGTTATTTTCCGATGTTACATATTCTTATATTTATCCGAAATACCGGGATTAAGCTTTGAATCTAGGATTCCATCCGTATATAAGTTTTAACAAACCCATGAAGCAACCACTTGTCCACTTGTTGTTGTTAAAGAATTGATTGCTTCTATAATAAAACCCCACTAGTCTACATCTTTATAAGGTCAATACATATTACTTTTAGGGTCCGCCGATTTAGTTTTATTCTTAATATTATTATTATTATTATTATTATTATTATTATTATTATTATTATTATTATTATTATTATTTATTATTATTAATTAATTACACGGCTTAATAGCCTTTTACAACAGGTTTATACATAATTAAAATACAACAAACGATTAAATGTAAAGGAAAAATAAAGGGTATAAATGTAAAAAGGTATATATACATAGTTTAAAAATAATGAGGTTAGACATGTATGTAAAAAAAGTATATATGCAAAAAGGTGTAAAGTAGCAGGTTTATACATAATTAAAATACAACAAACGATTAAATGTAAAAGAAAAATAAAGGGTATAAATGTAAAAAGTATATATATACATAGTTTAAACATAATGAGGTTAGACATATATGTAAAAAAAGTATATATGCAAAAAGTGTAAAGTAGCAGGTTTATACATAATTAAAATACAACAAACGATTAAATGTAAAAGAAAAATAAAGGGTATAAATGAAAAAGTATATATACATAGTTTAAAAATAATGAGGTTAGACATATATGTAAAAAAAGTATATATGCAAAAAAGTGTAAAGTAGTGATCTCAGAAATTTTTACTCACCGATAATATAGCAATATTAAATTTGAATAGCCAGCTATATATATAAAAAATTTAAGACATTATATAAAAATTTAATATTTTGAAAAGAAATGATCATATAATGATTTTTTAAATTTTGAGAGAGATAGATTTAAAATGTCGACATATGTAGGTAGTTCATTGCCAAGTTTGTGCATTGATAATAAAATTATATTATTCTTAATATAATGTAATGAATATGGTTGCATAATTGACATCTTCGTCGACAGTCTGGAGAAAGTAAAGTTTACACTTAAAGAGGCAATACTGCTTCGTTACTGACTTCAGCTGTTAATATGTAATGGTGGGTAATATATATTTTTCGTACACATTGCCGCTTTGTACTTTATATTTTTAATTTCTGTACTCATGTTTCGGTGCTATTCCGGTACTTTTAATAATTTGCTACTTGTAATTTATATTGTTTAATGTATGTTCTTTTAATTTTATGATATATTTTTTCATGTAAAAGCCTATACGCATTGCTGCTCGTTACCTACTCTACATTTTTAATTTTTTATACTCATGATTTGGTGCTATTCCTGAAACTTTTAATGTATGTGCTTTTGAAATTTATTTTATACTCTTTATGTAAAAGCCTAATGGGCGTAAACAAATAAATAAAATAAATAAATAAATAATTTTATTATCATCTCGAATATTTGATATCCACTCTCCGGCAAATTTTAATATATTTTAAATCATTTTAATATAATTTATCATTTTAATATGGTTTAGGAATAACGGAATTCTGTAATTTCTACGAGTATAAACAACCCCAATCTTACCAAATCCATTTTATGTAGTGAAAGACGCGGGACTTATATTCTCCCTAAAATGTAAAATGAACCCGGTCTAGATGAGGCATCCTTATTTAGTTTCAGGACAACGAGGTTTACGCGTTCCACGAGGAATATGATATAACCCGATATAAACGAAGGTAATTTTATACAATTTTAGGACAACGGAACTTACAAATTTCATAAAGTATATCGTGAAGCCAATCTAGGCGGAGACACTACGTATATTTTAAACAGAGTAAGGGTTTAAATTTTACCATCAAGTCTAATATACCGCAAGAACGTCCTAGGCATAGAAAACAAAATAGCGGTCAAAACTGAAGTGTTTCTATGTTCACACGTTTAGCTCAACACGAATATTATAAGTTTCACAGTTATAATACAAGACGCGAATTCCTAAAAGAATCATTTTAAAATAGTTCTAATTGGAATCTACATGTTTCATATTTATTAAATGAAGGCGCGAATTCTAAACGAAACACTAACATTGTTTAAAACGGGACCCTATATTTATATATGCTTAAAATGAAACGCGAATTCCCGAACGATAGCATTTTATATTACTAAATGTAACGAAATCTTATATAGTTTATAAATAAGAAGACCCGGCCCCAGGCGGTTTTTATATATTTTCAATATAACGAGGCCCTATAACATCTTTATAAGTATAATACAACCCCGGTCTAACGAAACAATGTACTAGAAGTTTTATATGTTTGAATACATGATATACGTTTTTTTTTTTATACACGTTTTTATACGCGAGATTTACGTCTTCGTACAGTACGAAGTACCCAAAATTATACAATCGCGAAGTTTACATCACTCCTAATGTATAACCAGAACTAATTGAAACATTTTTCATAGTTTAAGTCCGCGAGGCAAATATCTTTCATAAAATATAAAATAACCAGAATCAAATTAAACATATTTTTTTTACCTTATAGACTTTCCCCAACGCGCGTAATAATCCCGGCCAAATGAAACGTTTTTATATGTTTTAATAGCGCGGGACCTATGTTTTCCTATATAATATAAGATAACCCGGGCCGAACGGAAGCAATTTTATATACTTTATAAAATAGTGAAACTTGTACATCTGTAAAACCGTAAATAAACCCCGACCCCCACGAGATTATTTTATATAATTTTTTAGAATAATGAAATTTCATACATCTGTAAAATTGTAAATAAGTCCCGACTCTCACGAAATTACTCTATATAATTTTAGACGAAATGGAAATCTAGATTATTATGGGCTGAACCTGATACCCCGCGAGATCAGCTATATATTTTTCACTAGAAGTATTTTTAATCCCAGAATTTATTCGCTATAATTTTAACGGACTCTTACTATTAACCATAAACAAAAAAAATTATTAAAATAAACTAAATATTCTTTCGATAACTAAAATAAAACCGGTCTAATCGAAACATTTCATATAACGAAATATTATATGCCTTACAAATGTAAAAATTAAAATGAGACCTCGCGTATTTAGCAAAGATAGGTATTTTATAAGACTTATTTAAAATCGAAACTGTTAGTAACAACTCCTTTATCTTTTAACAGCTTCCCGCGTGATTAGCGTAAAATAGGTATCTTTATAACGCACAGCTAGTTTCCAGAGATCAGCCAATACTATACTTAGTAAAACGAAAATTTAACTAAATTTGAACTCTACCTTTTCCTGAAATTCTGCGAATATTAGTCTGTGAACCTAGTAAGACGACAAAAATAATTAACTTTATAGAACATAGTGATTTCCGAAGTTCCGATATGCCAGATTAATTACCTTTATAAAATAAAATCAATCCAGTACTCTGAGTTAAAACTCTTTTGACAGGACCTCGCGTATTTAGCATAAGATAGGTATTTTTACAAGATTTATTAACAATTTCCCGCGTGTTTAGCATAAAATAGGTATCTTTATAACGCACAGCTAGTTTCCGGAGATCTGCAAATATCAGTTCTATATATGCCGGAATAATCAACTTAATAGAGCGCAGTAATTTCCGAAGTTCTAATATGCCAAATTAATTACCCTTTATAAAATAAAATCAAACCCGTACCCCCCTTTTCTTTTAACGTGAGCAATGTCGAAGAGTATATTTACCCGTATGTCACTTTCAATTGAAGTTAAACTATAATTTTCACCCACTGAGACACTCTAAGTCGACGGTAATTATCACTCACGGTAATTATCACTCAAAAAAACAACCGACGCAGATTTTGCGCTCTCGTAGACCGTCACCCACTGCCCGATTTCTGCTGTGTCTTGACATTTTAAAACCCCCCTAGCGGGAAAAGGTCCTAAGTCGTGTGTCTCCAGGATTTTCAATATTCTACTTCTCTTGAAACCAAATTCTTTGTTCCTAAGATTCAATTTGGCAAAAAAAACCCATATCTCCACTCGGATATGTCAGTTGATCCCACCTCCTGTTGCCGTCTCTATCTCCATCCCTGTGCCCATTTTGGGACGGACTTGGTGGCTTCAGACGGTTTGAACTCGCTTCACAAGCGCGATAATTAATTTTTAATAATTAATTTCTAAGTTCAGTCCATATTGTCGTTTGATCAACCGTAACCACAATCTATCGGGTACTCCCCTAATCATAGTTGATGTTTCTTCATTATCTACCATTATCATGTCCCGTTCTCCTGTATTTTCACTCGTCTTTATCGGAAATTTAACGTTTCTTGGCCGCTATATCGTGGGTTCAATTTCCATATATTCACCACGT